>JABWHU010000930.1:121005435-121019521 GCA_014189135.1 Dicerorhinus sumatrensis harrissoni
AAAAAAAAAAAAAGGAGGAGGATTGGCAGATGTTAGCACAGGGCTGATCTCCTCACAAAAAAAAAAAATATCCATACTGTTTTTGAATATAGTCTTTCCTTACCTAAATCTCAATTAGTTTTTCAGTTTTCTGGTACCATGACTCAGATGAACAAAGTGCTGTTGGCCTCTTTGTCTTCATGCTCCTGATTACTAACAGTGCTGCCAAACTCTAGGGGGCCCATCCCTGGATTCAAGTCTCTTAACTGATTCAGGTATAAAAGTTACTCTTATGGAAGTGCACCTCAATTGGAGATCTTAAACTGAGGTGCTGTCTTCAGCACCCAGGAGCGGAGAGCACCATGAGATAATCAGCTTTCACATGAACTTGGGACCAAGCAGATAACATCAGGAAGTGGTCAGCACCCAGGCAAGACAGTGGAACAATCACCCTCACCCTCACCCTCAGGAGTCCCTTGTCTTCCTACCCTTTCCATTGTAATTGTTTTTCTTCGCTAATCTTTTTTCATTCTATCCATTCCAGCATCATGTTTGCTTTCCACATAACTTTTCCCGTTGCCACTGTGACTTTCCACAAGAAGCCTTACATTGTACTCTCTCTTCCTCTTCTCCCTCACATGAGCTACTTCCTCCTTAATTCTTCTGTCCTCCAAGGCGATCCAAATCTATGCTATTCCTTCACACAACTCAGAGCACAATCTCGCAGTCTTACCCCTGATTGCTGTTATGTACTCACTTTCATTTGGAAACCTCCAGTCTCCTCCAAATTCCATTCCTGCCTGAGATTTAAAGACATGCTTTGTGTTGACGTTTAGAGAGAGGGGCTTTAGATTTTCTCTCTGGACATCATAAGAACCTCTATACACTTCATAAAGAGCAATGTATACTTCTGTTGTCAACATAACCAAGAGCCTTTCAGATGTCTACGTATTTTCAATCACACTACTTTGCCAACAATGCAAATACCTACACTGTTACTATGGGGGCAAAGTATATATTTCTTACCTCGTTATATTAATCTGTACACCCAGAGGGTTCTAAGTATAATTTTAAATTCACTTGGGATTGTCTGTTCTGCTAACAAAGACTTGAGGACTTTCCTCTTCCCCAAATGAATTGGACAATAGTTCCTTCAGAAGGGCTCCTATGAATTCTAAAATACAAATCTGTGGGACAATTGTTTTCACAAACCTAAGTAATTCCTAATGAGTCGTATTTTATTTGTAACAGCTATGCCTATTAGTATCTGCTCGCTGATTGGACTGAAGTCTGTTATCTAGCTGATCCTTTTAGTTCCGATAAAATCTCTAATCACACTGCCTTCTTTTCTCACTTTAACCACTTTGTTACCTCTGATTTAAGTTTTCCAGGCACTAAATGATGTAAAAAACCTACAAAAACATGTGACAACTACAAGTTAGGTGCAGAATTACCCCTAATTATAGATGTGATCTTTCTTACTCACCAGGTTCTCAAGAATCCTTGGAGACAGAGACTAAGAGATTGTGAGTAAATCTAAAAGAGTTGACTGTTGCAGCTGAAAACAAACAGGTAACTTTGTTTTTGAAGCTGCTGTACTGAAGCTGTTCCTGCTTCTCAGGAACTCCTGCATCAAAACTCCTGCATCATCCGTGCTATACTTTAGCGGATAACCATGATGGTGGGCAATCTTACTAAAACCACTGACATTATAATCAGAGAACTCCAAAACTCTGATGAGTGGTCCTTCATAATTGTCTGGCATTGGTTATGGTTCTGACTTCCTGAAGTGGCCCTTTCATAGTGATTGGAAGTAACTTGCTGTGCATGTTTCCTGAAACCTCTCTGATGTCTATGCCATTGCCAGATTACCATTACTGTCCTCATGCTGCCATCTAAGTACACTTTGGGATTCATGTCCTAGAATTTTCTCAATTGTTTCCTTTGAGATTGGATTGTGGTTTAATATTCCTTTTCAACCTTAAATCATTGTTCTTTTATTATATTCCCAGGTATACATTTCATCAGCAGCTGTCAGTTTGACGACACACTTGACACATGATGCAGCCAGTCTTTCAAGGACAACAGAATGTGAAGATAGGTCAGTGTTCCCCTGAAGTAAGTCTAGGGTCTCAGGTTGAATCTCGGTTAACTGACGTGGATTGGGAGCTCCAAAAATTGGCTTAGGGCTCCTCATGGTTGGAATGGGTATCTTCTGAGCTAGTGTGGATCTCTGGAGCCTGATGTTGGGTCTAAGGTCCCCTGAGGTTGATTTGGGGTTGCTTAAGCAGAGTCTGATTACATTGAAATAGATTTATGCTCCTTTGAGGTGGGTCTGACAAACTGTGAATTGGTGCTGGGGTCTCCTGAGCTGACTCTGGGTCCCTTGATGGAACTGGGCTCCCCTAGTATGTAGTATGAGATGCCTGAAATGAGGCTGGTTCCTGATATAGGTCTCTGGTCTTCAGTAGTAGGTCAGGGGGCCCATGAGGTAGGTCTGGAATACCCTGAAGTGGAACTTGGGTCTCCTAAACTGAGGCTAGGTCTCCTTAGTTTGGTCTTAGGTCCCCTGAGCTGAATCTGGATCCCTTAACGTGATTTTAGGATTCACTGTGGTGGACTGGACCCTATGAAATGGGTGAAGGTTCCTAGGAGGTGAGTTTGAGTCACATGAAAAGAGAATGTGCCTCCTGTGTTGTGGTCTTATGTTGTGAGGTTGTGTCTGAATACTCTGAGGTGGATCTTGGGTTTAGGAGCTGAGTCTTGGATGACTAAGATTGGTCTAGGGCTCCCTGAATTGGATTTGAACCCTCCGAGTTAAGTATGGAACTCCCTGGAGTGTTGTCTGGGGGTGCCTAAGCTGAATTTAGGTCACCCGATATGAATGTGGTGACCCACAGAGGTGGGTCTTGGGACTCTTGACCTGAATTTGAATCACTTGAATGAGTTTGGGTTCCTCTAGAGTGTTGTCTAGGGAAGTCTGAACTATGGTTTAGTCCTGTTAGTAGAGCTGAGGTCCCTGGAGTGTTGTCAGGAGGTGCATAGCTGAGCTCTGGGCCCTGACATGGGTTTGGAGTTCCAAGAGTTCAGTCAGGGGCTCCTGAGTTGTGTATTGAGCCACCTGTTGTGTTTCCTGGGGATACCTAATGTAAATGTGAGTGCCCTGCAGTGGTTAGAAGTCTGAGTTAGGTCTGAGGTCTCTCTCCTGATCTGAATCTGCATCTACCGTGGTTGGTCTCTGATCTCCTGAGGTAGGTCTGGGACCCAGTGAAATGGGTCTAAGGTATCTTGAGCTGGGTGTTGGTCCCCCAAGGTGAGTTTGTTATCCCCTTTGGTAGGTCTATGATTCTAGATGTGGGTCCAGGTGGGTGTCTGGTCCCTAATTTTGAGTTGTGGGCCCTGAAGTGGGTCTGGGGACTCCTGAGCAGGGTTTGGGTCTTCTGATGTGGTTATGGGGTCCCATGATGTGAGTCTGAGTGCTCCAAGGTGGGTATGGGGTCTCCTAAGTTATGTCTGGGGCCCCCTGTGCTTAGTCGGAGTTTAATCTGGTCTCTTAACCCAGATTGAGCTGAGGCTGGGTCTTGTGAATCAGTGGTCCACTGAGAAAGGCCTTGTGTCTGCTGAGCTGTCTTATTACCTTCAGTTGGATCGGTGCTTCTTTGAGGAGACTCTGGCATCTTCTGAGCCAGGTATATGGTCTTCTGAGATGAGTCATGGTACCCTGAAGTGATATTAGGGTCCAGAATGTGGGTCTGGGTTCATTGAAGTAGGTCTGGGACTCCCTATGGCATTGTCTGGGGATGCTTGAATTGAGGTTAGATCCCTTAAGGTTGTCCTGGGGAACTTGATTTGGCCGTCAGCCCCACTGGTATGTTGTCTGGGAATGACTGAGATGAGACCTGGTCACCTGAGGTGACCTGAGGTGGATCTAGGGTCCGTATATATGAGTCTGTGGTTTCCTGAGCTGAGCCTGGATTTCCTGAAGTAGCCTGGAATCTCCTGAGCTGAGCCTGATTTTTCTTAAGTGGGTTGTTGCTTCTCTGAGGTGGGTCTGGGACCCCTGAGGAGTTATCTAGGGCTGCTTGAACTGAGGCTGGGTCCCTTTATATGAGTTATAATCCCATAATTTGAGTCTGAGGCCTTTAAGTTAGTTCTCATGCTCACTGTTGTGTTGTCTGAAGATGTCTGAGCTGAGACTCTGGTCACCAAGGTAAATCTGGGGTCCCGAGAGATGGGTCTGTGGTCTGAGAGGACTCTGGTGTTCTTAAGGTGGGTCTGGTGTCTTTTGAGCACAGTCTGCCGCCTGTGATGTATATTGAGAACTACCTAAGGTGGGTCTAAGGCCTGCAGAAATGTATAGGTATGCCAGAGTTAATTCTTGGTACCCTAAAGTAAGTCTGGCATTCCTTCAGGTTGTACTGGGGTCTTGGTGGTCTGGGGCCCCATGAGGGAGGTCTTGGATCTCTTGAACTGAATTTGGATTTCTAGTAGGTTTGGGTCACCAGATTTTATTCTGGGTCCCTTGATATAGGTCTGGGGCTGTTTAAGTTTGGTATGCGTCTTCTTAGGTAGGTCTAGGACTCCTGAGGTGGACCTGTGCTCCTCAAGGATAAGATCTGTATATGCCTAAAATGAGCTGGATACACTGAGGTAGGCCTAGGATCTCCTGAGCACAATCTGTGTCACCCTATTTGGGTCTATAGTCCTCTGATGTGGGTCTGGGGTCTGTCAAGGTACATATGGAGCCCACTCAGGTGGTTAGCTCTTTTTTCTCCTGAGCTGAGTCTGAGACCCTTTTGGTTGTTGTCAGAGGACACATGCTTTAATCCTGAGCACAGCAATGTATGTCTTGGATCTTCTGAGCTGAGGCTAATTCCTCTGAGATATGTCTAGGTTCCCCTTACATGGAGTTCCTGAAGTGGATCTGGTGCCATCTAAGGTGTTTTCTGTCATCTTGAGACTGAGGTGAGTCTTGGTCTGCTGAGTAGGTGTGGTGACACCACAGTGAGTCTGGGGCATCCTGAACTGAAACTATATCCCGTAATGTGTACTAATGTCTCCTGAAGTGGGTCTGAGTCTCCTGAGGATAATCTGCTGTTCCCTGAAGTGAATCTGAGGTGTCTGAGGTGGATCTGGGGTTTTCTGAACTGAGTCTGGTTCTCCATAGTTTAGTCTCCGTTCTCCTGTTGTTGATTAGAATATCCTGAGCTGACTGGTGGTCATCAGAGATGTTTCTAGAGCCACCTGGTATGTTATCTGTGTCCCCTGAGCTAAGCGTGAGTCTTTTGAGATTTGTCAGGATGTAATAAGTGGGTCTAGTGTCTCCTGATCTGAGTTCAGGTGAGTTGGTGAGGGGCTGGGTTAGCCTCAAGTGGGCCTGGGTTCTCATGTAGGTGGCCCTTGGGTGTTGTCTGGGGTTGCCTAAGTTGAGTCTAGCTTCCCTGACGTAACTCTTAATATCCTGAGTTTAGTAGTTACTCACCAAGTGTAAGTATAGATTCTTGGATTGGGACCTCTGAATTGGGTCTGTTATTCTGGGGTGTCGTCTCAAGGATTCCTGAGCTGTCTCTTGCCCTGAGACGGGTGTCAGTCCCCTGAACTGAGTCTCTGTCTCCACAGTTGAGTATAGGGTCCCCAGACTTGGATATAGTGACCTCGAAGTGGGCCTGCATCCCTCTGGATTGTATTGGAATCCCTGAGCTGAATATGGTGGCCTTGAGATAGATCTTGGGTTTCTTGAGCTGAGTCTAGTTGCTCTGAGGTCAGGCTAGGGTCTCCAGCTGTGCATATGTAGTCCCTGAAGTAGGTCTGGCAGTATTGTCTGGGCTCTGCTGAGCTGAGTTTGGATCATTTGAGTTGGGTCTGGGTCCACTAAGTGGGACTAGTGTCACCTGATGTGGTTCTAGGGCCTCCGTTGGTAGGTCTGGGGTTTCCTGAGCTATCCTGGTTATTCCGTGGTGAGTCTTGGGACAACTGAGGTGAGTCTGAAGCCCTAGAGATGATCTGGGTCCCCTAAGTAAATCTGAGGTACAGCTAGGTAGATCTCTTTATAAATGCCTGAGCAGAGTTGAGTCTGCTGAGGTGAGTATAAGGTCAGCTGTTGTGGAACTGGTTCTCCTGAGCTAAGTGTGGGTCCTGGACGAGGATCTAGAGTCTTCTGGAGTGTTTTATGGGGATGCCTAAGCTGTGTCTGATGCTTCGAGTGGGATTTATGATCTGCTGAACTGAGCCAGGTCCGTGGCAAGGTCTGAGTTGTGCCTGGGAATGTTTAAAGTAAGTCTTTGTCCTATGCTGAAAGTATTTGGTTTGTGGAGTGAGTCTTGAAATCACAGATTGATGTCTAAGTTCTATGATGTGGGTCTGGGGTCCACTGGAGAGGGTTAGGGTCCTTGAGACTGGT
This sequence comes from Dicerorhinus sumatrensis harrissoni, assembly GCA_014189135.1. NCBI lineage: Eukaryota > Metazoa > Chordata > Mammalia > Perissodactyla > Rhinocerotidae > Dicerorhinus > Dicerorhinus sumatrensis. Next base: position 121,011,815 of record JABWHU010000930.1, read on the forward strand.
CTGGCTTCCTTGAGTTGAGTTTGAGTCCTTGAACTGAGTCTCGTTACTCTGCTTGGGTATTATGACACTAAAGAGTGTCTAGGATCACCTTGGGTGTTTTCTGGGGATTCCTAAACAGACGGTTGAGATTCACGTGGATATAGGATCTCCAGAAGTGAGTCTGGTTTCATTGTGAAGAGTCTCAATCATGTCTGAGATACTGGAGCTGATGGTTGATACTCAAATGTGGGAAGCTCTTGGCTCCTTAAGGTGGTGTGAGATCTCATGGGTTGTTTTCTTGGGATGAATGTGTTGAATCTTGATCCCCTAATGTGAAAATGGATTCCTCGAGGGTTCTCTGACTTGAGTCTGTGTCCCTGAACTGAGTCTGATACCCTTAGGTGCATCCTAGGCCCCTGAGTGGTGTTTCACGTCTATTATCTGGGAATGCCTGAGCTGAGTCAGATCTCTGAATTGGGTCAGTACCCCCTGATGTTGGCCAGTGTCTTACTGGGGTGTTTTCTGAGATGACTGAGCTGAGCATTGATGTCCTAAGGAATGACAGTGGTCTCCTTAGTTTGATGAGGAGTCCCTGGGATATGTCTAGATCACCCAAAGCTGTCTGTGGGCTTCACTGAGGTAGGCTTAGGGCCCTGAGAGGTTGTATTCTAGTTCCTGGCGTGTTGTTGGGGATGCCTGATATGAGTCTACTAAGCCTGAACTGTCTATATTTTCCTGAGGTAAATGTGAGAGTTCAAAAATATGTTGGGTTCTATGATTTGTATCTGTATTCCTTAAAGGTGTGTCTGGCCCTTTTAAGTTGGGCTTAGGATCTCCTTACCTGAATATTGGTTGCTTCCAAGCTGAGTCCGTGTCTCCTAAGCTGAGTCTTATTCCTCTGAGCTGGGTCTATGTTCCCCGAGGTGGGTCGTGCTTAACATGAGCTGAGTGTAGGCCTGTTGGTGTGTTTTTTTGAGAATTCTGAACTAAAGGGCAGCTGCTGTGCTGACTTACTCCCCTATTGTGGATCTGGAATCACATGTAGTGGTTCTTGGAATCCTTAAGTTTTGTCTGTGGCTTCCTGGCATGTTGTGTAAGGCCCTTGAGCTAAGTCTGAGTTCCCTGAAGAGGTCTGGATACCCAGTAGAGGGTTTCAGACCCCCTGGGTTTTAAATGGGAATACCTGAGCAAAGTTGGGTCTGTATTCTGTATATTTGGGTGTGATGTCCAATGTGGTAAGTCTTAGGTCTCCTGACTTTTCACGCAGTGTCTTGAGGAGGATCTGGATTCCCTGAAGTTTGTTTCAGGTCCCTAGGAGCGTTGTCTTTGTTTTCTGGAACAGTACTTGTGTCCACTAAACTGATTCTGGGTCCCCTGAGGTGTTTGCTGGGCTTTTGTGGGAATGTCACAACAACCTGCAGTGTTGTGTCAGGATACCATAACTGAAGCTGGGTCTCATGAGGTAAGTGTGTGTAGGATTATGGGTTGGGTCTCAGGCCGTTGAGCTGAATCTAGATCATCTGAGATGGGTGTGGGAAAATGAAAGATGTGTTTGGGTGCTGCCAGGTGTGTCTGGGGTCCACAAAGTTGAGGCAAATACCCTAAAAAAAGACTGAAGTTATCAAGATAAGTCTTCTATCTCCAAGATGGATCTGTGGTATCCTGAATTGGGTCATCTTTTCAGAGTTGTACTGAAGTCCCCTGAGGTGAATCCTAAGCCTCTGTGCTGAATGAGTCACCTGATAGTATTGTTGCCTGGTAAGTTGTCTGGGGATGAGTCTATTGTCATAGAGATGGGTTGGGGTCTGCTAAAATGGATTTGATGTTTCTTAGGGAGATCTGGATCAGCTGATGTCTGGGCATACAGGTATTGAGTCTGAGCTCACTGCTGTGTGTCCATGAGGTGGATATATGGTCTCCTGAGCTGAGGATTAGTCACCTGAGGTGATTCTGTGGTCCTAAGGTTTGTCTAGGACCCCATGATATGGATTTGGAGACTTATAAGATGATTCTGGGTTCCCTGTGGTAGGTCTTGCTCCTCAGTGTTGGGTCTGGGACCCCTGAGATGGGTCTTGGAACTCTAAAGGGAGAATAGGGTCTCCTGAACTGAGACTGAGTCTCATAAGTTAAGTCTGTGATCTCCTAAGCTGTGCCTAGTTCCTTTGAGGTGGGTATGCTGTCCACTTAGGTCAGGTGTCTTGAGATGAGTCAGGAGTCTCCTCAATTGACTCTAGTTACCTGAGATAGGTGTGGTGTCCACTGAAGTGAGTCTAGCTCCTTTGAGGTTCATCAGTTTTGAGTGTCCCATGAGTTGAGTCTGAGGCCTCCTGAGGTGATGATAGGTCTCCTTAGTGAGTCAGGAGCTGCTTTGAAGTGGGTCTATAGTGGACCAGCGTGGTGTCTTAGAATGCTTGAGCCGAGTCTGATTCCCCAGAAGTGAGTGTGGGATCTTGTAAGGTGAGTCTTGGGTCTTCTGAGCTGACTCTGTTGCTTAATGTTGGTCTTTTCCTCGGAAGTAGGATTTAGTTCTCTGGTCTCCTGTCCTGAGTATAGTTCCCATGATCAGAGTCTGGATTGTCTGGGGATGTTTTATTTGAGTCTGGGTCCACAAATGTGGGTCCTTGGCTCCCTGTAGTCAGTGTAGTTGTTGGAGGTGCGTGAATTGATTTTGTGCCCCAGCTGTTGGTTTGCAGTCTCCTGATTTGTATCTGGACTTGGATCTAGATCACCCAGGTCTCTGTGCTTTTTTTTTAAATTTTATTTATTTATTTATTTTTCCCCCAAAGCCCCAGTAGATAGTTGTATGTCACAGTTGCACATCCTTCTAGTTGCTGTATGTGGGACGCGGCCTCAGCGTGGCCGGAGAAGCAGTGCGTTGGTGCGCTCCCGGGATCCGAACCCCGGGCCACCAGCAGTGGAGCGCATGCACTTAACCACTAAGCCACAGGGCCGGCCCTACTCTGTGCTTTAGAGATGTGGGTTTGTGCCCTGTGAGATGGGTCTCTAAGATGTGGGGTAATGTCTTAGGATGCCTGCTCTGAGTCTGCATACGCTGAAATGAGTCTTTGTTCTCCTGAGGTAAATGTAGAACTCCAGAAATAAGTTTGTGTTCTCTAATTTTTATCTCTCTTCCTCTGAGTTAGGTCTGGGACTTAGGATCTTCTTTTCAGAGTGTGAGCCCCTTCAGCTGAGGTGTGTCTGGGGTCCTTTGCTGAGTCCGTGTGCCCTGTGGTGCATCTGGAATCACCTGTTGTAGTTCTTGGACTCCTTGAGCTTGATCTATAGGTCCCTGGCATGATGTCGGAAGTCCTTATGCTTAGTATGGGAACCTGAGGAGGTCTGGGTCAGTTTTGGAGGGTTGCAGGACCTCTGTATTTCATCTGGGAATGTGTGAGTAGGGTTGGGTTCCCTGAGATGGGTATGGTGACTAATGTAGTGAGACTTGAGTCTCCCATGTACATAGAGGAGGGTACTTAGGAGGGTACTTTGTCTTGGTACCTAGAGGAGGGTCTGGTCCCCTGACTCTTTTTTGTTGTGATTTGTTGTGGAACCCTAGATGTGTCATTTGAGTGGTGTGTGTGACTCCTAAACTGATTCTGCATTCTCTGAGGTTGCTTTTAGGTTTTTTGTGAGGGTTTGAGACCCTGGCGTCGTATCTGGGGATCCCTGAACTGAGTCTGGGTCTTTGGCGCTTCAGCTAAATCTGGGTCACTTGAGTTGCATGTGGGTTGGGATACTCAAGATGTTTTTGGATACTCCAAGCTATGTCTAGAGTCATCTGAACTTAGTCAGGAAACCCCAAAATGAGTCTTTGGTCGTTCAGGTGGATCTGCTGTTTCCAAGATGGATCTGGGGTATCCTGAACTAAGTCTTCACCAGAAGGTAGTCTGAAAGGAGTTACTTAAGGTGCTTCTGAATCATCTGAACTGACTTGGCATCACCTGAGAATATCTGGGCCATCTGATACATTGTTTGGGGATACCTGTGCTGAGTCTGCTTTAACTGAAGTGAGTGAATATCCCTTGAGGTGGGTCTCAGATCACTTTTCCTGAGTCTGTGTCAACTTAGCTGAGTCTAGGATTCTGTTTGATGGGTCTTATCCCCATAATTTGGTCTGGGACTCAATGAATTTTGTCTGAGGCCACCTGGAATGTTGTCTTGGGTCCCATGAACTTAGTCTGGGTCCCATAATGTTGTATGTGTTGCATGAGGTGGGCCACAGATCTTGGGGATTCATTTAGGTTCCCATGAGGTGGGCCTGAGATCTTTGAAATGAGTCTGGGATCCTGATGTGATGTTTACTTTAATGTAGGTTTGTATTCTACAAGTTGGTTTGAAGTCCCTAGGGCTGATGTTGGGTATCCCAAGCTAAATCTGTGATACCCTAAGGTGTATTTGAGGTCTCCTGAATTTGTGTGCCATGAGGTAGGTCTGGATACTCTGAAGTAGGTTTGGATTTCCAAGGTGGATCTCAAGTCATCTGTGCTGAGTCAGGATACCGTCAAGTGTATCTGGGGTCCCCTGCAGTGGGTGTGCCATCTGCACAGTAGGTCTGAGGTATCCTGAACTGAACCTGCTTCTCAAGATTTAGATTGGGTTGTCTGAGGTGGTTTGAATCTCCTGAACTAAGTCTGGGTCACTTGAGCTGTTTCTAGGCCATTTGGTATGTTGTTTGGGGATTCTTGAGCTGAATCTGGTGCTCCTGAGATGAGTTATGGTCTTCTTAGATGGCTCTGGACCTACTGAGGTGGTTGGAGGGTTCCCTGGGTGTTTTATGGGGATATATTTAGCTCATTTGGGTACCCATGAATTAGGTTGTGTCTCCTGACATGAGTATAAGTCTTCTGAGTATGATCTGCAACCCATAAGATGTGTTTTTTTATCCCATGTTTGTTTTTCTAGAAATTCCTGAGCTGAGTCTCAGTCCCTAGAGTGGGTTTGGAATGCCCTGAATGCTGCTGGTACCCTAAGGTTATTCTGGGACCCAAAGAGTGATTCAGAGTCTCCTAATATAGGCATGGCCTTATCAAGGGTGTTGCTTGGCAATGTGTGAACTAAGCCTGGGATTCCTTAAGTATATCAAGGTGTCCTGATAAGGTCTGGGTTGCCTGAGTGTCACTAGATCCTCTGAGGTATGCCTTGGGTTTTTAAAAATAGGTTTGCCGTCCTTTAAGGAGGATTTCTACCCATTGCATTCATACGTGAGGATGACTGATCTGAGTCTTGATACCCTGAATTGTATCTGTGTTCTCCTTAGGTGGGTCTGGGTCTGAAGAATTAAGTCTAAGTTTTATGATATGGGTCTGTGTTTCTTTGAGTTTGGTCTGTGCCACTCCAAGGTGTCTTGGGGAACTCTTTAGCTCCTCTAGCTCCCCCAGATGACTGTGGGTCTCATGAGTCGAGTTTATGTTCCCTGAGGAGGGTTTATAGTGTCTGGTCTATGGTGTCCTGAGTTGGCTCTGAGATCTCATATGCTGATTGTGGGCCTGCTGAGGTATTGTTTATGGGTGTATTAGCTGAGTCCTAGTCCATCAGGTAGTTATGGAGTCTTCTGTGGGAGGACTTTGGCCCCTCTTTAGGGCTGTGACTCTCTGAGTTTGTATGGGGTCATGTGGCATGAGCTGATTGGGTCCTCTGAGGTGTGTCTGAGTTCTCTAGTACTGAGTCTCCAGTACCAGGCCCACTGGTATATTTTTTGGGGATTCCTGACCTGAGTCTGGGTTCTGTGCTGAGTCTGTCTCCTTAGGTGGGACTGGGATCCCCTGAGGGTCTTGAACCTCTTCATTTGGCTCTGGAACTCCCTAAGTTGGTCTGGGTCCACCTGGCATGATTTTCAGGGTCGTTTGAATTGAATCAGAGTCCCCTGAGGACAGCTGATCCCTGAGGTGAGTCTTGGTGGGAATGACTGAACAAATTTGAGGTCCTTAGGTCGATGTAGGGATTACTGTCAAGGGTCTCAGTCTGCTAAGCTTAATCTAAGCGTCCTTTAGTAGTGTTTGGGTTCCCTAAAGTGTGTTTTGGGCCTCCTCAGGTGCTGTATGGGGAATGCCTGAGTGGTATGTGTATCTTTTGAACCAAGTCTGAGTTCCTTGAAGTGTGTCTGGGTCATCTGGTGAGGTTCTGAGACAAGTAGGATATTGTCTTGGAATACTTGAGCTGAATCTGGGTCCTCTGAGGTGGAACTAGGGCCCACAAACTGAATCTGGGTCATCTGAGGTGGGTCTGAGGTTCCCAGAGAGTTTTTGTGTTCTCTAAGGTGAGTCTGGTGTCTCCTGAGATGAGTCACAGTTCCTGGAAGTACGTCAGAGATCCCCAGAGTTGGGTCTTTTTCACTTGAACTGAATCTGAGTGAGGTAGGTCTGAGGTCCCTGCAATTTGTTTCGGGTCCTGTATATGTTATATATTGATACCTGAGGTGAGTCTGAGAATCCTGAGGTATGCCAGAGGTTCCTGAGTTGGGAATAGAGTCCCTGGGTGTATTTGGTTCTCCCTCAGTTGTCACTTGGGTTCACTAAAGTGGGATTTGGGGCCCTGTGAGGGGACTGTTTGCCCCTCTGTGTTGTGTGTCTTTGACTTACCTGATATTTTCCTCCCCTGAGTGGTGTCTGGTTTCTCCTATGGAGGGTATGTGTTTCCAGAAATGAGTGTGGATCCTCTAATGTGGTTCTGTGTTCCTTTTGGCTATGGGGGCCTTTGAGCTGAGTCTGCAGTGTCCTTAGCTGATTATGGGTCCCCTCTGCTGTTTCTAGGAGGTTTGAGATGCCCCAAGGTGGGTCTGAGGCTCCTTGAACTGAGTGTGGGTGTTTCAAAGTGTTGTTTTTGGATGCCTGAGCTGAGTCTTAGTCCCTTCGATTTGTGATTTTCCATGGGAGTACTGACCTTTCCTTGAGTTCTGAACTCAGTGCGTTTCTGTGGAGCCACATGGTGTGTTGCCCAGGGTCTCTTGAGCTGAGTATAGGCCCTGTGAGGTGTGTCTAGGGTTCCCTTGCCTGGGTCTTGAGACCTTTAAGGTGGTTTGAGTTCCCTGTGTTAAGGGTTGATTTGGTGGCATGTCATTTGGGAATGCATGAGCTGAGTTGAATCCCCTGTAGTACTTTAGTACTATCCCTTTAGGTGCATCTAGGATCCCATATGGTGGGTCTTGATCCCCTTCATTTAGGTCTGGAACTCTAGGGCCACCTGGCATATTATCTGGTGTACCCTGAGCTGAGTGTGAGTCTCTTGAGAAGGACTGAGTCTCTGTGATAGGTGGCAAGCCCCCTGTGTTTTATCTGGAGATGTCTGAACAGAGTTGGGTCTCCTAGTGGGTATGAGGTTTACTATAATGGGTCTTGGGTCTCCTGAGCTTAGTTTGTATCCCGTGAGGAAAGTCTGAGTTTTGTTCTAGGATACTCTGAAGTATTGTTTAAGGGATTGAGCATCCATGTGTTTCCTTAAACTGATACTGGTCCACAGAGGTGGGTGTGGGGCTTGTTGTGAGAATCTAGAGCCTGCAGGGTTATTCTGGGATCCTTAATCGAGTCTGGATCCCATGAATGAGTCTAGGATTCCCTGAGGTGGATCTTGGGCCCCGTAACTGAATCTAGATTACCCGAAGTGGCTTTCATGCACTCCCAGGTGCATTTGTGGTCTCTGAAGCAGGTCTGGGATCTCTTGAGCACAGCTAGCGTGCCCTGAGTTGGGTCCAGAGTCTTACAGATTGAACTTCGCATTTTTTTTTTTTTTTTT
>JABWHU010000930.1:121019641-121035316 GCA_014189135.1 Dicerorhinus sumatrensis harrissoni
CGCCCAGGATCCGAACCGGCGAACCCCGGGCCGCCGCAGCGGAACGCGTGCACTTAAGTGCTTGCACCACCAGGGCGGCCCCTGAACTTGGCATTTTTAAGGTGTGTCCTAAATTGAGTTTGCCTCTCCAGATTTTGTTTTGGTTCTCCTAAGGTGCAATAGGTTTGGTTGTTGTGTGTCTGGGGCCCCTGAGGTTTTTCTAGGGTTTCCTGGAGTGTTTTGGGGGTTGCCTAGGATGAATCTAGCGTTTGTTAGATGCATCTGGAGCCTCCTGACCTGAGTCTTGTGGGAAATTTGGTCATGTGTGAGGTGTTTGAGTGAGTATGTGTCCTTTGACGTAGTCTTAGGCTCCCTAGGATTGTTCTGAGGCCTCATGGGTTTTTGTATGGGGTTACATGAGTTGACTAGGGGTTCCCTGATGTGTAGGTTCGCCATGAGGACCTGACTTCTTCCAAGTTGCTCTTCATTTCCTGAAATGAGTCTGTGTCCATGAACTGATGCTGGTACCCTCAATTCTGTCTGAGGCCCCTGAGGCATGTGTTGGGATGCCATATTGTTGGCAATGCCCCAGTTTAGTCTGAGTATGTGAAATATATCCTGGTTGACCTGAGTAATTCTGGGTACCCTGAAGTGGTCTGGGAACCACCACCTTGTCAGGGTCCCCTGACATAGACCTGGTGCCCCTTGTGGGACAGTATGGGATGACTAAGTTGACTCTGGTTGTCATGAGATAGCTCAGTGTCTCCTAAGTTAGGTTTGGGATCCCTGACGTGTGTCTGGGTCCCTGAGGTGTTTTTGGGCTTCACTAAGTGATTTTGTGGCCAGTTGAGGTGGCTGTCTTCACCCCTGGGTTTTTCTGCTTTAAATCTTTGTACCCTCAATTGCATCTTTGTTCTCCTGAGGTATTGTCCCTGGTCCCCCGAACTGAATCTGGGTAACCTCAGGAGGGTATAGCTCTCCCAAGCTGAATCTAGACCCGATGAGGTGGGTCTGTATCATGTAAGGTTGGTCTAGGGTTCCTTATGTTGAATATGAACATGTTAGGGGTATTGTTTGGAGATGACTGAGCTGAGTTGGGTCCCCTCGACTGAATCTGTGTCCCTTACATGAGTTTCTGATCCCCTGTGTTTGGTTTTCTGCCTCTCTACATGGGTCAGAGATCCTGATTTGAGTTTGGAGCTGCCTGGTGTGTGGTCTGAGGTCCACTGATCTAAATTTGGGTCCCTTAAATCTTTTACCTGTAGTTTTTCCTGTGCCCCATGGGTTTTATCTGAGGATACCTAAGTAGAGTTGGTCCTCTGAGTGGGTGTGTGTCTACTGTGGTGGGACTGGGTCTTTCCTTGAGGGTCTGAGAGCCCTGTGATGTGGCATAGGGATGCTTTAACTGAATCTGGGGCTTGTGAAGTGGGTCTAGGACGTCTTAACATAGATTTCTGGACCCCAAACTGACCCTGGGTCACCTCAGTTGAATCTGGAGTAACCACAAGTGCATTTGGGTTCTCTGATTTGACTCTGGGATCTCCTGAGCTGACCCGGCATATCTACAGCTGTCTGAAGTCTCCTGAGGTGGGTGTGTGATCACTTAATTTAATATACATCCCCTGAAATGCATCTGGAGATTTTGGGAGTGTCTGAGACCCTGTGGTATTTCCAGAGGATGTCTGATCCAAGTTTTGGTCCCATGATGTGAGGCTAGGAGTTGGACCTAGGGACCCCGAATTGAATCTTGATTGCATGATGTGAGTCTGATGTCCCCAAGAGTATGTTTGGGTTCACTGAGGTGTGTTGAGATCTCCTTAGCTGAGCTAGAATATCCTGAAGTGGTCTGGGATCCCCTAATATGGGTTTGCCAACTTCAAAGTGGATCAAGAGTATCCAGAACAGAGTCTGCCTCTCAGAGGTGGATCTGAGTGCAGATGTGGTATGTCTGTGCTTCAGTGAGGTAGGTTTGAGACCTTTGAGGTGGCAGCTGGACCCCATGGTGATGTTATGTGATGCCTGATATGACTCCATGTGCCCTAATTTGGTCTGTGTTTTCCTGAGGTGTGTCTGTGTCTCCAGAAATGAGTCTATTCTCTGATGCGAGTCTAGACTCTTTTTTTTTTTTGTGAGGAGATCAGCCCTGTGCTAACATCCACCAATCCTCCTTTCTTTTTTTTGCTGAGGAACACTGGCCCTGGGCTAACATCCATGCCCATCTTCCTCTACTTTATATGGGACGCCACCACAGCATGGCCTGGCAAGCGGTGCGTCGGTGCACGCCCGGGATCCGAACCGGCGAACCCCGGGCCGCCGCAGCGGAGCGCGTGCACTTAACCGCTTGCACCACCAGGGCGGCCCCATGAGTCTATACTCTTTTGAGGTGGGTCTGAGCCCCTCTGATTTGGGTTGGAGATTTCCTTAGCTGGAAATTGAGTCTCCTCAACTGAGTCTGAGACTACAGAGCTAAGACTGGGTCTTCTTTAAATAGAGGTTCCCAGAGGTGGGTCTGAGGATTCCTATGTTGTGAGCTTGTTGGGGTATTCTTTGCAGATGCCTCAGTTGAGTGGATTTGGCCTCCTCATTTGGGGTCTGAGATTTGCTGAGTAGAGTCTAGGGCTACCTGGTTTTTTGTCTGGGGTCTCCAATTGTGATTCTGTGTCCTCTCAATTGAGTATGGGTCTCCTCAGCTGAATTTAGATCCCTTATGGTGAGCCTGAAGTCCCATGAGGTATATCTAAGATCTGTTTTTAGTGTGGGACACTGGGGTGTTGTTTGGGGTTGCCTCTGCTGAGTTTGCATCCTGTATGCTAAGTCTGTGTCCTCTTAGTTGGGTATGAGATTCCTTTGGTGGGATTGGCCCCTTCTGTTGGTCTGTAGCTCTTAGTTTGATCTGGGGCTACCTGGCATGTTGTGTGAAGTCCCTGTGGTGAATCTGAGTACCTGAAGGTGTCAGGTCCCCTGTGGTATATCATGGGCGCCTGGGTTTTATCTGCAGATAACTGAGCAGAGTTGAGTCCCCTGCTACATGAGTGAGTTCCACCGTGGCTGGTCTGGTTCATTTTTATGGGTGTAAGACCTTATAGTATTGTCTTGGGTGCCTGAGCTGAGTCTGTGTGTCATGAGGTTTATCAACACTCTCCTAAGTTGATCCTAGGGTCCCCAAGTTGTATCTGGGTCCCCTGAGGTGTCTTTAAACCTCAGTGAGGTATGTTTGGGCCCTCTTGTGGTACTATTTATGCACACCAAGTGATGTCTGTGGATGTCATATCTGAGTTTGTGTTCCTGATTTTGCTCTGAGTTTTTATTTGCTTGGGAAATGAGTCTGGGCTTTCTGATGTGGCTCTTGCTTCCTCTGAGATGGATTGGGATACCCCTAGCTGGTTATGGGTAATATATGAGTTCACTGAGGTGGATCTTTGGTCCCTTGAAGTAGGCCTGAGCTCCCTTGTGCTGAGTGTGGGATTGATGGAGTATTGTTTTCAGATGCCTGAGTTGAGTCTTTGTTTATTTAGGTGGCTCTGGAATCCCTTGTATTACTTCTTAAGACCCTTTACTTGGGTCTGAGACATCCTCATTTGTGCCTTGGAACAAGTGCATATTTTTAGGTTCCTCTGAACTAATAGTCTCCTGGCTGAATTTACATCTCCTGAGCTGAGTCTGAATCTCCTTAGATGGATCTTGTATTCTCTGTGGTGGATATTGTCTCCTTCATTTTGGACTGGAACCCTTTATTTGGGTCTGGTGTTGCCTCTGGTCCTTTGAGCTGATTCTGGGTTCCCTGAATATGTTTGAGTCTCCTGAGGTGGGTCATTGATCCTCTGGGTCTATCTTAGGATGCCTGGGGAAAGCTGGGTCCACAATGGTGGTTGCACAGTGGTGGGGGATTTAGTATCTCCTGAGCTTAGTCTGAGTTCCCTCTGGAGACCTAATTGGGTCATGGGCCTCCTCTCCTGTTGTGTGGGTGTACCTTTCAGATATTGAACTGATGTAGGTATGGGTCTGCTTGTGAGAAATACCTCTAGTGACCCAACATTACCTCAGGAGATTGTACTGTGTTGTTTTCATCCCCTGGATGTTTATGAGGTGCATGAGCTGAGTCTTGGTTCTATACAGTGGGCCTAGGACCTAAAACTGAATCTGAGTCACCTAAGATAAGTCTGGGGTATCTCCTAAATGCATTTGCTTTCTCTGATGTGGGTCTAATGTTTCCAGAGGTGAGCCAGAGTCTTCTGAGGTTGATCTGGGTTTATTTAGGTGGCTCCAGCATCTTTAAGGTGGATATGAGGTATCCAAACTAAGTCTGCTCTCAGTATTGGGTCTAGGTCTCCAAGGGTGGGTCTGAGTGTCCTCAGCCTACTTTATGTCCCGCCCTGTGGTGTTTTGGGGACACTTAGTCTGTTGTTCGCGGAAGCCTTGCTGTGAGGCTGAAGTTGGTTAGAGTTTCCTGATACAGTCTGGGGAACCCATGGTATATTTGGGGTCTCCTGGAATGTTTCTTGGGGATGTATATTCTGTTTCTGGTGTCTATGAGGTCATCTAGATCTCCTGACTGGAGTCTGGGTCCTATGGGAGCTGAGTCTAGACCCTGTTGGGGTCATGTTGAGGGATATTTGAGGTGAGTCTGGATTCCTTGATCTAGGTCTTGGATCCCTGGGGTGGGTATCAGCCTACTGAGTTAATGTCTGGGCACGTGTGAATTGCATTTGGGAATCCCAGAGAGAGTTAGGGTTCTTAAACCACCTCTGTATTCCCTGAGTTGAGTCTGTTTCCCCTGAGCTGAGTCAGGGTCCCTGAGGATGATTCAGTTCCATTAGGTGGGTTGCAGGCCCCCTGTATTTTACCCTGAGTTGGGTCTTAAACCCCCGTGGTGTGTTTTGGTTTCCCAAATATGTTGTCTGGGGTGCTTGAGGTGAGTCTGCGTTTATGAAGTGGGGTTTTATTGCCCTTAAGTAGGTCTGGGTACCCTGAGATGATTCTGGGCTTCCTGGAGCCCCTGACACAAGCCTGGAGGCCCTAGGATATTGTCTGGAGATGACTGGGCTGAGTCTGGATAGGATGCTCTAAGGTATGCCAGCAGTCTCCTCGGTTTGGCCTGGGGTTCCTGAGATATGTTTGGGTTTCACTGAGGTAGGTTTGGGTCTCTTTAAAAGAGGATCTGGGTACCCTAAGGTAATGCTCTGTGATGCCTAATATGAATCTGTGTAACCTGATTTGGGTCTTAGGTACATCTGTATTCTCCTAATTGGATGTGGGGCCCCTTCATTTTCATTTTTAACTCACTAATTTGGTCTGAGGCCACCTGGCATTTTTTATGTGGTCTACTGAACTGAATCTGGGTCTCTTAGGAAGGCCGGGTTTCCTGTGGGAAACCCTGTGGGGTGTCACAGGCCTCCTGGGTTTTATTTGGGATTGCCAGAGTGGAACTGGTCACTCTGATGTGGAAGTGGGTTGCCTTGTGGTGGGTCTGGGTCTTCTTGTGAGTATCGGAGACCCCTTTACTGCTTAATTTGGATGGCTGACCTGAGTATAGGTAACCTAAGATATTTCATCAGTCTTCTAAGTTGAGTCTTGGGTGTGTGTCTGGGTCCTCCTGAGGTGTGTTAGGGGCCTTTTTGGTTATCTTTGTGTACCTCAGGTGATATATATCGATGCTATATCTGCGTTTTCCTACCCATATTTGATCTTGGTTCTCTTGAGGTGTGTGTGGGCCCCCAGAAATTAGTCTGGGTTGTCTGATGTGGGTCTGTGCTTATTTCTGGTAGGTGCATCTCCCTCTGAGGTGTATTGGGATCTCTTGGCTGTGTCTGGGTCTAAGTCTTCTATGCCGAGTGTGGGTCCATTGAATAGCTTTCTGGTCCTGGAGGTCAGCACAAAATCTATCGTGCTGAGTGTGGGGTCATTGGGGTATTGTTTGCAGATGCGTGAGGTGAGTCTGTGTCCCATTAGGTGGGTTTAGTGGCCTCCGTTGGGTGTCTTAGGCCTTTTATGGAAACAATCCAATCATACTGGTTTGTGTCTAGGCCCTTGTGACGTATTGTCTGGGGGTATCCTGAAATGAGTCTGGATCTGTCAAGTTAAGTCTAGGTCTCCCGAGCTGCATCTAGGTCCCATGAGATGAGTTTGGAGTTCTTCTGTACTGTAGAACTGCACTAATGGGATGGTGTTTTTTAGGAAGGTATGACTGAGCTGATGCTGGTTTCTCTGTGCTAAGTCTGTGTTCTTTATGTGGGTCTGAGGTCCTATAGTAGTGGGTCTTGGGCCCCATCATTTGGGTCTGCAATCCGTGAGTTATGTCTGCAGCTCCTGGAATATTGTTTGTGGTCCCCTGAGCTAAATCTGGGTCCACTTATATGGATTGTGGGCTGCTGCTGCCTTTATTTATTTTTTTTTCATTTTCTTCTTTTATTGGGAAGCAGACACAGTACATCTGAGGATGCCTGAGCAGAGTTGGGTCCCATGATGGTTGTGGAGTCTTCTATGGTGAATCTGTTGTCTCCTAAACTTAGTTCAGATACCTGCAGACAGTCTGGGTTCTATAGTCTTGTTGTGGGTCCCTTGAACTGTGTGTGGGCATGTCCTCTGAAGAAACAGCTGAGCCAAGGTACTCTGAAATTGATCTGGGGTCTGCTGAGGTTGTGCTGGCAACTCTGAGGTCCATCTGCCTCTGTAGAACTAGATCTGAGGTTTCCAGAGGTGGCTCTGAATGTTCTAAGCTGACTTTGGGTCAACTGAGGTGTTTCTAGGCTTTTGGTGTGTTGTCTTCAGAAGGCTGCTGTGAGTCTATGCCCATGAGGTGGGTTAAGGTTGGCTGATATCAGTATGGGATCCCTGAGGTGTGGTTAGGGTCCTCTGGAGTATTCTCTGGGGATGCATATCCTAAATTCATGAGCTGGTGTGAGATTTCCTAATGTGAGGTTGGGTCCTGTGGACAGACTGTGTTATATCTGAGTCCGTTTGAGGTGAGTCTAGGTCTGCTGGTATAGGTCTTGGGCCTCCTGGTGTGGGTCTTGGGACTTCATGGGTTGATGTCTGGGGATGTGTGAATTGAATCTATTTCCTCTGATGTGGGTCTGGGGTCTCCAGAAGAGGGCTAGGATACTTGAGGAACTTCTGGGTTCCTTGAGTTGAATCTATGTCCCCTGAACTGAATTGTGATATCCTGAGGATGACATGATTCCTTTAAGTAGGTTGTGGCCCTCTACATTTTACCCTGTGAACTTGTGGTATGTTTGTGTTTTCCAGACATGTTGCTTGGGAATGCATAAGCTAAGTATAGATTCCTGAAGTTCATCGTCTTTGCTCTGAAGTTGATCTGGATGTGAGGTATTTCTGGTGAATCTAGCTGATTATGGATCGCCTGAAGTAGATCTGGGTTACACTGAGGTGTTTTGGTTTTCTCCTAGGTAGGTCTGGGTCTGCATAGCTGAGCCAGTGTACCTTGAAGTGAGTTTACCCCAACATGGCTATGGCATATTTGAGCAGATCTGTGGTATCTTGAAATCAGTCTTTCTTGTCATAGTTGGGTCTGGGGTCCCCTGACATGAATCTGAATCTCCTAAGCTGAAATTGGGTCACTAGAGGTGTTTCTAGGCCCTTTGATAAGTTGTCTGGGGAAACCAGAATTGAGTCTGGTGCTCCTTATGTGAATTAGGGTTTGAACATATGAGTTTGGGCCGCTGAAATAGATATGAGGTCTTCTGATGTGTTATATGGGGATGTATATGCTGATTATGGTGCCTGTGGAAGGTGTTTGGAGTCTCCTGAGTTGGGTCTGAGTTTCCTGCAATGTGTTTCATTGTATTGTCTGGGAAATACGTGAGCTGAGTCTGGGTCTCCTGATGTAGGTGTGATGTCCATCGAGGTGGGTCTGGGGTCTCTTGAGCTGAGTTTGGATTCTCTGAGATGGTTTGGTGATGCACTCTAGCTTGTTGTCTGGTGATGCCTGAGCTGAGCCACGGACCTCTTAGTGAGTCTGTGGTAACTTTAAGTAGATTTGGGGAATGTTGAATTGTCCTTTGAAGTGTGAATGGGGTACTCTCTTGTCTTAACTAAAGTGCCAGTAGTCTGACCCTGGTATCTTGTGAGCTGAGTCTGTGTCCACGGAGTTATGCCTGGGTCTACTGAACTGAATATGGGTTCCATGAGATAGATCTGAGATTCCCTGCGGCCCACTGAGGTAGTTTTGGGGTGTTTTTCTGAGTCTTAATTTCCCGGATGGGTCTAGGGTTCATTGGTCTTGAGTCTCCTGGAATGAGCCCAGGTTCCCTGAAGTTTATCTGGGGTCTCCTGAAGTGGGTCTAGGACCCCATGAAATGGGTTCAGGGACACCTGGATGTTGTATGGTGATGCCTGAGCCAAGTCTGGGAGTCTTAAGGTGAGTTTGAGGCCACCAAGCTGAATCTGGATCCTCTGTGTAGAACTAGAGACTGCTGAAGTGGGTCTAGGTGACTTGGAGTGTTGTCTAGGGAAGCTTGGAAAATGAATCAGCGTCCCAGATGTGGGTCTGTTGTTCTCTGAGGAGGGTCTGAGGCACCATAGGATGATTCGCAACTTCCTAAACTGAGTCCCCTAAGTTTCTCTTGGACTCAGTAAGTTGTTTCTGGGAGCACATGAAGAGGATTTATAGCCCCCAAAGTGGTTGGGGTCCTGTGGGGGTTTATTATGGGGATGCCTCAGTTGCATCTGAGTAACCTGAGGTAGATTTGTGGCTTCTGGGGTGGATATGGGTCTGAATCTGAATCTGAATTCTCTGAAGTGGGTCTGGGGTCCACCAAGTTGGTTCCACAATTTCTTGTGGAAGTTCTGTAGCCCCACAAGGTGTTATTTCGGGTCTTCTGAGCTCAGTCTGCGTCCTTGTAGTGTTTCTTGGCCCCCTTTGGTGTGAAGATATCTGAAGCAGAGTGGTTACCCTGAGTTGGGACTGGGGTCTCCTGGTTTGGGTCTGGGGTTCCCCAGGGTAAGTTTGAGTTCTTTGAGGTAGGTCTGGGATCTCCCTAGCTGAACTAGGGTACCCTGGAGTGGGTCTGGGGTTTTACAAGTGGATCTGACATCTCTGAAGTGGACCTAGAATATCCTGAATTGAGTCGGCCACCCAAGAGTTCAGTCTGGGGTCTCCTGTCGGGGTTCTGAATCTCCTGTGATGACTCTGAATCACTTGAGTTGTTTCTGAGCCCCTAGTATGCTCTCTAGATATGCCTTAACTGAATATGGGTCTTCTGATCTGGGTCTGGGGGTTGTCTAGGTATGTGTGAGGTGAGTCTGGAGCCACAGATGGAGTTCTTTGGCTTCTTGTGGTGTATCAGGGGCTACCTGGGTTATTTTCTTGAGATGTTGAGAGTAAATGTCCAGATATAGGTCTGCAGTCTCATGAGATGTGTGAGAGGTCCCTAGAGGTGGGTTTGATTCTCCTTTGCAGAGATGGACTCTTTTCAGGTGGATCTGGCTTTTCTTGGTTGAGTGTCTCTTCCTTAAACTGTCTTGATACTCTGAGTTGGGTAAGAGGCCCCAGAGATGTATTTTGGGCTGCCATGTGTGATGTTTTGGGTTCCTTAAACTGCATCTTGGCTCCCTGATGTGAGTCTAGGGCCCCCAAAGACGATTCTGGAGTATCTATGGTGAGTATGGTCCCTCTCCTGAGATGAGTCTTAGTTCCCTGAGGTATACCTTGGGTCAGCTGAGGGAGTCTGAGGACTCTTGAAGTAGGTTCTAGGCTCTCTATGTTGTTGAATAGGGATGCTTGAGCTGAGACTGGGTCCCTTGAGATGGTTCTGTATTCTGTACCTGACATCTGGGGTTACATGAGCTAAGTCTAGCATCTCTTGGGCTAAGTCTGGGTCCACTGAATTTGGGCTGTGGCCTACTGAACTAAATATGGGTCCCTTGATGAGGGTCTAGGACCCACTGAAGTACATCAGGGACCCCTTGAAAGGGATTTTGTGTCTTTTTAACAAACACTGGCTCATGTGAGGCAGGTCTGGATTCCCTGACTTGAATCTCTATTCCTGAACTGAGTCTGGGTACCTTCACTTGGATCCGAGACCCCTGAAGTATGTGTTGGGCTCTAATTTGTATGATCTGCATCTCAGGTTACCCCCAGACTCACCTCTTTGGACCCAGACCTACTTCAATCCTGGATAGTTAGCCTCAGCACAAAACACCGACCTAACTTAGTGTTCCCAACTCAATTCATGGATCCTGGGCACAACTCAAGAGACACACTTCTCCAGACAACACATCAGAGATCTCATAAATACTTCAGATGACTCAAAGTCAGTGCAGGAGATTCAGAACCCCTTCAGAGGACCCTAAATATACTTAAGGTTACCCCAGCTCGGCTCAAGAATTCCAAGACAAAACCCTAACTAGCACCAACCCATGTCAGGTACCCAAGACCCATACCATAAGACCACATCAGGGGACCCAGAGTAAGCTAAGGCAACAACAGACAAAAGTCTAGAAGACCATGAACCATCCCAGCCAACACTAACTTACTTGAGGTATACATGACTCAGCTCAGGATCCCTCAGACAAGGTATCAGTTGCCCGAAAGCACCTCAGGTGACCCAAATTTAGCTCAGGAAATTCTGAGGAGTGTTGGGGATGCCACAAGTTGAGTGAGGAGTGACATAGTATGTTGTCTGGAGCTGTGTCTTGATGTCATGAACTGGTCTGAGGTCTCTTGAGCTGAGGTCTCTTGAGCTATGTCCAGTGAGGTAGATCATTTTTTGTACAAAAATTGATTATTTATTTTTTTCAGATTTTTGGAGTATAAATGACAAATAGAAATTGCATATATATTTAAAGTGTACAACTTGATGTTTTGATATATATGTAAACATAGTGAAGTGATTATCACATTAATCAAGCTAATTGACATATCCATAACCTCATGTAGTTACCATTTTTATTCATTCTCCCCATTCTTCTGCTTTTTTTTTTTGGGGGGGTGGTAAGAATGCTTAAGATCTACCCTTTCAGCACATTTCAAGTATATAACAATATAGTTAACTATGGTCACCATGCAGTACATTACATCTTCAGAACTTAGGGATCTTTTCTTTCCTTTTTTTATTGTAGAAAAACACATATAACGTAAAATTTACCATCCTATCTGTTTTTAAGTGTACAGTACAGTAGTATTAAATACATTCATATTGTTGTGCTACCATCTAACTCGATAATTATTTTCATCTTGTAAAACTGAAAATCTGTACATGTTAAACAATAGCTCCTCATTCTCTCCTCCCCCAGACCCCGGGCAACCAGCATTAGACTTTTTCTGATTTTGACTAGTCTAACTATCTCATAGAAGTGGAATCATACAGTATTTCTCTTTTTGTGACTGGTTTATTTTCCTCAAAGTTTATGCTTGTTGTAACATATTGCAGAATTTCCTTCCTTTTTAAACATACCGCATATATATACTACATTTTGCTTATCTATTCATTGGTCAGTGAACACTTTGGGTTGCTTCTACATTTTTTGTTTTTGTATTTTTTATTGAGATAACATTGATTTATAACATTATATAGAATTCAGGTGCACATCATTGTAATTTGACATCTTGTATACACTACATCGTTTCCCACCAGGAGTATACTTTCCATCCATTACTGTATAAATAACTCCCTTTACCCCTTTTACCCTTCTCCCACCTGACTTCCTCTCTGGTAACCACCAATATATTCTCTGTATTTATGTGTTTGTTGTTGTTGTTGTTTTTATCTTCCACATATGAGTGAAATAATATGGTATTTGTCTTTGTCTGTCTTATTTCACTTAGCAAAATACCATCAAGTTCCATCCATGTTGTCACAAATGGCAAGATTTCATCTTTTTTATTGCTGAGTAGTATTCCATTGTATATTTATACCACATCTCCTTTATTCATTCATCTGTCAACAGGCACTTAGGTTGTTTCCAACTCTTGGTTATTGTGAATAATGCAGCAGTGAACATAAGAGTGCATATATCTTTTTGAAGTAGCCTTTTTGTGCTTTTTGGGTAAATACCCAGAAGTGGAATAGCTGGATCATATGGTAGTTCTATTTTTAGTTTTTGAAGGAATCTCCATACTGTTTTCCATAGTGGCTGCAACAGTTTATATTCCCACCAGCAGTCTATGAGAGTTCCCTTTTCTTCACATCCTCTCCAATGCTTGTTATTTCTTGTCTTGTTAATTATCGCCATTCTGAGGGGTATGAAGTTATATCTCATTGTAGTTTTGATTTGCATTTCCCTAATAATTAGTGATGTTGAACATCTTTGCAAATACCTGTTGTCCATCTGTGTATATTCTTTTGAAAAATGTCTGTTTAGATCCTCTGTCCATTTTTAAATTGGGTGGTTTATGTTGAGTTGCGTGAATTCTTTATATATTTTGGATAAGATTTTCTTCATTTTTTAAAAAATGTAAATCTCTCTGCTCTTCCTCCTGACATATTTCTATATTTCTGTCCTCTAAATCACTAATTCTATCTTCCATAACACCAGCTGCATTATTTAAAGATTTCTGATTATTTTTTATCTCATTAATTGTGTTCATCTCCAAATTTTTTTTTTTTTAGAGTTTCTATCTCTTTGGTGAAGTATTTCTTCTGCTCATTAATTTTATTCTTGAGCTTATTAAACTATCTTTCTGAGTTTTCTTGTAACTCACTGAGATTCTTTATGACAACTATTTTGAATTCTCTGTCATTTACATTGTAAACTTCTGTGACTTCAGGACTGGTTTCTGGAGACCTGTCCTTTTCCTTCTGCTCTGAATTATTACTGTAGTTTTTCATGGTATTCGATGAACTGATTTTTCCTGGAGCATCTGTAAGTGGCATCAGGTCACAGATTCCACCTGTCACCTCTCATAGGAAGCTTTGTTTTCTCAACCCATTCCATCTGTTATATGTTTGGCCAGTAGGGCTCATTTGCATTTGCCCACTGGCTGCAGCCACTTGGCAGATTGCATACATAAGCACTCTGGTGCAGTACCGCTGTCTTGGCAGGGGACCAGGTGAACTGGTACACCAGGTGGGAGGGAAGGGGCACTTTCTTTTGCATGTGCAGGCTCGCTCTTCACTGATGGACAGTTCACTGGAGCTGTTGCATTTGGTGGGAGCTCCTTGACTGGGGCTGAGCTGTGCCAGTCGGTGGAGACAGTTCCCACGGGTGGGACCACCATGGGCATGGTGCTGCTCCCATGGCTGGACTGAAACTCCAAAAGCAAAAGCATCTGCATGCAAGCCAGGCTTCCCCCCTGTATCCTATTACAGTAGTGCACTGGCTGTTGTGTGAGGACTGCAACCTTGATCGCTGCTGCTGGGGAGTGGGGAAGGATCTGATTACCTCTGTCCACTGCTTCCTGGGAATCCAGTCCCCCTACCTTCAGATGCATGGCTATGTGGATCTCTCGGACATCCTATTGTGCTATGTAGGGAATCCTCTGTTGGTTAATGAATGTCCATTTAGTTGTAACTTAGGAGAGACAAGAGGAAAAACTCACTCTGCCATGATGCTCTATAATGGGTGTTTAATTATTCTAAAAAGTATTTGACAAAAATATCCAAGGACTGAGGTGATATCTTCAAAATGGCAGAGAAGGAAGCTCCAGGCTCTCAATCCCACATTATAACACCAAGCAAACAATAATAGATGATTAAAATAATTTTGCTGGAGCTCTAGAAACCGGTCAGGATCTTCAACAGCAAACAAATGCACAATCAAAAAAGAGTCACACTCAAAACGGTAAGAAATTTCACAGCCTTTTTGTTTGCTCTTGTCCCATCTCTACCCAGGCTCCAACCCAGGCAATTGAGAATAAGCAATCCACCCCTGGTTCCTCCTACAGGATGAAAGGGAAAAAATAAACTTGTTTGCCATCTTATGGGCCAAATACTGTCCAAGGAACTTGACTAACTCAAGGCTCAGAAAGATATGAAGGGGGCCGGCCCTGTGGCTTAGTGGTCAAGTGCGCACGCTCCGCTGCTGGCGGCCTGGGTTTGGATCCCAGGTGTGCACCAATGCACCGCTTCTCCAGCCATGACAAGGCTGAGTCCCACATACAGCAACTGGAAGAATGTATAACTATGACATACAACTATCTACTGGGGCTTTGGGGGAATAAAATTAAAAAAATAAATAATTAAAATTATTTAAAAAAATAATAATAAAGATATGAAGGTATCATTTGGATATCAAGTTGGAGGCCACTGAGTAATGGCAGGTGCCAAAGCATGTGAAAACTGTGGGAAGACTACAGACCTGCAAATGCTTGTGTGCAAGAGACTACTGGCAGCTGAATACAATAGAATGTCTAGAGCCCTAGGAGATTCTCAGGAAAATAAGACATACAAAAGCAGCTGTGTATATGGGGCCATTAGGGAAAAGTACATGCAGAGGCCTAGCGAAGCCAAATATCCAGAAAAGCCCTGAGAAGACCAAAAGCCTTCACTCCATGATGTTAGTCAAAGTCTTCCCCTGCAGCAAAGGAGGCTGAAATATGTATTCCAAATGCTAGATTTTCAACATAAGATCACAGGGGATACAAAGAAACAGGAAAACACGCCCCATTCAAAGGAACAAAATAAATATCCAGAAACCAACCCTAAAGAAGCACACTATCCCAACATACTTGACAAACACTTTTGTTTTTCAGCTTTATTGAGGTTGTTTGGCACACAAACAATGTGTAAGGTTAAACTATACAATGTGTTGATTTGATACACATATATTACAAAATGATTCCCGCCATAGCATTAGCTAATACTTCCATCACATCACATAATTACCATTTCGTTTTGTGTTGAGAACATTTATGATATACTCTCTTACCAATTCTCAAGTACAAAATACAGTATTATTAACTATAGTCACCATGCTGTACCTTGATCTCCCAGAATTTATTCATTTTATAACTGGAAGTTTGTATACTTTAACCAACATGTTCCCATTTCCCCGACTGACCAGTCTCTGGTAATCACCACTCTACTATCTGTTTCTATGAGTTCAGATTTTTTAGATTCCACACATAAGGGATATAACATAGTATAGTTAGGATATGTTGTCAAAAATTACAGGATTTCCTTCTTTTTATACCATTGTATACATATGCTACATCTTACTTATCCGTTCATCCATTGATGGATAGTAAGGTTGTTTTCATACCTGGCTATTATGAATAAGGTTGCAATGAACACAGGGGTACATATATCTCTTTTATATCCTGTTTTTCATTTCCTTTGGATATAAACCCCAAAGTGGGATTGCTGGATCATATGGTAGTTCTACTTTAAATTTTTTGAGGAACCTCCATATCGTTTTCCATAGTGGCTACACCAATTTACATTCTCATCAACAGCGAACAAGCGTTCTTTTTTCTCCACATCATCATCAACACTTGTTACCTCTTATCTTTTTGACGACAGCCATTCTAACAGGTGTGAGGTGATATCTCATTATAGTTTTGATTTCCATGTCCCTAATTATTAGTGGTGTTGAGCACCTCTTCATGTACCTGTTGGGTATTTGGATGTCTTCTTTGGAAAAATGTCTATTTAGTTCCTCTGCCAAGTTTTTAATATTTTTTTCTTATTGAGTTGAATGAGTTCTCTATATATTTTAGACATTAACCTTTTTTTGTGTGTGTGAGGAGATCAGCCCTGTGCTAACATCTGCCAACCCTCCTCTTTTTTTTTTTACTGA
>JABWHU010000930.1:121092922-121155880 GCA_014189135.1 Dicerorhinus sumatrensis harrissoni
CTTGTGCACTGCTAGTGGGAACATAAAATGGTACAGCTCCTATGGAAAACAGCATGGCAGTTCCACAAATAGCTAACCATAGAATTACCATTATAATCCAGCAATCCCACTTATAGGTATATCCTCAAAAGCACTAAAGGCAGAGACTCAGATACTTGTATAACAGTGTTCATAGCAGCAACACTCACAACAGCCAAAAGGGGAAAACAACCCAAATTTCCTTTGACATATAAAAACAGATAAATTGTTTAGCCTTCAAAAGGAAGAAAATTCTGATGTATGCTATGACACAGATGAACTTTGAAAACTTCGCGAAGTGAAATAAGCTGGACAGAAAACAACAAATATTGTATAACTTCACTTGTATGAGGCACCTAGAATAGGCAAATTCCCAGTGCAGGTTACCATGGCCTGGGCTGGGTGTAGGGGTAACTTGGAGTTTCTTTTTAGGATGATGAAAGAGTTTTTGAGATAGATACCTGTGATGGTTGCACAACACCATGAATGTTCTTAATGCCACTGAATTAAACACTTAAAAATGGATAAATGGTAAGCTTTATGTTATGTCTATTTTGCAGCATGAAAAACAAGAAAGAAAAAGGGGAAAAAATATTGAAACAGAAAATTTTGTGTTAAGTATATTCTACCACAGTTAAGAAAAAAAGAAAACCTCACTGAAGACCATTCTGAGAAGACATGAGAGTAGACACATCAGAGTAACTACAAGAAAAGTGAAAAAGAAAAGTGTGAGAGGTATGAGGGAATGGGAGAAGTTACTCCTACTACTTCTAAACACAATTCAAAGCCATTATAATTAAATTCTTGGTACTTTCACATGGACAGAAAGAAAATGAAATGATATGAACCCTTTCCAGTGCACAGGATGAAAAGTCCAAAAATCCACCCAAGTACAGCTGAAAATTTAGTCCACCTCAAAGATGGCATTTTAAATCACTGGGTGTAAAATTGGACATTTTAGTAAATGGCATTGAGATACGTGGGTCTCCATGTTATATAGTCAATTAAGAGACCATATCACATACACTTATACATACATGGCACTTAATTTTACTCATTATATAGGAAAATGTCGTGGAACTTCACTCAAAAAGAAGAAATAAAACACATGGAGATGTGATTTTGAGGCTGTGGGGACACAGGCAGTCTCAAACACTGCTGATGGAAATGTAAAATGGAATGGACTTTGACAGTATTTAACACAAGTACGTATGCATTTACCCATTGGCCTAGCAATCCTATTTCTGGAAATTTACCCTAAGATTCACCTCCCAAACTGCCAGCAGTTATTCAATCCAGCATTATTTGTATAGGCCCTGGAGTCTGTGCAGTGCTAAAACAGAATGAGGAAGACGTCTCTGAACTGATTTGTAGTCGTTTCCAGGATTAACTACGAAGTGCAAAACAGTGCAAGAGTATCCGTGGGATGCTACCTTCCAAGTCAGAAAGAAAGGAAGTAAGGAAATATGTTTCCTTTTTGCCAAAGGAAACACTAGAATCACCACGGGGTGCCTAATCACGGGTGAAAGTGAACTTGAAGTATCTCCCCACATACACTTTATTAATTACAAGAGAAAAACACTAGCCTTAGTGGAACACCCGGTGGACACCCCCTTAACCAGTGACTGACATTCACCCCATCAGAAATGAGACATATAAACATGCACTGCAAGGGATACGACAACACTTCTGTGAAATTTGTGCCGAGGATTCATAACAGAACCTAATTTTGAGGAACATCACCCAAACCCAAGTCTGGGGACTTGCTACCAAATAACTGCCCAATGGTGACCAAGGACAAAGCCAGAGAATCTGCTGGGCACAGCAACTATGTGCTATGTGTATTCCTGGACTGCATGTTGGAAAGAAAAAAAATTGATTAAGAACATTTCATTTGGACAGTTAGAGATTTTTGAATATGGATTAGGCAGTATTAGATTAATGTTAACTTTCCTGAATTTAATTACTGAATTGTGGTTATCTAAGAGAATGTCCTTTGTCTTGGGAAACATCCTAAAATACTGAGGGGTAAAGAAGCATGATGTATGCAACTTATTAGTAATGTTTCTGGGGGAAAACTCATAATATGTATATTTGTATAGAGAAAACATAAATGGAAGTGCATCAAGATGTTTGCAATTTTTGAATCAAGTTAAGACTATAACCTCTTTTATTTGCACTTGTCTTGCAACTTTTCTGAAAGTTTGAGATTATTTCAAATGGCAAACTTTAAAAGTAATGCAATAAAATATAAATTAATCAAACTCCATTAAGTCTATGGGCAGTTATGTGTGTAAATGTACATATACATATATGTAAGTGTATTTGTGTGTGTGTGTGTGTGTGTGTAGATACGTTAAAATTGGGAAGAACTAAATGACAGGACAGCATGCATAGTATGATCATATATCTATGCAATAATGATGATGTGCACTCCTCATAAAGGTATCTAACAACGAAAAATAATCTATGAGAAAAAAAAGACACAGGAGCCAAAATGAAAAGACTGCCATTGAGCTACACATGTGTGGGGGCAGGGGATGTACGGGAAATCTCTGTACCATCTGCTCAATTTTGCTGTGAATGTAAAACTGCTCTAAAAAATAAACTCTACTTAAAAAAAAAGGTATCTCTGGAAAATAATTTTCTAAAGGATTCCCTTTACATTTGGTAAGGTCAGATTCACATTTAAAATTTTTTAAAATTTATCTTCAATGTCATATTTTGAATGTGAAAAATGTCTTTCAGGTTCAATATTTTACTTATGTAGGACTTTAATTCTGACATGTAAATAATCCATATTTTAAAATATGCTTTATTGTTGACTCTTTGGTCAATGCAACATGATACAAATACTCTAGTCATCCGTCACAAAGCTCCTGAAGAGCTGTTCTAAATGGAAAGTACTGTAACCTCCACATTTATAAAAAGTAATCAATTCTGTATTAAAAATAAAATTGTACAGTCCAATAAAGCGCTGATGAATAAAAGCAGTTGAATGCATTTCTTTTCCATTTAATACAAGCTTATTTAAGAAAAACCTTACTTATTATCTCCCTTTGAATCAAATTATGGCTGAGATGCATTTACAGGTTTGATGCTTTTTTCTGTGAGTCATTCATTATTCGTTTATCACAAATTTCGTATTAAAATTGGATTGACCTATCCGAAAATGTTTTTTAATAAATACAGATGCCTGAGTCACTAAAGAAAAGAGCGATCTAAAAAGGGCAGCAAAATCTTAGTTACACTTTGGTAGAAAGTCTAAATGTCAGTGTGAGGGAGGAAAAAATTTTCCTCTAGCCTCCCAGGTTCTCCTGGTTGGGCCAGGAATTAAATTGACATGAGACAGATTAATAGGAGAAAGTCCAATTTAAGAGTGTAGATACGGCAACGCCACATACTTGAGAGAGTCAGACACCCCACATATACGAGACTCAGAGAATAAAAGGTAAAATGAGGTATATGTGCCGTCTGGAGTTAAGGAATAGGACAGGCTTCACAGGGGAAGAGTGTAATCCACAGTACAGTAAGAAGAGTAGATGTTCAGTAATTAGAGGCTGGCCCTGCCATCATAAAAATGTATTTCTGGCAGTAACTCTTTATTGTGGGCAAGGCCCCCTGTTTAAATGCTTTAAAGGAGAGGTACAAGTTTCTCTGAGGCCACAGGGTCTCAATTGCCTTTACCTCAAACAGGGAGGCCTGTTCTGAACCCCTTTACTAGTAAGCACTATTCGCCTCATTTTCCTTCAGGAAACTGCAGTTTAACCTTTGAGTCTGCCTGAGGATAAATCTCTGATTTGCCTTCGTTTCAACTCAAATGTTCTTTTCCCTGAGGTAATCAACAATGAACTGCATAACCTACCATTGCAGGTGCTCTGACCATAGCCACCAACTTAGCAAATGCCTAGTCAATCAACAAGCCGCCTATGTTTCCATTATTGCCTCTTCCAGAGGCAAAAAGTGGTTATGCTTACAGCTGCTTACTTTAAGCTGCCCAAAGGCGTCATATGCTCGGGCAAAAGGGGCCCAAACCCACTTTGTGCACCTTACACAAAGTTGCCGCCAGTCAGTCCTGGTGTTTGAGACTCCTCAGGTGTTTGAGACTGCACAAAGAGCAGAGAGGGTGACAGTGAAGTCTGTGTGTCAGTTGCAGTTGATTTAAACTATTTGTCCTCTAAAGAAATGGTTTTGCAATTGGTGAGATTGTCAATATTTAGGTAACTATAACAAGGTTAATTGAAACAACACTGGAGGGAAGTGGGAAAAGGGGAATCGCTGTCTTTTCTCTTCGCAGATATCTCCACAATTTGGGAGTAAAATCACCTGTGGAAGACACTGCCTTTGTTATTAATATCGGTTGCCTTCAGAGTTTACAGTTTTCTCTTTGATGTCCCCAGATATTTCTTGTCTGACAAGTTGGTGGGATGTATGGATGTTGAAAGTAAATGCAAATAATCAAAGGATTAAGTAAATGTTAAGGTCTCTTAAATTTGTAATAAAAAAAAATCTTAGGACTGGCCAGGTGGTATAGTGCTTAAGTTTGCATGCTCCGCTTTGATGGCCCAGCGTTCTTGGGTTCAGATCCCAGGCTCGGACCTACACACAGCTCATCAATCCACACTGTGGCAGGTGTCCCACATAAAATAGAGGAAGATGGGCACAAATGTTAGCTCAGGGCTAATCTTTCTCAGCAAAAAGAGGAGGATTGGAAACAGATGTTAGCTCAGGGCCAATCTTCTTCACCACCCCCACCCCCCAAAATCTTACTTTTATGATCCGAGTTTCATGTGAGTGCCCACCTCTAGGCTCCACTAAGAACAAATTTAACGGTTCCTTTTTCAACATATTGGTGTGATGAAATAAAAGGATGCAAGGGGGCAAATAACTTGATTAATACTCTAATGTTGAACAAGATTTGGAACTTTTGTGAATCTCTGTTAGAGTTTTTCAATTGTGGACCAAAAATAAACACAGTTCTTGCTATTATGAGTACATGGCAAGCATTAATAGCCTTCAAGTATTTTTTGAAATGGTTGTCTGTTACTTTCAGTGAAAAGGAGCTTCACTTTGCCATTAACAAGGGAAAGCAACCTTAACACTGTTGGAAAAAAAATTTTAGTTGACACGAAGAGAATGTAAGTTAGGCCCAACACCTGAAGATGCAACACCAATACTAAGTATTCTCATCCTTGTTCTGTCTCGTATTTGAACGTCCAGTTTTGACTTCTGAACTGAACCAGTGTTCAACATTTCAAAACACTTCATCATGCCAAATGTTAGTTCAAGTACCTTTGTCTTGATGGTGCTCAGGGCAAGTTACCCCAGGAAGCACCACTCTGGTATGTGGATTATTTTGAGCTGAAGACAATAAAGACTCAGAAAACTCAGGAAGAATATTTGAGTTTCCCCTCCCAAACTGCCTAAAGAATTTGAAACAAAAGATCTGTTTCAAGAAGGAGTTATTATCATGGTGGCTGTAATGATAATGTAAAATAGAGCCGCGTTCTCTATAGATGGCTCTGAACAGACTTGTCAGACAGACATTTGCATTTCTATCTCCACATGAATTGTCTTCTTCCCCTCTGAAATCCCAGACCACTACCCACCCCCAACACCTTCCTCGCCTTTAGCTACAATACTTAAGCAAGCAGCTTAGATAGAGGGACGAGCTCCTCATTTCTGAGTTTCTCCCATGTATACATGTTATTAACTTGGTTTTATTTTCTCCTGCTAACCTGTCTTGTTGATTATTTGGCCAGCCATAAAACCTTAAGGGAAGGGGCAGAGGGGGATTCTCCCTCTTCCCCCTACAGTCTAAAGGAATTTTCTCCTATCTCTCTGACAAGCAGCTGGTTACAGCTTAAAGCCAGGTGCCTAGGGTAAACTCCTACCTACAGGGAACTTCAAGGCACTATCTTCGCTGATGTTTACATTTCAAAGAGAAGGCTCCAAGGCCATTAAGAAAGATGTTTTGAGATTGTCACGCTGCCAAGAGGCTTGTTTATCTCATAAAAAGATTTACTTACATCTTAATGGAACAGAGAAAGAATTTACAGGTTTTCTAAAGGAAATGCTCTAAGGAAAAGAGGGGGCAAGAGTCACTTTCTTTTTTGGCAACAAAGAAAAGAGGCATTTTATTTTTCCATAGTCTTACAAAATGTTTCTGGAAACGTCATGAAGAACGCCTTAAATGCTACCAAACAGCATCCTTTTGTCTTTACAAAATATTCCTGTTGTTTTGTCGTCTCATTAATTTAATCTACCAATTTTGTGTGGTCCCAATCAAAACACTAGCAGAATTTTCTGGTCATTTGAATCAGCACAGAGATTTTAAAGAACACCGATAACATTAAAACAGAACAAAACCGCACATAACCTAGAAATTCGAAAGAGGAAGAGTAATGAGGGACCACTTGGTCTAGCAGAAAATAAAGCATAGGTTTATAACTGTTCTAATTATCATTACACCCCCTGATCTTGTGATTAAAATTTAAGAGACCAACAATTCCAAATTTTGCTTAGCGTTTTGGTGAGCATATATGGAAATCTCAGGTATTGCTGGCGGAAATACAGAATGGTATCAAAACTCTGGAGAATTCTTGGGAAAGTTCTCACAAAGTTAACCACATAGCCACTGTCAAGAACTGCCTTTCTGTCTTGAACCTTGGACTGGACCAAACCTTCGGGCTGGGCCAAAATAGCAATTGGATTACAAGCAACTGGTTGAGAGGTCATGAGGACAACAGACATTGTGATCACAAAGACTAAGGATTGTGGACTTCTGAAGACAGAATCAACAGTCAACCAATGTTTCGCCTAGACTGGCTCTCTGCCTCCAAGTCCAACTAACAGTGTTTGTAATACAACTTCCCTTCTTTGTCTTTAAAAGAAGGGACTTCTTTTAAAAGCCCCTGACTTTTACTCCCTAGCGGGACGTGATTTTGGTTTTTACCTGAGTCTGTGTCTCCAGAATGGCAATTCTCAAGACCCCAAATAAACATTTTGCTTCGCCTGCAGTTTATGTCTCTTATTTGTTGACACTACCGCATCACCCAGAAAATCACTCCTTAGGTGTTGGCCCAAGCAAAGTGAAAACGTATGTACACTCGGAGGCTTGAACTCTGCCGTGCATAGCAGCTTTATTAATAAAAGCCTCAAAGTGAAAACAACCCAAATGCCCATCAACAAGAGTTTACACAAACTGTGGTGGATTCATACAGACTGTAAGCTGAGAGAAAGAAGACACATCAGAGGACGTACTGTATGATTCTGTTCACATGAAGTTTGAGCTCAGGCAGAGCTAATCTCTCATGATAGAAATTATGCCATTGATGGGGGAAATGGACTGCAAAGGGGCACAGGGAGCTTTTAAGGGGTGATGGAAATATCCTATAACCTAACTGGGGTGGAAGTTACTCACTTAGAAGTGTTTGTTAAAACCGAGGAACCTGGAAACGAAGATCTGTGCATGATATCTCACCTGTAGAGTCTATGTAACTTTTTTTAAAGTAACTCAACATGAAATCAAATATTAATTAAAATTGTAGAATTCTCTGTTGAATTAAGCAAAGGGTGAGAAACAGATCTACATACATATGGAAAATGAGTGTCTAATAAAGTGGTGTGTTTTGTCACTGGGAAATGGTTATGAATGAACATCTATTTAAATAAATCAATGGATATTTACATTACTCTTCCACTAAAATATTTTCTAGATGGACCAATTATTTTCATGTATTAATAATAACTAATAGTTAGGTCTTTACTAACACCAATCTCTGTTCTAAGTAGTTTATATACATTTACTCGTTGAATCGGTATGTACCTTAACTTATTTAGTCTTCACAACATCCCAGTGAGGCAGGCTTTTGTTGCTGTTTTGATGATGATGTTGATGATGATGATGATGATGAACAGTAGCAGTAGTCGTTAAAGGTGAGGAAATTGAGGGCCAGACAGGCAAAGTAAATCTTTCAAGGTCAGACTGACTAAGGGACAGAGAAAGGAGTAGCATCTACTCACATCTAGAGGTCATGCTCTTAGTTTGGTCCCTTCGTCCTTAAATATTTTTTAAATGTTGGTATTTTAAATGATAGCAAATGTCCATTAGAAAATACAAGAATGCTTGCTATCAATACTTGCTACAAAAGTAATAATAACTTGCTGACAATGTATATAAGTGGCAATTGCTTTCCTGGATATCTAGTCCACAGAAATGCATGTAAATGTTCTCCCATGACATGTGTATGGGTGTAGAATGGACAGCACTTACTGGTAATAACTAAAGCCAGAACGTATTCCTCAAAAATAGAAGGAAATACACACAGCAGTTTGTAAAACAAGCAAAGTGAATGTCACTGAAATTACGTTAACCAAAAGAAGCTAGACATAATATTTTGCATCTTTATTTATTTGAAGTTCAAGAAAAGGAAAGTTAACCTATGGTGATAAAGGTCAGAGTGGAGGTTATTGCTGGACATGTGGAAAGAGAGGTTTCAAATATAAAACATTTTAAAATACAAAGTAGTTTAGGCAGTTGTGTAAAAGGTTATTGTGATAAAGATTTCTCATTTACTTGGCGTAAATCTCAGATGAAGCAGTATTGTTTGTGAAACAAATTAGTCTGCAAAGCTAACTGCTTTCTTCCCCTGAGCTTCTTTAGAAAACATGACATTTAGCTCTAATACATACTGTTTTATTGTTTGAGTTTTATTATTTGAGGTGTTTTTTAAAAGTTTTGGAAAATATGTGTTGGAAAGTTGATTTTGATGTATGACATACATTTTGACCATTGATTTATTTTTATTCTACACAGTGGTGCTTTTCTTTGCAAAGTGCCAGTTCTACACTTTAGCCTATATGCACATTTTTAATGCCTTCCGTTGGAGTTTTCATTGCCATCTCATTAGATTAAGCAGGTGGCGTGTCCCACTTCCCATCTCTCCAGGGCGGTAGTCTCAACAGTGCATATTCTGAACATTCCATCTCTCTTTTCTTTTTTCTTCCGTAAAGTTACAAGTTAGGCGTCCATGGAAAGAAGTACATTGCCATTGTTAAAAGAAAGTTTTCCGAAAAAGAGGCAAAAGCACGAGTATCACAGAGACATGAAAATGAAGACGACTTTAAATAAAGATTTTATTTCACCAGATAACGGGTTGTAATCGGTTCGAAGCGCGTCCAAGCGCGCAGATTTGTGTGGAGTAAAGGAAGTGAATTACAAACTGCCGCTAAACTGCTTTTTCACAGCGGGGAGGGGAGGCAACATAAAGTACCGACCAAGAGAGAATTTACATATCCATGCGTTAATTATCTCCAATTTACAAAGACTCGCACAGGAGCTGAAAGACAATGAGCAGACCGTCTAGAAGGGCCTGCTTTAGATGCTGCGCAATTTTCCATCGAAATGCAACATTTTTCCCTACAGTATAATTATGTGAGTGTTTCTCCCCACTATAGTTTGGAGTTACAGTGCTTAAAATAAAGAGCGAGAATTCTATGATCTATGGTGGCGATTATCCATGTATCCATACATGCTTACCTCTATGTAACGGGGGCCAACTCGGGAAGAACTATAATTAGATAACAAATTGTTCCACGAACAGATACGCAACCTTGGAACTGAAAGCGTTTCAGTGGTGTTGCAGTTACACTTTTTTAAGCAGCCATAAACACAAGTTGAGTCACTTTAGAATGTCCTGCTTTGCGTAGTTTACACGCCTTATTTTGATTAGGTTACAGATGAAACAGTGAACAGAGAGATGAACAGGGCCTTTGTTAGCGAGACTAAGGAAAGCAATATGGAAAATAAACGTGAGCAAGTCCGGGCTGTAGGTTAACGGTGAAAGGGAACGTCTATGTAGGTCTGCGTAGCCAGCGTTACCCGAAGGTCACGCAGGCTTGCGGAGCTGCTGTGACGGTGCTGTCCCAGCGGCGAGCTGGCTGTGTTCATGGGCTGTGAGCGGCATAACGGGCGGTCCGTTCGCGACTGTGTGGCCTTAGTACAGCCATCCCTGTATGTGAAGGGGTACAACCTCTCGTCCACGTGCGCCTGGCTGCAGACTATCGCAGAGGAGTCTGCGGGAAGCGATTTGTCACTTTTCTGTGGTATCTTGGCCTTCCTCCGAGGTCGATATTTATAGTCCGGGTATTTCTCTTGGTGCACGGCCCGTAGTCTCTGTGCCTCCTCGAAGAAAGGCCATTTTTCGGCTTCCGTAAGCATTTTCCACTGGCGTCCCAGCCGCTTGCTGATCTCCGAGTTTTGCATTTGGGGATTCTCCAGAGCCATTTTGCGCCTGTGATCACGACACCACACCATGAATGCATTCATGGGCCGTTTGACGCGGTCCTGGCCGCTCTCTCTACCATTTCCCGCTGTTTCTCTCCGATCATCTGAGCCAGCGTTGCCGGTCCACAGTAGGGGAGAGGTTCTCCCCGAGGCGAGAACAGTTTGTTCCCGTCCCTCTGGGCTGTAATCATCGCTGCTAGATACCCTGAACATAGCAGAGGCATAAGATGGCACCGTCGAAGAGGGGGAGACAGTAGCAAAATGAGAAGGTGTAAGCACTAGGAAACTTATCTTACTAGTCCAAGGTTATTTCTACCAGCGACTTTGTTACTGTAACGGTTGTAATAAAACACTTACTTCTCCGCCCCCAACACGTCCCCTCACACCCGCCTGGGCGGTCAGCCAAAGCCCACCCAACGTACCCATTCTCAAGGAAAACATGGTAATACGGTAATAACGCATTGCGTGTGTGTGCCCTGCATCTAATGCCCAGCGCTGAAGACTCTGCCCGTCCTGAAAAAGTACAAAACAAACTTTGTCATCAGTAACTTATTTTATACCCCTTTAAATCAAAGGATGAAGGTGCAGCACAGACAGATACTAACCAAGTGTTTATCAATATGACTATATGGGAATGTCATCTTTGAAGCACAGAGCCTACAGACGAGCTAAATCTGTTAGCCATTAAAGCACACACACACGACATTGAACTCATGGTAACCAGTCATGCTTGTTTCTTCACTTCTGCTTCAAGTAGACTTGAAAATTCGGTGTGAGGTTTCCACTGGCAAATAACTGGGAATTCTGTTCTGTTATCCAAGCTGAGGATCTTCAGAATGTTAACATATCCTTACAGCTGTTTAATGGCCAGTCTCTGCAACAACTGAAGTTAGATACCAAAATTGTTCCATTAAGAGAAAAGCATGTCCTTGGAACTCAAGCAGTTTCCAGGGATGTTGAGATAACTCTTCAGAGACCGAGTTTTTCTTCGAGGTGGTATACCGATATACTTCTGCACTTTCACGTAACTAATGGTTAGATTTACAAATCTAAATTAAATGTCTAAATTAGAGCCACCCATTTATCATCTTTCATATTTTAGTTCAACCTTACGACAAAATTAAAAGGTCATGGTTTACCAAATGAAATAAGTGAATACCTCCTCCAAATAAATCCTGAAGGCAGACTCGGAAATTGTCACAAAATATTTTGGTGTCGTAAAGTAGGAGGAAGCCTCCCCCACAGAAGTCTTAAAACCATCCTTTGCAAAGTGGGGGTAGCAACAATAGATCGCATGGGCACAGCCTATTAAAAATAAAGTCTCACCAAGACTGAGTAAGAATGAACTCAAAATGCCTAAGAAAATAAAATTTAAATGATTCTGCATTATATACAAATAATCCACATAACCAAATGTGACGTATGCAATGAATGTGATGATGCGTTAATATCAGACACTGCAAAGAGAAGTTAACTATGGTTTACCTCCCACATGATATCAGTAATTTACCTAATGTTACTTTGAGTGCATTTTTGATGTTTCAACTCATTTTCATCTCAGAACCAGCACTGATAACTCAGTCGCTATGCCCAGGTACGATATTTAATAGTTCCTACGCTATTGAGCTTTTATACTGGAGAGTAAACATATGCTCCCCTGAGCTCCCAGATGGCTGGTACACCATTCCCAACCACAAATTCAGTAAGTAAAAGGTTAAGGCCTTCTGTGTTACATGACTACAGCCTTTCTTACATTCATTAATGGTTATGTCTGAAAAGTTGTTAAATCTCTCTTCATCAATCAGACCGGGGTGATATGATCCCAGTAATGTTAAATCCAAATGGGGTTAACTAAGAACAAAGGTTGCCAAATTAACAAAACTCATTTTATCTTTTGCTGGGATTACTGTACTAGATTAGAAAAGTGCTCCAAAGACATTCGGATCCAAGTAATTTCATACAGACTCGAGCTTCTTTTCAAATTACAATAAAAATGAATGAGAACTGAAGAGTAATCGTTTAGATTATTCCAATGAAATCAATTGCATTTGGGGTACAACTATGCACTTTATTCTCCTTGGGTAAACACTGCCTCATAGCCCTAATTTTAATTTCTTATACCAGGTGAAGTCTACTAACCTAAATCCACTGATGTGTACATTTCTCCTGCAGTTTGCCCATAGGCTGTCTTTTAAAGCCTAACGGTAGATAGGACTCCAAAGACACAAGCAACAAAAAGTGAAAAAACTGCACAGCAACATATTTTAAAATGTTTGTGCATCCGACATTATCAAATAAACGAAAAGACTGAAAAGGGCAATTCTAAATGGGGGATTCTTTAAAAATGCAATTAAATGTCTAATTCCCTTTGGGACTTTGGAGTCAAGCGTCCTGTAAGTTCTTCTTCTTTTCCTTCTTCTTCTTCTTCTTTTTTTATTTTTAAATCTTGCTGGATTCTGAAAACAAATATGGCCCTGGACTTAACTCAAAGTTAAATGAAATATTCTTTTAATGTGTTTAGGCACAAACTAATGCTCAGTTATCTCATTGTTCCAAGACTTTAATCAAATAAACCACATAGAGCCTGATTTCCTTAAACGTGATCGATTTTGTTGATGTACCCTTCCCAGGGATGTCTTAATTAATCTGGAAAACAAACAAAGAAACAACTACCTGAGAACTTTACAAACACATACTTACTGTATTTAGTTGTAGGGAGGAACACTTCCCTTCTTCCCTTCTAGGTTCTTTGGCTGGTCTAACAATTAAATTGACATAAGACACATTAACAGGAGAAAATCAAATGTAATTTGGTACGTTTGAGAACTCCAAAGGTACGAGGCTCCCTGACAGTCAGGTTGTTGAGGCTTACATGCCATTCGGAGCTAAGGAGAAGGGGGTAGGGACCTGGGACTTCAAAGGGAAGGAAGGAAATTCACAGGAAGATGGGAAGAGCAGATGTTTGGTAAACAAATGTTTCCCTTGCTATGCAGGTAAGTCTTTCTGATGTAAAGTTATCTCTGGGAACAGCTCTCTTCTTCTTAACAGGCTACCCAGCTAACCTCTTTTTGGCAGTCAAGGGGGAGATCAAAAGGTCTTCTTGAGTCTGTTGGGCCTTGACTGTCTTCAGCTCAAAATAATCCACATGCCAAAGTGGCACATTCTGGGACGCCCTGCCCTGAACCCCATCGTAGTTTACAACTTTAACATAACATGGCTTGTTTTCTTCCCTAACCTCAGTTGAACACTTTTGTTCTTTTACTTTATCATTTTGACCTTTCCAAAATGTAGGAGATTGCCTCTAAAAACAAGGTTTTAAGCTTAGAAGAAAACAAAATTGCTATAGCCTAAAGCATTTTCCCAAATCACCCCTAACTGATTCATTAAGTAGTAGGAGATAACAATAAACAAACACAGAGAGACAGAGATTGGATTGGTGGTTACCAGAGGGGCAGGGGGGAGGGAGGAGGGCGAAAGGGATAATTCGGCACATGTGTGTGGTGATGGGTAGTAATTAGTATTTGGGTGGTGACCATGATGTAATGTATGCAGAAATAGGAGTATAATGATGTACACCTGAAATTTATACAATGTCATAAACCAATGTTACTGCAAGAAACAAAAAATTAAAAAAAAAAATTCACGTCTCTGCTAGCCAGGCTGAAGATAGGTAATCGCAATGCTGATTACATATACAATCCTCCTTTCTACCTTGAAGCATAGAGGTGGCCTCACTCTGTTTGTTTCACTTCTGAAGCACAAGTGTGAGCTACTCTTTTTAATTCCTCTAGTTAGCTTGGATACTATTTGTCTTAGCCTGTTCCTTTCCCTAAAATGAAGGTGACTTTTGATCTCCCGTCTGTTTCAGAATCTCCCCTCTGTTTCTGTCTCCCTTCTCTGGTGAACCAGCAGCTGTTTGGCCAAAGCTACTTCAAGAAAAAGTTGTTAAAGATATTCCACGGAAGTGTTGTATTGTACTCTGTATATGTTATTTTCCCCTCTGTTTTCACTCAATTTCTAATTTTTTGAAATACTGTGCTCAGTATCCCAATACGTGGTCAACTCCTATGAATATTTCTCAGTTTTCTGCTGAGGATTTTTTTTTTTCCTGTAGTGATTTATATGTAAGCTATATCTTCCTTTAGCTGAAATACAGTTTATAGATACTTTTTCAGTTTGGGCTCTATATTTGAAATTATCCTTTTTATCTTTTTTTTTTCTTTTTTGGTGAGGAAAATTGGCCCTGAGCTAACATCTGTTGCCAATCCTCCTCTTTTTTGCCTGAGGAAGATGGTCGCTGAGCTACCACCTGTGCCAATCCTCCTCTGTTTTGTATGTGGACGCCACCACAGCATGGCTTGATGAGTGGTGTTGTAGGTCCGTGCCCGGGATCCAAATTTGGAAACCTTGGGCCACTGAAGCACGGCGTGCAAACTTAACCACTACGCCACCTGGCCAGCACAATCCTTTTTGTCTTTTAACGTTCAAAATGGTAATGGATATAATGTGCATCCCTGTTTTGGTCCTGTTTGAATAACAATGGTTTCAGTGTCTCACCAGCTAGAAAACGTGGCTTGTTGTAACACAGTCTTTATGCTGAATATGCAGCAGGTATCTGATAACTACCAAGGAAAAATATGAGAAATTGTGGGCTTGTCATCTTTTTATATTATCTAGTAATTATATCTTGCTTGAAATTTGATTGGAAGTCAGCTGAAACAATCATCTGAGTCCAGTGATGAAAAAATGGTAATTCTTCATCTATCTGATCTATGATCTCTTCCATCATGGCAACTAGTTAATATTTTGCTGTGAAAACAATGCTCAATTTGAATTTTCAAATATTTCAAATGATAAGTGCCTTATAATTTAAATCTTTTACTTCCCCCTCATAGCTTTGGTTACAAGTAATTTCTCACTGCCCCCACCACCACCACTGGTTTTGTGGAGAAATAGCTGACATTCATCACTGTATAAGCTTAAGGCACATGGTGTGATGACTTGGTTTACATATACACATATATCAGAGACCCCACATACATATGAGGTTTGGAGAAAAAAAGGTAAAATGAGGAATATGTGCTGTCTTGAACTAAGAAATGGGATTAGGGCCTGTGGCTTCAGGGAGGAGGGGGATAACCAGCAGCACGGTAAGAAGAGCAGATGTTCAGTAATTAGAGGCTTGCCCTGCTGTACAGATAGGTCATTAAAATTTATTTCTGGTCGTAACTCTTTATCATGGGCAAGGCAGCCAGGTCAGGATCAAAGTTTCTCTTGAGCCGGCAGGGTTTCGACTGCCTTTAGCTCAAAATATTCCACATGCCATACTGGCACGTGGTGGGGAGGCCTGTTCTGAACCCCTTCAGTGAATAATGCGATGGAAGGTAATCAGGATAGGAACAAGGATATTCCTGATGGTAAAGTCAGTTTGCTTTTCCCCAAACTTACCACCTTGACTTGCTTAGAAAATAGTTTTGTTGTTTCATAGAAGGAGTAAAATACGGCAATATGTTATAAATAAAAGCTTTTGGAATTGATTTCAGCCTTCATGAGTTGCTCTTGTTTTTTTAACATAACTTTTATATTAAGGGTTTTTTGGTTGCTATTTTATAGAATTTGCTCGGAAAATACTTAAATCTGAATTTATTTAAACTATGCCATATGGTTAGTTATTGGATACCTGGCTTATCCATTTTCTGTTTTGTTTTGCTTTGTTTTATTTTGTTGTGTTTTTTACCTTTGCTGGAACACAAAACAAAAAATGTTAGGTGAAAACCTTTGCTCTGCCCGTAGTTTCTCTGGGTTCAGTTTTTCTGACCTAAGATGCACATCAGTTCGTTTTGTGGTTTGGTGATGCTCCCTCATTGTCTTTTCTTTCTTTTTTAAGGTTCTGCTTTGAGGGGAGGTTGTGGACCCAGCATTGGGAGATGAAGCACATGATAGAAAATACTGTTCTTCAGAACATGTGAAACTGTAAGGAAGGAAAACTGAGTCCACTGAAGAATGGACAATGCCATAGAAAGTGGTTCACAGAAAGGGAGTACTTGAACTTTTGAAAACGTCTCAAGCTTACTCATGATAAGAGAACTTCTAATTAAAACCACATTGACCAACCATTGCCTCTTTCTCGAATGGGCAGTTAATAAAAAATATTTATTCGCCTTGTGCTCAGGAGGTTGTAGGGAAATAAACACTCTGTGTGCCAGCCTTTGACTTTCTTTCTTGTTCATTTCCTTTGCTCGCCTTCCTTTTTTCTGTCATATTTCTGTATTTTTCTACATATATTTCTGATGCCACTTCTGTTTTGTTTCCTTTATCATTTAACTCTGTCCTATGAGGCGTTCACTTATCTTTTGCTTACTAATTACTTCCCTATCACCACTAGTCTGTTAGTTATCTTTTAATCTGTTATTATCTCTTAACCTATAAATGATAAGTACTTTGAAGGGGAACAGAGTTTGCCACCCCAAAATACACCTCTTTGGGAAATGACTATTTTCTGTTGATTATTTTGGAGACAGAAGACTCAGGAGGTTTTTCTTTGACCTCCCCCTTAACTGCCTGAAAGGATTTGGATAAATGGCTATAGCTATAACAGGAACAGAGCTATCACCAGAGATATCTACAAAGAATACAGGCTAGGTGTGGAGGGGGAGACTGGCAGGGCCTAGAGGTAAGAGTCCTCTCCATGTCCCATTGTCGCTGCATGGCACTGTGAACATGTGTTTATCAAACATTAGCTTTTCCATCTCCTCCATGCGAATTGCCTACCTCCCCTTTGAAGTCCCACACCACCACCCCCAACATCTTCCTTTTACTTTTAGCTGAAGATGGTATTTAAAGTAAGCACTTTGGCCATTTGAGGAGTTACTCAGTCTTCCTGGATTTATCTCATGTATACACCTTCTTAAACTCTGTTTGATTTTCTCTTGTTAGTCTGTCTCATGTCATTTTAATTCTTAGACCAGCCACAAGAACCTGGAAGGGTATAGAGAAATTTATTCCTCCCCTACAGTTTCTCCTGCAATACCATTTATGGGGTCTTTGTGTCAACTTTGCTTTTCTTGATCTCTCTATATTTCCACAATAACTGTAGGATTATCTTGTTAGATCTGCAAAACTCTTATTGCTGTCTGGTTAGTGATATATTAAATTAATGGGTTGTTTTGATTCGAATTGCCATCTAAACACCTGTTGAGGGATTTCAGCCAGGAACCTGGTGTAGCTGTCTATATCTGTTTGTGGTTTTTTGTTTTGTTTTGTTTTTTTGGTAACCTTTTATAATTTTCTCTAAAAGGAAGTGACTCAGTCTCTTGCTTTAGAAAGGAGTTGGGTGGGTAAACTCTCACTTGACCTCTCATTTTGGAAAAGGGACAGATTTCTATTCTCAATATTCCCAGGTTCAAAGGCTGTTGTGTTCACCTTCTTCAAATGAGATCTCTAGTCTTCTGCCGAGTGTGGAAAGAGTGATTCTGTTACTGGCACATTGGGTTCTTGTTTCCCCCATGAGAGAAGTCAAGAGAAAGAACTGAGACCAGGAAAATAAAAGCTTTTTAGCTTATACATAGGAGAGGAACAAGGGAGCCAGTGTGGAAAGGAAAGGGGCCGGTGACCACTTGTTGGGCAGTGGGATTGTGGGGCTTTCTATTAGGGCTGGGGAAGAGTGTCATGTCATGCCATGTAGGGAAGGGGTTGTACTTGTGGCTGTGCTATCTCCTCGCATACTACTACGTGGGATGCATGTATCATTAGCGTGCTAGTGCTCCACCGCTGGGTGTGATTTTTACTATGCTAGTGGAGCTAGGACTAGCTAGTGGACCTAGTGGAGCTAGGTCACCTTCAGTCAACTCCTGGCTGTTAGGGCTCAAGTGTAAGTCTGGGAGAGTCCTGATGCTGTGAAATGTGGATCTCGGTGGTCCCTATATGATTCTCCTAGCTTGCCAATTAGTTAGGGGCCTTATCTTGTTAGGCCAGGGGCCTTGCGGAGGACGCTGTGTCCTTAGACTGGTTCCTGTCTCAGTTCCCTGATTGTGCAGGCAAGAAAATAGACCTCGGGATTCCAACTACCCTTATGCAGGTTGTTCAGTCAATTTGCCACTCCTGCCTGTGCTCAGTGATACTGGCACCTAAGTGTAAGTGCTGCCCATTCTCTGCATTCTTAACTCGCTTCTTTGGTTCTAGATTTCTCTTCTCTGCTAAACCAGTTGCCCATGATCTATCTGTTGTCGTTCTTACAAAAATCTGTTGGCAACTCAGCAGCTATTGCCCTCACTTCCATTCTCTGTGTACTTGTGGGTTTAATTCATTTTTATGATTACATATTCATCTTGGTGCGACTTCAGCGGGGAGTACATATAAATTGTGAAATCCACCACGATGAACTGGAAGAAATGACAACAGTCTTTTCTAGACTCAGAACTCCTTTTCCCTCCCCAGTTCTTCTTCCATAGAACTCCCTTATGTAGCCTTAAGAAACCATGCTTGGTCCTGATGTATTTTTTTATATTTACCACTTTAGAGCTGCAGGTACGGCTTCAGTAGATAGTTTATCAGTTAACACTTTTCATTCACTTCTTTCTTCTAGATGGAAAGACTTTGAGAAAAATTTCAAACATTTTTGATTTTTACTTAAGCAAGAACTGTGGCTGTTACCTCAGGTGCCATCCAGCTCTTGGGCACTGTATTCATAGAGCTGTTTAAAAAGGCAAGCAAATGATTGTTAAAATAGCCTTTTACTTTCATGATTTAGACTTCCCAACTTTACTTTGATAAAAATGTTTGTTAATGTTTTTTTTTCTTAACTGAACAAAGAAGCTCGCTAACTGACTGACTGGAGCGTGAACAGTCACACTGGTCACTCTGACCGTTATCATTTTCATTGGGTATCATATTCATTGACACCTGTAGTAGAACATGTTAAGTGCCTCTGTTGATGTTCAAAGACTAAGGCTTTAGGGGCAGATCTGTATTCAGCTTCTGCATGCCACCGAACTGAACCCTCTGTCCCATTGCCTGTGACAGGGCTTCTGGGTGTCTCAAGGAAACCTCAACAAACTCACATTTTCTACATGAGTTCTCAACATCCTGCATTAAATGTGTGCCCCTAATAAAATGCATTAGTTAAGAGGAATTGTTTCCCATGTTGTATTGATTAAACGTGCAATTTGTTTACTTTTGGATCTCTCTGATGTTGGGGTGTGTCTTTTGCTCTCCGATGTCTCAAAATCACTGTCAGTCACCCTCAGAGCCCTGGGCATTTGCCACCCTGGTCTCCTGAGGCTGATGGAAGCATGTGCTCAGTTTACTCATCACAGTTTGAAACTGAGTCATGATGTAGTTGCATGGAGTGTTCTATTGAAACTCTTTCAGGATTGAAAAAGAAATGCCAGCACGAAAGCTCCTTTGACGGTGTAGAATAGAGAAATATGTTCATATTCTGATATAGTGACATGAATGAAACAAAGACGAAAAATATAGAGTGAGCTCCCGGAGATCACTTCTTGATGCCCAGGGCTCATGTTGGGCCTGGGACATGATAGGCAGTGACCTTCATGTACTTCCAGTGGCATCCATTGCCTAAACATCTGAAATAACGGCACAAGGGTTGGGTAGCTGTCTCTTCTTATCCAGCACCTTTATCTCATCCTGTGTGGGAGGTTGAAAAAAGGACCCTGAAGATAACTCAACTTCCTAATCTCTGGAACTGTAAATATTTCTTTACTTGGAGAAAGGTCTTTGCAGATGTGATGAAAGACCTTGAGGTGAAGTGAACATCCTGGATTATCCAGGTGGGCCTTAAATGCCATAACAACTTTCCTTATAAGAGAGAGGCTCAGGAAGTTTACACAAACACACACACACACACACACACGCACGCACACACACACATACACACACACACAGGAGAAGGTGATGTGAAGATGGAACCCAAGGTTGGAGTATGTAGCCACAAGCCATGGATGGTAGTAACCACCAGAAGTTGGAAGAGACAGGAAATCGTTCTCCTCTGGAATGTCTGGAGAGAATACAGCCCTGCCAACACCTTGATTTTTGCCCAGTGGTACTGATGTGAATTTCTGACCTCCAGAACTGTGAGGGAATAGACATTTACATTTAAATTACTGCAAAGTTAAACCCACTTTTCAGCCTACCGTATAACTGCCTTGTTCCCACTCCCTTCTGCCCATAAAAACCTTTCCTTATGTTCAGCTCTTCTGAGCTCCTGGTGTCTGCCCAATTCATGAATTGTTGAATAAAGCCAATACAGTCTTTAAAATTTA
This sequence comes from Dicerorhinus sumatrensis harrissoni, assembly GCA_014189135.1. Taxonomy (NCBI): domain Eukaryota; kingdom Metazoa; phylum Chordata; class Mammalia; order Perissodactyla; family Rhinocerotidae; genus Dicerorhinus; species Dicerorhinus sumatrensis. Next base: position 121,113,509 of record JABWHU010000930.1, read on the forward strand.
GTCAGTTGAATGTGGTGGCAGTGATGGGATCTGAAGGAGACCTCCGACAGGCTCAGGGACAATGGGAAACAAGGGCATTGGTTCTTGCTGAACCCTGTGAGTGCTCCGTCTTTCTTGCCATTTCTGAGGGCCGTGTGTAAGCTCCTCTTGGATCTGAGCTCCATTCTCGTGTCACTGAGCTGTCAGTTGAATTGGCTTTTCATTACAGGGTTAATGTGTCAGTGTAGACTCATGGGAGGCTCTCACAGTGTTGCAGTCCTTAGCCCTTGGTGAGCCCATGTCCCCAGTTCAGGGCTTAGCAGGTCAGCTTGAGCTGGCAGACAATTCCACCCAGGGCTTGAGTCCTTAGCCCTTGGTTCAGTCCACAGTCCCCACATTGGTAGGGTGTGATGGTTCAGTCCCTACTTCCAATTTGGGAATTTCTGGTGGTGCACACATAAGGCCCTCTCTTGGCCAGTCCACAGTACTATCTCTTTGGTTACTGCTGGTGTCCACAGCGCCATTTCCTTGGTTACTGTTGGTTTCTGTTCATGTACACATGAGGTAACGGAATAATAGATATATTTTTAACGCAAATCTCAGAAACCGAGGCCACAAAATTGATGGGTATGGGTTGAAGACTTAAGAGCTTTTAGAGTGCTTGCCACCTAACTCTAAGAGTCCCACGCTGGGATAAGTTGGTCATGGAATGGGTTAGACGGACACGAGGTCACCTTCCAACCTGCAGAAAATTTACATGCAATGAGGTACACTGTAAAACATCACACCATGCCCCACCCAGTGGCACATTCCTCTTAGGCATTAATTTTTCTCTGAGAGGCCCAAACCTTAGCTAAAGAAACAGGATCCTCAAGTTTCAAAGAACTGAGTGTGCCCCTTTCCAACACAACTGCTTATTTTGTATCTAAGAACCATGGTCCTGGAAGCTGTACATGTCTACAAAAGTGGCCAATTCTTACCAAGACAGTCTAGAATTAAAAGGCCATCATGTTGAATGTTCCAATTATACACGATTTTTCGTTCAAGAAGTGCATTTGAAAGCAAAGAACTCCCAAAGAAAACGAACGGAATGGGATATCTATTTTAATTGGCGTGGAGAAACCTCTAAAAGCCTCCAGGATTCCAAGATTGTTTCATTGAAAGATTCATTGTAAAAAACTAATGAAAAATTATAGACATAGAGGCACCTAAAACAAAGGGCTATAAGACTGATGTAACTCCAACTGCTCCCCTCTATCCTCCTTTACCTGAGTACTAATTCTACTAAACCTCTGTCTGAATTGTCTTTCCACTCTGAAGAGACTACAGGACCATAAACAAAAGTCCACTACAAGGTAGTGGCCTCACAGACATCCCCATATGTACCCTTGAAGAAGGGCCCCTGTGCAGGCCCCTCTCAGAGTTGATGGGAATCTGAAGGATTCTCCAGTAAACTGCTACTAGTTAATTCCTTAAATGGCCAAGAGGAAACTGAAGCTGAAATTAATGGAAAATTTTTCCAACTTCCGTTACACACAAGGGCTACACTCTCTATTTTAACCCCGCTTGCTCCAGAGCCTGCAGATGGGATTCTGGGAAAACTGGCAGAAGCCAGTGAAGGATGAGAATTCTTACCAGAGTCAGCTCTCCCGGATCTCTGTCTGTAGCACGCTGTTGAGAGGGGGAGGTAAAATTTCACATTGTCGCTTCCTTTCCAAATCCAGACCCAGTGGGTGATCCTTTGTCTGCCAGGCGCAGCTATAACCTTCTTGTATGTCCTGTTTTGTGTCCTGAGAAATGTCTAAGTCTTGGTTTCTTTCTTCTGGATATCTTTGGGAATGGCTCTGGGAATATCGTCTTCTGAGGATAATATTCTTTGCACCCTCGTTAGGGATGCCTCTTGGGTCCGTGATGTTGTTCAATACTGCCAGGGATATTTACTGTTTGTTCTGGCTGAAAACTGCCAGGACATTTGAAAGAAGTTTTTAAGTAGCTCTCTGGCCAGAAGTTGACCAAATTGGAAGCTAATCCTCAGAGCTAAACATGAACTTTATATTTTGGCCTTCTCCTCTAACCTAAATATACCCAGAGGAAAAGAAAAATATTTCAAAGACAGAGCTGTAAATGAAGAACATAGGAATCTTTTGATTTCTATCTCGGTTGAACATCTTCTTCCTGATAGAAAGAAGGAAATTGAAGATAATATAGTTGGATGAGGGGTCTAGCCCTTTGAAGTCTTTTAGGTTGCAACCCAAGTCTCTGAGGAAAAAATCCCTCAGCTGTTCTCGTCTTACAAATTGAGTCTTTACAAGAACAGAAATGCAGCTCTGGAAGCAATTAAAAGCTCATCTTTCCTTTTTACCCACCCCCAAAGCACCCCTATTTATCTCAAAAGGCTTGTAGGTATTGTAAAATTCTGGATTTAGGAAACAAAAGTCCTCCTTGGAGAAACTTACATTCCTTCTGTGTGCCTTTGAGATGTAAATGTCTACCTGGTCTTCTCCAGGAACTCTTATCTAGGCTGTTTCTTTGAAATGCAAACTTCAGGGAGGTAATGCTTATCAGAAGGGAAAAAAGGGGGCAGAAAGGCTGTTTGGAAACTAGGCAAATACAAAGTCTTGAGTGTCTTCTCCACAAATGTTAGTAAAAAGCGTTCGCCATCTGAGCAGGTAATCTTAACTTATTCCATCTGCCAGAAACACAATTTGGATCCAACTGTTCGGTTATAAAAGAGTGAATTTTGCATTATCTTACCTGCCTCATGGCTAAAACTTTTTAGAAAATGCTTTAAGAGCCCTGTTTGCACCTATCTGTAGGTTTATGTATGTCCATGTATGTCTGTGATAGATATGTGATATTTTTCTACCTCCAGATGGTATTGCCAAAATTAACTTGTAAAAGATCTCTATTTGATGGGCTTAAAGAAAAAATAAATGCTCATCAGATTAAGAATTTCTAGATTCTCAGAAGTATTAAAACTAACACAAATGTTTTTAACGTCCTGGGATCTGGGATAATCATCGTTAAATAATAGCTAGGTTCAGTTTATTGGTTTAGGTAAAACAGGTATGTCTTCAGACTTACCAGCATTAAATATAAAGTAGATGTACAACTTTTATTCTACCTGTGTTTACCAGTCAATAAATTCATATTATCTCTGTTACAAAATTTGTCAGCAGGAAAAAATAACTTAGTGTGATGGCTATCTTTGTTTAATGTCTTATGAGTTTCTCATGAGTAATGTAAATACGTTAAAAACAAGGGGTTTAGATAGATGTAAGTGAGCTAAGGGTTTTTAGGGGAGCTTTTCAACACTGATTATCTTTTGTGTTATGTCTACTTAAATAGATTCCCCAACTCTTTTTTGGAAACTTGAAGCTTTTGATTTTTGCAAAGTTAAGTTAGATGATGGATAGACAATGAATATCTACATCATTTCCAAATGGTAACAAGTAATTAAACATCCACTACTGAACATAGGTTTACCTACATTTGGCTTCTTATTACAGAGAAACTTGACTTATTTGGGTCTATTGGTAAACATGTTTTGTGCCACATTGAAAAACTTACTAAGAGGAAGAATATACTTCTAGACATTATGAAATGTATTTATAAGTTTGCCAATCCACAGAATGCTAGTGTAGAAGTCCACAATTGCTTTCTTAGTTTTCACTAGAAAATAAGGATTTGTAAAGGTTAATAATTCTAATCAGGGGCCAGCCCAGGGTTGTAGTGGTTAAGTTCTCACACTCTGCTACGGCGGCCCAGGTTCATTGGTTTCGATCCTGGGCACAGACCTACGTACTACACATCAAGCCGTGCTGTGGCCGTGTCCCACATACAAAATAGAGGAGGATTGGCGCAGATGTTAGCTCAGTGACAATCTTCCTCAAGAAAAGAAGAAGATGATTGGCAACAGAGTTAGCTCAGGGCCAATCTTCCTCATCAAAAAAAAAAAAGAATAATTCTGTCGATACTTGTAATTAAAACTACTTAGAAATAATAAGGGGGAAAGGAAACAACCATGTGTGAAACATAGGCAAGGAAACCGAAATGACAGCTTGTTCCAGAAGGAGAAAAAAAATATTTAGGACAAAATCTGAATGGATACAAAAAAATTGCAGAAGGTTTGTGGAAGTTGGGAAGAGAATTTTATGTGTGGGCAAGCTGGCTAAGAATGGACTGGATTTATTTAAGTTTTCCATTTTTAAAATATTTTTAAAAGGAGTTTTAATAACAAAAGTACACTGGTGCAAAATTAGAATTTGGTTTTCTCTATGATAAAGACAAAGTTTTCTTGGACTTTTACTCTACTTTTGATAAGAGATTGTAAATGTTTCTTTACCTTTTAAGTAATCTACCTGGAAAGCAGAGATTGTATGTCTTACCAAAATAATTTACTGTGCTTCTGTTGTCTTTCTCATGTCTTTGACTACTTGAGAAAACCCAGTCTTCTCAATATTAAAAGAGCTAAGTTTTATTCCCAACTGTGTAACCTTCTATATTTGCCTTTAACATTGTCTATTGTCACATTGGTTAAACAGATAATTAAGCATTGTTTCATGATGATCTGTGATACCATTTAGTCAAATGTTCAAACCTTTTGACATTTTTGACAACTTCCCCAAATCAAATTCTAAATGGAATCTTCTTTTTGACCTGGAAGTATCTTTGAGTTTTCCAAGAAGGCCCCTGGAAAATCTCAAAGGAGAGGTCTCTCACCTGGTAAAATGTTAAACAAATTAGGTTTATTTGAAATGTTAAATTACATGGTAATCATTATCAAATAAAAAATGAGGCTAAATCTTCTTAGCTTGTGTTTTATGGATGCATCTTATTGATATAAGTGTTCACAAAATTGTATAGAATTCCTAGAAATCTGATATGTTGTGGTATAGTGTCATCATTTGTAATTCCAGTTTTATCTTAAAATGCTGTATGTCAAAGAAATAACCAAATTTTCTTGTCAATTCCCTTCCAATGACCTCTCATTAGGTCTTTATTGATGGACATTTTAAAGCCTATTGTCATTTACAGACAATTATTGTTTTACTCTGATGCTTTACAAAAGAGAGATCCGTGGAAAGGATCCTCGCAAGTACTCCTGAATACTGACACCACTGCCAGATTACAAGGTGTAGAACCTTGGGTGCATATTTCACAGCTGAGTAAGGCCCCACGTGACATCTGTTCCTGTGCAAAGGCCAGAGACCTTAAAATCAAAATGAGTAAGGAGAGAAGTAGCCGCTATCGAGGTAAACTGCTTCCTCCCAAGATGTCAGATCAAGAACGTTTCTTTCTACTCCTCTTTGCCTCTCTCACCACCCTTTTCCTAATTCTTACACCATGATGGTCTTTCTGATTCTTTTGTTTACCCTTTTGCCTTGCTCTGGCCTGGAAAGATAACACCATTGTTTACACCATTGTTTGCCATTGCAAAAGAGAGCAATCCAACCTCCAAAGGACTGTTGGATTTGCCACAATGCTTGTGATCCTACAGTTCTTTCTGTCACAAAATTCTCCCCGATTTCCAATGCCTCACTTTCTCTGGAACAAACTCAGTCTCCTCTCTATCACAGCAGACTCCCTAACCCTGGGGTTCCATTTCCCTGTCTCTGGCTAACAACTCAAAACCCAGTGAACTTTGTGTCCAGGCTCTGTACAAAGAAAGGGACACTAGGCAAGGGTAATGAGAATAAAAACGCCTGTGTGGTCTACAGACCCTTAAATTTTACTGCCCTCCTTTCCAGTCCTGAGCCAAAGACTCAAATGGGAATTACAAGGAGGGATTCGTGATTCAAATTCACTCCCTTTGGCAGATCCCTACTCTCCCGGCTAGGAGGAAGGGCAAATGAGGCTATAATCAAGAACCTCTCCTTAACCATTGAACATGTGGCAGGATCTGATGCTAAGGCAATAGCTGCCCAGGGAAGATCCCTAGACTCTATGGCCAAAGTTGTACTTGATAATAGGATACCCCTTGATCATCTTTTAGCAGGGCTAGGGGGTGTCTGTGCTGTGGTCGGCATCACTTGCTGCACTTGGGTTGACGCTTCCAGGGAACTTGAGATTCAGCTAAATAAGATCACTGAACAAGCCAGTTGGCTTAAGGAAGTGACTCCTTCAACGGGGTCTTTCACTGACTTATTCGATTCTGATTGGTTTGTGTCTTGGGCCCCATGGCTCCCAAGTACCCTCCAGACATTAGGAATTATTCTGCTTACAATAACCATAGTAGTCTCTCTGGTGTGCTGTATTCCCTCAAAAGCTTTAAATACACGTTCACAGCTGCTAACCACCAAGCAGATGGTCTCCTTAGGAATGGAACATCAGGAAAGGAACAAAGAAAATGGCCAACTTAAAGAATGTGAACCTGACATTGTTGAGACCTGTGAACGCCACAAAGACATTCAAAAAGGCATCATGACTGTGAATACCACAGAGGGATTCAGAATAAAAACAAAAGCAAGAAATTGTCAGAACTCCAGAACGGTAGCTGGGATTGGTGCTAATGCCTCAAATTTTGATCACATCCCTCAGTTAGGCTGAGGCTCTGATCAAAAGGGGGAAATTGTCAAAAACAAGACAACAGGTCCCGAATGGAGTCACTTATGCTCCACATCACCAGACCGAGACATAATTACAATTTCAGCTCTCCCAGAAATGGAGTCCAAAACCAGCCTATCAGCAACCAGCTGACAGCACTGCCTAGGTCATCTGCCTGTTAGACCCCTGCCATCTTCTGAAGGAAAGTGATTTTTGCCATAACCAATCTGCCTTTTTGGTGAGGGTAACTGCCTTGTTCCCACTCCCTTCTCCCTATAAAAGCCTTTCATTATGTTCAGATCCTTTGAGGTCCTTTGTGTCTGCTAGATTGTGTGCTGCCTGATTCACGAATAGTGGAATAAAGCCAATAAGATACTTAAAATTTACTCAGTTGAGTTTTATTTTTTAACAGGTCTATAAAGCAGATGACCTAACTAGCACTGATCAGGTGATTCCTGATGGACTGATTTAAGATTCTATTTGTGGGAGAGCTGGAACTCTGATTAAGTCAAGCCTTGCTTTCGTGACACAGGGCTTAGCATAAGCCAATCCATTTGGGGCCTGTTGTCTTGTTTTTAACAATATTATTGAAGGCACTTAAGCAAGAGAATGAATAATCAAAACTCTTTTTGCGTGTATACACATGAATGCATTATTTTGTTTGGCTCTTACACACAGGAAAAACTCAGTCCATGCCGATGATAGCAAGTGAAACATTACAGAGATGGTCAAAAATGACGTTTAATCTCATCCTTTTCACTTCAGAATCCTGAAGTGAATAACCAAGTCTGTATCCAACCAGGACGTTTTCTGTGGCAATGCAAACATACAACACTTAATCAGGGCTTTATTGTATGTTGTCAATATTAGAGCTCAGTAGTGGCCTGTCACTCTACAACGTCTTTTTATCTCCTTACGGATACATCTGGAATATCCATAACAGTTAAAACACGAAGATACCATTTTTAATTATTCCCTAGTCTGATTCTTCCCTAATATTCCAAATGTTCTGTAGAAAAACAGGCTAAATATGAAGGGATAGTAAGCATTGGGAAGGGAATTGTGAAAGACTTATATTTTCCTGAGGATTTTATATGCTGATCATACTAGAGTGGATTGGATGCGAATAGTTTTCTCACTGGCTGGCCATGTATATTTTTACTTTTGTGTTGAGACTGGATTATATTTTCAGAAGGGATATTTTTCTCACTGAACATTTCCTATACTTAATGGCACGTGCATTCTCTTTGATTCAGCAAGTTACACACAATGGAATCCGGTCCTAAGGGAAGAAGTGTACAAAGATGTACATAAGCTCCAAGTGTTTTTAATAGGAAACAATGGAAAGAACATAAATATCCCTAAATAGGGGCAATTTTACATAAGTTATATCTATATCCACAGAATGTGTCAATTTATGTTGGAAATTAATAAGGGGATGTCTATACTATGTCACATGTCATCTGTAAATACATTTACAGAATGCCATCAAGTCAGGAATGCCCTTGAACATCTATTTCACTCTTAATACAAGAAAGGAGCTGAGAAAATAGAGGCTTGGGCCAGCAGACCAATTTTCATAAATGAAAACAAGGATAATAGAAAATACAGAGGAGGGTTAGAAGTAAAGAAATAGTATATGACAAATGTCCAGAATGGAATGGGAGTTTGTGCCTCGAGAAAGACTGTCTCCATTGACTGGGCTGAAAAAGATAAAATAGACCCCATGAAAGTACATCATCAGGAAATTTCAGAATACGGAAGAGAAAATTCTAAAAGATTTGAGAGAGGGGGAACTGAAATCGCAGATATGTGACAGGAGACTGAACAGCTTCCTTCAGCTTTCTCAGCAGCAACACTACAAACTAGAAGATGATGAAACAATGTCATTGGTTGTCTGGGGGACTGTGATTCCAGCCTCAATTTTTGCACCCAAGCAAGAAGCCATTCAAATATGACAGTAGAATATTGACATTCTCATATGCAGAAAACATTTTCTTCAAAAGGGATCTTCCGTCCACTTTCTCTGGGAAACACAGGTAGATGTACTCCATCAAAAGGAGATTGTAAGCCACAAGACAGATGCCATAATAGAGGAATCAGGCAGGATCCAACCTGGGAGGAGGTAAAGGGGAGAATACCCAGGGGGCAAATACACAGAGTGTGTTAGGAGGGTTGCCTTCCAAAAGAGAAAACTGAAATCCCAGTGTGAGGCTGTAGACAAAATATATTGAAGTTTCTGCACAATTAGAGCTTTTCAAACACGTTTTACTGAGACCTGGCTCAAAGAACAGGCCTTAAAACCTAAAAGATGCCTGAATATATAGTAAGAGCATTACCCCACTGGAGGTGTGTGTTTGCATCGCAGAAGGGGAAACAAACTCGTGGCAATGGAGACTTTGGGGGGCTTTAAGCTCTGAGTTCCTTATGCTCCCCCTGCAGATAATTCCCAAGCGAAATTATTTTCATTGAGCAACAAAGTTTTCCCTCCCTCGCTCAGAGAAACAGGGGACAGCATGTACGCATCGAAGCTGTCAGATTCAAAATTCTGGGTTTCTCATCTACAGCACATTGTGTGTAAGACGACATGTATCTGGTCCTCATCACTTCTCTCCAGAAAGGGAAAGAACTGGCACAAAAGGAATTGGTACACTGATTGCTGCCGTCAAGTGACACTTAGTACTCGCGTCTGACTTCACAATAATTGAAATGACAGAGTTAACCCTCATGATTTGTGGCTTCCATATATGCAAATTAGCCTACTCACGAAAATTTATTTGTAGCCCCCAAATCAACATTACCGGCACTTTTGAGGCTCTTTACAAACAAACACAAAGCAACAAGAAATTTGAGTTGCCCAGCACACAGGCTACCAGCTGAGGCAAAACAAGGCAATGCTCCGCCTTCTAGTTTCAGTTCTCCAACTGTAACCCAGTGTCCTCTTAGCAGGCTATTCAGTGCTATATCTTTCACATTTTTGTGCTTTTTGTTGGTGATTTCACTGTTAAAATAGTCCTCGAGCATAGTGCTGAAGGGCTGTCTGGTGCTCCTAAGCACAAAAAGGGCTGTGATGTGCCTTACAGAGAAAATAGGTGTGTTAGAGAAGCTTTCTTCAGGCATGAGTTGTAGTGCTGTTGGCCGCGAGTTCAACAGAAATAATCCACAGAGGACGTTAAAAATGGCATCCTTAAACAAAAACACGCATAAAATAGGGTTATTTATTCATCGGTTGACAATAACATTGTGTGACCAGAAGCTTGCAGGACCCTAACCCTGAATTCCCTGTAGGAACAATGGTTTAGTACTCACTAATTCTTTGTTTGTGGTGACTTTATAAAACATAACTACTACCATGAATAACACAAGAGTCAACAGAACAGATGTTAAAAACTTATCACTTGTGCTCTGATGTGTTTGCATACATTGAAAGGAAATATGCAAGTCAGGCTGAGGGCTTGGTGACGGATATGTGTAACTTCACTACACATAAAGTTATAAACCACACTTGGAAAGTAAACATACAAGAAAAGAAACAACATTGTTTGGCAGAGAACACCACTGATATCATCATAACCGTGTAAACACTGTGATTGATGTATGTCTCAGTGTTTTAAAAGGTAACTTGTTATTCCTTTTCCCGTTCTCAATAAACATTTCCTTTCCTGTGTAATTCTGTATTTGCAGTTTCACCTCTCTCTTAGAGAGGGCTCTCCGAGTTGTACAAGATTCAGACCCCACAAAAGCTGGACGCTCTCTTGCAGTGGACCAAAGGATAACCTCCGTAGAAGAATGTCAGTGGAAAGGCGATAATTGATGCAGAAGCCAGAGATGACTGACAATAAGTAGAGGGCTTAAAGTTGGAGGGAGAGATGATGAAGTCTGATGAAGCAGGAAAAAAAGAAGAGAAAAGTGGTGGAAAAAATGGAGACACCCAAGATAAAAGTTGGCAGTCAAAGCCATTTAGGTGATATTCTATTGCGAAGACTGTGGTGTTACTTCGAGCAGAGTGGTCTGGGAATATGTGGAGCAGATTCCCAAACAGGAAGCCCTGTGGAGTTAGGGATAATAATGATAGCATAGAAGAGAATGCCCACTTGAGTTCTTACATATGAAAATTACTGTGCAGATTAGTTACCGGTAATGCCCAGTAGCCAGCGAGACAAAAACAACAACAGCAGAAAGTCATTGTCTTCTGCTGTTTGGTTGCCGGGAAGAAGCAATCAGCAGAGCTGTTTACCAGACCTAAAATTGTGAAGGCCCTGGCAATCAGTAGAGTATAGCATACATGATTGTTGTTGCATTCCTTTTCTTTCTTCTGAGAGAGACATTTGTATTTTGTTACTTCAAACTCCCCTTTTTATTGAGGTAAAGCTCACATAACAAAACACCCAACAATTTTAAAGGGTACACCTCAGGCATTGAGTACATACTCAATGTTGTACAGCCAGTCACTCCCTAATACTCATTTCTCCCCGGTCCATGGCAACCGCTAGTCAGCTTTCTGTCTCTGAATTAACATATTCTGAATTAACACTAACATGTTGGAACCAGTGAGTGGTGTCTCTTGTGTGGCATCTTCCACTCAGCACAACATTTTCAAGGTTCATCCATGTTGTAGCACGTGTTGGTATTTCATTCATCTTTATGGCTGAATAATATTCCATTGTATGAATATGCCCATTTTTCTCCCTGTTCTAATTAATTCACAAAATATAACTCACAAGATATAAAATCTACCATTAACTATTTTAAAACAGACAATTCAGTGTTATTTCACTAATGAGTAATGACACTAAGCATCTTTTCCTGTGTTTGTTGGCTATCGGTGTGTCTTCTTTGGAGAAATGTGTACTCCCATCCTTTGCCCATTTGTTACATTGGGCCAAGTTTTTGGTCACTTTGATGTTGACTTGTAGAAGTTGTTTATATATTCTGGATATCAGACACTTATCAAGTACTTGCAAATATTTTCTCCCATTCTGTGGGTTGTGATTTCATCCTCTTGAGTGTGTTGAGAGTGTCTTTTACGTATAAGACATTTCCGTTTTATTGAAATCCAACTTATCGTTATTATTTTCTTGTGACACATCTACAAAACTAAAGCCAAATGCAAGGTCAGGAAGGTTTGCTCCCATATTTTCTTCTAGGAGTTTTATAGACTGCATCTTAGATTTAGCTCTATGGCTCTTTTTGTGTTAATTTTTTATTACTTTTAATTTTAAAATCCTTCTTGAGGCTATTTTAGATGAAATATTTTTACATTTTATTTCTGACTGTTCATTGCTAGCATAAGAAACAGGACTGATCTTTGCATGTTGATCATATACTCTGAAAATTTACTGGATTTTTTTTTATTAGTTCTAACAGGTTTTTTGTGGATTCTTTAAGACTGCCTATACACGTGTAAAACAAGAATTCAAATTGTATTTAGAATCCTGTCACCTGTGAGTAGAGATTGTTTCACTTCACGCTTCCAGTTTTTGCTCCTTTCATCTACTCTCTCGCCTGATCTCTCTGGTTAGAACTTCTGGTAAAATGCGCAGGAGAAGTGGTGAAAGCAGGCATTCTGTCTTTTTCCTGTTCTTAGGGGCAAAGCTGTTACTCCTTCACCATTAAGTACATTATCAGCTGTGGGTTTCTCACGAATGCCCTTAATCAGGTTGAGAAAGTTCCCCTCTCTTCCTTGTTTATGGATTGCTTTTGTTGTGGTTGCTCTTTTTTATCACGGAAGGGTATAGCGTTTTCTCAAATGCTTTTTCTGCACCAGCTGACATTATCATGTGGGTTTGTTTTTTTTAACCTTTTCATTCTATTAATGTGGTGTGTTACATTGATTCTCATATTTGCTTGACGTTTGCATTCCAGGGATAAATGCCACTTTGATTAGCTTGTGTTTTGTTGGGGACATTTGCATTACAAGAAATATTGGACTATGGCTTCTTTTTCTCATGATATCTATGTCTGGCTTTGGTTTGAGGGTAATGCTGGTGCCACAGAAGGAGCTGCGAAGTGTTCCGTCATCTGCTATTTTTTGGAAGTGTGTGAGAAAGGTTGGTGTTAATTCTTCTTGAAATACTTGGTGAGATTTTCCAGTGAAGCCTCTGGTCCCTGGCTTTTTCTTGTTGGGAGATTTTTGATTACTGACTCAATCTCTTTACCTGTTGTTTAGTCTATTTACTATCTCTAAGTTGTGGGTCTAAGATTTCCTAAGGATTTCTTCCTCCACCTGTTTTGGTAGTTTGTGTGTTTCTAGGAATCTATCTATTTCATCTAGCTTATGTAAGTTGTTGGAGTGTAATTGCTCACCGTATTCTCTTATAATCCATTTTATGTCTGCAAGGTTGACAGAAATGTCTCCTTCTCCACCTCCCCCACTCCCCAGTTATTTCTGATTTTAATAATTTGAGTCTTCTCTCTTTTTTCCTTAGTCTGGCTAAAAGTTTGTCCATTTTCTTAATATTTTGAAAGAAGCATCTTTTGCTTCATTGATTTTATGATTTTCCTATTCTCTCTTTTGTTCATCTCCACTCTGATCTTTACTAATTTCCTTCCTTCTGATAATGTTCACTTTAGCTCACTCTTCTTTAACTTGTTCCACAGGTGTCAAGTTAGGTTATGGATTTGAGATCCTACTTCTTTTTTAACAAGGTAGTTTACACACACACATTTCCGTGTGAGCATTCCATCAGCTTTAGTATGTTTTGTTGCATCCTTTGGGTTTTGACAAGTGCATTTTGTTTTCCATTCATCTGAAAGCCTTTTCCTAATTTACCTCATGATTTCTTCTTTGATCCATTTGTTGCTTAAGAGCGTTAACTTCCACCTATTTGTGAATTCCCCAGTTTTCCTTTTCTTACTGATTCCTAGTTTAATGCCGTTGTAGTCACATAATCTGCTCTCTACGATTTCAAACCTTAAAATTTTATTGAGTCTTTTCTGGGGTCTTACATATGGTCTATCACAAGAATGTTCCTTGTGTACTGGAGTAGAATTTGTATCCTACTGCTGTTGGGTAGAGTGTTATATATGTGTGTGTGTGTTTACGTATATGATATATGTATATGTGACATATCTGTTAGGTCTAGGTGGTGTGTTGTGTTGTTCAAGTCCTCTATTTTCTTATCGATCTTGTCTAGCAGTTCCATCCATTATTGAAAGTGGAATATTGAAGTCCCCACCTATCACTTTAGAACTGCCTCCTCCTTCAATTCTGTCACTATTTGCATCATATATTCGGGGAGTCTATTTCAGGTGCATATCTATTTATCATTGTCAACTCTTCTTAATGGCTGACTCTTTTCTCAATATATCACGTCCTTTTTTTCTCTTGAAGCCATTTTTGACAAATTCTATTTTCCCTGCTATTAGTAAAACAACTCAGCTCACTTTTGGTTTCTATTTGCATAGAACATCTTTTTCCACTCTTTTGAGCTTCAACCTATCTGTATATTTGAGTCTGAAGTGACTCTCTTGATGACTAGATTCAGCACATGATTGGATCCCGTTTTTTTCTTTTTCTGTCTCTTTTTTAATCTCATTCTGTTACTATCTACCTTTCTATCAGAGATTTTAGTCATGTAAATTTAGTCATTACCAATAAGGGATGACTTTTCTTCAGCCATTTCATTATCTGTTTTCTCTCTGTCTTACAGCTTTCTGGTTTCTCAATTCCTCCATTACTACCTTCTTGTGTGATTCAATGATGCTTTTTCCTAGTATGCCTTTTTGATTCCCATTTGTTTATTTTTCTGCATATTTACATTTTTTCCCTTGGTAGTTATCTTGGAGATTATAATCAACATCTCAACGTTACAACAATTAATACCAATTTAGCTTAAGTCCGTACAAGCACTCTGCTCTCTTGTAGCTCTGTACTCCCCTTTAAGTTGTGACTGACAGAAATGACATGCTTATACATTATATGCCCATTAACATAGATTTATAATAACTGTTTTATGCATTTATCTTTTGTGCCCTGTAGAAAGTAAAAGTAGAATTATAAAACAAAAATGCAATACTACTGGCGTTTATGTTTAACCCCTGTAGCAGCGTTTACCAGGATTCTCTATTTCTTTGTATACATTCAGTTGCTGTCTAATGTTCTTTCACGTCAGCTGGGAGTATTCTCTCTCAACCTTTCCTGTAAGTCAGGTCTACTCTTGATGGGTTCCTTCAGTTTTTGTTATCTGGGATTGTCTTAATTGTCTTCATTCTTGAAAGTAGGTTGCTGGATATAAAGTTCTTGGTGGGCACTGTTTTTTGTTTTTTTCTTTCCGGATGACTTTAAGTGGTATTTAAATGACCTTAAACAAGTCATTCCACTACCTACTGGTCTCCGTGGTTTCTGATGACAAATCCACTGTAATCTTATTGGCAATTACTTGTCTGTGGTGTATCGCTTTCCTCTGGTTCTTTTCAAATTTTCACTTTGGCTTTGGCTTCTGGAAATTTGAACATAAAGAGTGTCAGTGTGTGGATTTCTCTGAGTTTACCCTGCATGAAGATTGCACATCCTGCTTCTCAGATGTGCACAATTATGCATTTCATCATACTAGGGGAGCTTTCAGCCTGTATTTTTACAAATATTCTGTCTGCTCCTTTCTCTCTTGCCTCTCCTTATGGGACTTCCAAGATGCATATAGCGGTACACTTGATGGTGTCCCTCAGTTCTGTCAGGATCCCTACGTTTTTCTTCATTCTTTTCTCTTTCTGTTCCTCAGACTGTGTAAATGTCAATCAACCTGTCCTCAAGCTTCGTGACCCTTTGTTCTGCCTGCTCGAGCCTTCTGATGAACAACTCTAGTGAATTTTTCATTCCAATTATTGCACTTTTCAACGCCAGAATTTATAGCAGATTTGTTTTCATAGTTCCTATGTCATTCTTCTTCTTCTCTCTTTGCTGAGATGTCTTTATGCTGATTTTCTTGAGTTCTTTTTCTGTGGTCTCCCATACTTCTTTGAGTATATGTAAGACAGTTGGTTTAAAGTCTTTGTGTAGTAAGTCCAATGTGAGGAATTCTTGATAAAATGTTTCTATTAGTGTTTCCTTCCTTCCTTTTCTTTCCTTCCTTCCTTCCTTCCTTCCTTCCTTCTTGCCTTTCTCCATGTGAATGGACCATACATTCTTCTTCCTTTGCATACTTCATAATTTTTTGTTTGTAAGTGGACATTTTGAATATTATGAGGTGGCATATGTGGAAATAAGATTCTTTCCACCATTCCACCCTACCCCCAGAGGTTTTGTTGTAAAATCCTGTTGTGGGTTGTTGTTGTTCGCTTGTCTAGTGACTTTTATAAACTATTTTTTGTAGAGTCTCTATGAATTGTGGTTCATGATCACTGAGGTCTGCATTCTATTCACTTATCAGCTACTGTTTCAGCTGAGTTTCCTTAAATACCTGTAGAAAACAAATTTAAAAAGGGGGAATATAACAATGAATAGAAAGATTCTCTCAGTCTTGGCAGATTGGCTCTGCGTTTGGCCAATCCTTCAAACCCTGGCCAGGACATTTACATTTCTGCCTTCATCTTTGCCTTCTCTTCCTGTCTGTAGGAGACTTATGGCCAGCCAGAAGCCAAAGCTTAGGTTCCACTTGGCTCTTTTCTGAGCATGTGTTCACCCATGGGCATCCACGTGGCCTTCTCAATTCCCCAGCTTTAAAAGACCCCCTCCAGACCCTAATATCTCTTTTCCAATGTCTTACTTCCCAGGCTTTTGATCTGTGTATTACTTGCCCAACTGTCATTCCTTGTGCCCAAATGCTGGCTCCAATACTTTTGTCTTTAAATGCTTTCAGCAACTACCTCCCCACCCCAGGAAGCTGCCCAGCCATATGCATGATTATGAGTCAGGTGGGGAAACAGAAGAACCCTTGCCCCAGTTCTTCAGTGAGCAGCCACAGTGGTCACCATCCCCCATCAAAATTCTGTGAGAAGAAGGTTCATACTGCTTCCTCAGGCACTAGCAACCTGCACCAGGATTGCAGATTATTTTTATCATGGCCCTGGGAGATCTTGGGGTGGAAGATGGTGAGCTGGCAACCTAAAATGCTACAGAATGGGAGTGATATCAGCGAGATGGTGGAACAGGAAGTCCCCGCCCTCATTCCCTGACAGAAACACCAACATAACAATGACATATGCACCCAAATACCTTAGGGAGATGTCCAGAATCCAGTTAAGAAGTATCAGTACCCAAGATGTGCATGAACCTGAGATAGACCCATTGAAACATGTGACAAGAGAAATTCCACTTTACCTCTCCCCCAAGCCAGCAGACCTCAGTGCTGAGAAAGATAACCTCAACACACAGCTTCTCTCTCAGGGAGAAAGGGAGAGTGGAGCACATTTCCAGTGTCCCAGCCTTTCAGAGTGCCACCCAAGGGGCCAGAATCTGTCTCACTCCTCACAGAGTGCTGACACATACATTGTAGGGTATTGTTCATACACCTGGGGGCAGTGAAAAGCAAAGGACAAGCGGTAGGTGACTTGCTGTGGCCTGCAAGACTCATTGGGTGAAGGTGTACAACTTGAGGTTACTTCCCCAGGGAAGAACAGACAAGAGTGAAATGTACCTGCAATGCCCCAGCCCATGATACAGCAGACAGACACCAGGGAGAGCAAGAGATTATAGGCTCCTGGAAAAAAAGAAGCCCGTAAATCTCTCTAGTTAAGACTCTACTTACACAAGTCCAGAGAAGACATCTCCACACAAAATGTTGGAGAGGCTCCCAGAATCTCTAGCTGGGCTGATTGAGGAAGGTCTTTCCCCTGTCAAAGCCAGTCCAAGAGATGGCCATTTCTTCAAATGCACAGACACCAAAGCAAATCTACAAAGATCCCAAAGAATCAGGGAAACATGTCACACTCAAAGGAACAAAAGAAATCTCCAGTAACCCACCCTAAGGGAATGGAGATTCGTTAATCACCTGAGAAGGGACTCAAAATAATAACCTTAATGAAAGTCAGTGAATTACAGGAGAATACATATAGAGAACAACACAAAATCAGAAAAACGAAATGTGAACAAAATGAGAATATCAACAAAGAGATAGAAACCATTAAAAAAAAAATAACCAAACAGAAATTCTGGGACTGAGGAATCCAATAACTGAACTATAAAATTCACTAGAGAGGTTCAACAGCAGATTTGGTCAAGCAGATGGAAGAATTAGCAAACTCAACAAGAGGTCTTTTGAAATGATCCAGTCAGGCGAGCAAAAGAAATAAAGAAAGCCTAGAGTCGTGTGGATGCAACACGAGCATGTGAATCAATGTGCACACTATGAAAGTTCAAGAATGAAAAAGACACAAAGAGAGAGAGAACCAGAGGTAGAAATCTCACTTAAAAAAATAATTACTGAAACCTCCCCAAATCTGGGAAGGGAAATGGACATCCAGATTCCTGGAGCCAAAAGAAGTCTACACCCAGACACATTGTATTCTAATTTTCAAAAGTCAACAACAAAGAGAATTTTGAGAGCAGCAAGAGGAAAGGAACTTGTCACATCCAAAGGAGCCCCCATAAGACTATCAGTGGATTTCTCAGCAGAAACCTTGCAGGTGGGAAGGAAGTGGGACGATACAATCAAAGTGCTGAAAGGAATAAAAATGCCAACTAAGAATACATTAGCTAGAAAACCTATCCTTCAGAAATGAAGGAGAAATAAAGACTTTCCCAGGCAAACAAAAGCTGAGATACTCATAATCACTAAACCCAACCTACAAGAAATGCTAAAGAGAGTTCTTTTAAGTTGAAATGAAAGCAAGACAAACAGCAACACAGAAGCATAAGAAAATATAAAACTCACTGATAAAAGGAAATATAGAGATAAAAACAGAATACTGTAACATGGTAATGGTGGTGTGTGAATCACTTTTAATTTTAGTGCAAAAGTTAAAAGTATTAAGACTAGTTATAACTAGAAAAATTTGTTAATAGATACACAATATAAACAGATGTAAGTTGTGACATTGATATCATTGAGTGTGGTTGGAGGAGAAGTAGTGGTGCTGAGTTTTTGTATCGGATTGAATGTAAGTTGTTATCAGCTTAAAATAGACTGTTACAACTATAAGATGTTGTACGTAAGCCTCCTGGAAACCCAAAGAAAATACCATAGAAGATGCACAGAATAGGAAAGAGAAAGAATTCAAAGCATATCATTATTTTAAAAATCAATGAATCACTAAGGAAGACAGCAAGAGAGAGTAGAAGAGGGGCCAAAGGACAACAAGACAGCCGACAGTGAACAAAATGGCAACAGTAAGTCCTTACTTACTTTAAACGTAAATGGGTTAAACTTCCCAATCAAAAGACATAGAGTGGCTAAATGGGTTTTAAAAAAGCAAAGAAACATAAAACAAAAAGCAAGATCACTATAGGCTGTCTGCATATAAAGATATAAAGGCATAAATAGATTGAAAGGGCAAGGATGGAAAAAGATTTTCCATGCAAACTTTAACCAAAAAATCAGGGGTGGCTCTAATAATACGAGACAAAATAGATTTTAAGTCAACAATGGTTAAAAGCAACAAAGGAGGACATTATATATTCATAAAATGTCCAATACAGCAAGACGGTGGAACAAATTAAGAACACTTAGGCGCCTAATGACACACCATCAAATTATATGAAGCAAACACTGACAGAACTGAAGGGAGAAGCAGACATTTCTGTGATAACGGTTGGAGACTTCGATACACTAACTCTTTGAAATAAAGATAAATCAACCTAGATGAAAGAAAGGTATTTGTTTCTCTCCTGATCCTGATATCTCCTGTGTCCTTTCCTGAATCCTGCTTCCAGTTCAAACTACTTTGCTACTTTTCATGTCATTGCACCAGACAGAAGATAAGTAAGGAAATAGGGCACTTCACCAACACGATAAACCAGCTAGATCTAACAGATACTTACAGAACACTCTACCCAACAACAACAGCATACATGTTCTTCTCAAGTGCACATCGGACATTTTCCAGCATAGACCATATATTAAAATCCACAAATTCAGTCTCAATAGATTTAAACAGATATATGTCCTACAAAGTATTGTCTACAAACACAACCGGATGAAGTTAGAAATAAATGACAGAAGGAAAACTGGAACTTTCACAAACTTGTGGAAATTAAACAACACACTCTTAAGCAACCAATGGATCATGGAAGACACCACAAGGGAAGTGAGAAAATACTTAGAGATGAATGAAAGCAAAACCACAGCTCACCAGAACTCATGGGATGCGTCAAAAGCGGTGTGAAGGGGCAAGTTTATAGGTGTAAATGCTTGCATTAAAAAACAAGAGAAATTGCAAAGCAGCCACCGAGCCTTACAACTTAAGGAGTTCCATTTGTTTCTATCCCCAATTAGGCGTGAGGTTTTAAAGTTGGAGCACGTGCCTTATTTCTTTTTGGAAGACAGAGAATTCTATTACTGGTTGGTAAATGCCTGCCACTTTTAGGTCTATTTTGACCTCCAAAGAACTTAATTTATGTTTCAAACTGTATTCAAGTAATATCTTTAATAAAATCAATAATGGGTGATGGTTGTATAGCTAAAACCATACTTGAGTCAGCAGTACATTAATAATTACCTTCGCGTGAGGAAGCATCATCATACTGTTTTCTCATAGTAGGGGAAGTAGGAGTCTGGGTGTTCAGTTTAGAAGATATTAAGGTGGCTGTGGGAGTAGGTAAATAATCATTGCTATTTTGTGACTTCATAAAAGTACTAAAATTTTGTTTCTCATCTAGAGCATAGGTAATTAAGAAGAACCCTGCGGTCATTAGCTTGTGGCAGAGCTAGAGTCCTCATCAAAAATCCCAAAGGCAGAGATGTGGAAGATGGTGATGTATGTTCTTGTCAGAAGGAACTCGAACACAAATTCTTGAAGATAAAGATAAATCAAACCTAGGGGCCGCCCTGGTGGCGCAAGCGGTTAAGTGCACGCGCTCCGCTGCGGCGGCCCGGGGTTCGCCGGTTCGGATCCCGGGCGTGCACCGATGCACTGCTTGCCAGGCCATGCTGTGGTGGCGTCCCATATAAAGTAGAGGAAGATGGGAACGGATGTTAGCCCAGGGTCAGTCTTCCTCAACAAAAAAAGAGGAGAATTGGCAGATGTTAGCACAGGGCTGATCTCCTCAAAAAAAAAAAAAAAAAAAGAAATCAAACCTAGATGAAAAGAAGATATTTGTTTTTCTCCTGATCCTAATATCTCTTTCATCCTTTCCTGACTCTTGCTTTCAGTTTAAGCTACTTGTCATTGCAACCATCACTCAGTCTTTCTGTATAGCACAGCAAAGAAGAATTTGCTGTAAGATCAGATTCAATCCGAATCACATTTTATAAGAATGAAACTCCAAGGTCCTTCAAATTCCATAGCCTTACCCTCTGTTTGGGATCATCTGTGTCTATTTAATGACATTCTAACAACATTATTTCAGCATTGAGAAAGAAAACGTCTAAAACTGTAGAGCAGAAACACCCATAACAGAAAGAAAGAACCAAAACAAACAAACAAAAATCAGGAGGGGCTCAGTATATCACTGCAAGTATTTACATCTAGAAGGGCTTCACTAACCTAAGTCAGACTTTCTTCTCGCACCTATAAGGGCCATTTTTTCTGAACTTAGTATTTGACTGAGCTTTCGTCATTTGAAAAAATTAACGTTTTAGTTCAAGAATTTGTACCTAAAGGGATACAAAATAATCTATCCCTTTTTGACGAAGATTTTAACATGGACCGGAGGTGCAAATGGCCATTTTGGAAACAGTTAGCCGTAAGGCAAAGGCATAATTTGGTTCCGCGCCTAAGCGTACATTCTGCGAGCGGCAAATGGAGGATAAAGAGCTATGTGTTGCTATGACTGAAAAAGCCCTCAGTATACAGCCGTTTATTCAGTAGATGTTGACTGTGTTCCTACTACATTTTTGGTAAAATACCAGATGCTTCTCAGAACTTCATGCAGAAATTAAAAGGATCTAGTTGTTGCTCACCTTCCCGTTACATCCTGTGACTCACCAATTCAAAAGCGTTTCACACAATTCATCCTTCCTTCAAGGTCTTGTTCTTTGCTCACTTGTCTTTCCACTCCTCTGACACTTTTGCCAGAAATTCTTCTCTATTCAACCTCTAAATGCTGTCTTGTCCTGAGGCCCTACCCTGTCTGTTTCCCTCTCCCCCTAGGTGACATCAGCTAATCCCCACAGCTTGAAATGCTCTCAGTGCACCAAAGAATTCACAACTACCTCGAATGGCTCTTAAAATACTCCTCCTTTTCCAGGTACACCACGTCTTTGCCTAAGGCTGTTTTTTGTTCATGTGCTTCAACCAAGCAGTGAAGTGCAGCAAACTGAAAAAATGCTGCAGCATATGTGAGAATCCAGCAGTCTTCTCTCAAACCAGGCATTAAAAAGATTCTCGGAAATGTCAAACCGTGCCGCTCGGTTCACTGAACTTTTGTTGGAAAATACCTAGTTTTTATTCAAAGGGGTTAAGTGCGTATGGGGTTTATTATTGTTATTTTCAAATGAGTAACTAAATAAATATTTTTAAATTGTCTCAGTTTTAATTCCCAACATGGTGAGTTTCACAAGGTATAATCTTCCAAAACAAAAGCTCTTCAGGGCCCTCCAAAATTCTTTTGAGTATAAAGGGGTCCAGAGATGAAAATGTTTGAGGGCTGTAGGCCTATGGATAAGAAATCTCAAAGACTCACACAGTAGTATGGCAGTGTTATTTAAGCTAACCTTGGTTACTGTAAGTTTGAATCTGTTTTAGATGTATCATCAGCTAAAGCAAACAATGTTACTGGAACCAAAATGTTCAGAATAAGATGAAAAGATACAAAGTACTCTATGGAAATTAAGGGGCAGTGGTGGTGGTGGTGGTGGTTGTGGTAGTGAAGTCCTTAGTTTTTTCAGAGGTGGGGGTCGGATCTAAATGGAAGAGCCGTGCAGGGGCAGGAGAAGCGTGGGAAGTGTGACTTGGCTGGGGTGAGTCTGCAGCCTGTGGCTTTTTTGTTTGTTTGTTTGTTAACAAGCCTCCTTGTTTTTCTAGCGTTTGTAACATTAAGCAATCAGACCCATCGATCTCGTTCTTTTATGTTGTCTCATTCTGTGAACATTTAGAAGGGCTCTCGCAACCCCAGTCTTGAAGAATATAAAAATTCTTTTGTTGGCTTCTAGAACCTTTATACAACATTGAGGTCCTTACCTCAAATTGAGTGAATAAATGGCGAATTCTCTCAGCCAAGCTCACAAATGGCACCTGCTGTTGGCACTCATTTTGGGAAGGTGTTACCGAGGCTTTGTCCATCTCCAAGGTGACATTTCACAAAGGCAGGAGTGTGGACTTGGGAGTACAAGAGGTCTGGCTTCAAGTAGCTCAGATAGGTACTTCTTGTGGAACTTGGACTAATTAAATTAGAATTTAATTAGTGTGGGGGTGGTAATTCCTGTTTGTTGTAGTCGTGTCAGTAGGATTGTACATGCAAGACCACTAAATTAGAGCCCACTCACTGGTCTTGACACACGTCAGTAGAAGGTGGAATATGAAGGGCAGATGCAACAGAATAAAGCAAACTGGGTTTTTGTATCTTAAGTGACGCAGAAGGAAGTCAGCGCAGTCAAGGCACGTGGCAGAGATGCTCAGAACATCCTCCAAGATGGAGAGCAGGGTGCAGCTTCTCGGGCCCCGAAGCCCAGCAGGAGATGCACGATCTCAGCCTAGCCATCCCCCTCTCCTCCAGCCTTATGCAAACAGGGTCAACTTTAAGTCCTGTCTGGCTAGGTGCCAGGAACCACCACACTTGGGCCAGGAGCTGCTCGTCCATCTCAGGCCCCCATAAATAGAATGTATTTTTGTGACTCATTATGTTCAGGCATACCCCAAGTCCTCATCCACCACCCTCAGACTTTCCAGGTGCTACAGACTGGTGGTCAGTTTTCCAGAGGTGTCTGGGAGTAGGGGGTGGGGAGGGGAGTCCGTGTTACCACACCCTTAGCCTGCTTGCCATAGGGCTCTTCCATGTGAAAATGTGTGCCTGGCATAGACAAGTGTTCCTGCTTTTCAGAAGGAAGGTCTATCACAAAGAGGGGCCAATCCCTGACTCAGGAGTTTATTTTGGCAACGTGTGAGGTTACATTTCCAAGTTCTTTGTTATGTTACCTGACATATTGATAAATTTGGAGTCAAAGATTTTTCTAAAACATTGGTATGATTCGTGCACATTGCATAAGTCAATTAAAGGCGATACCAGCAAACTGGGTGTCTATTTTTAACTTATTCCTACCAAATGTTCCAAGTTTTCTCTTGCTCAGAAGCTCTGGCAAACACTTGGAAACATTTCTGTTTATAGATGTGTAAACAAACATTTTTTACAATTGAGTTTGATTCAAACTCAGATGGAGAGGATCCCATCCACATGTCTTTTTAAACTCACTGTCATGTGAGACTTTTATGGCTTTTCAGATTTCCCCCATGTCCATGTATGTATTTGACTAACATTATTCTGAAAATGGTCCAATCAGAAAACAATGTTTCAGTCAGAAAACAATACTCAGTACTGTTCAGTTTGGAAAGGAGTGATACAGAGCAATGGGCTTGCTCTGCTCACCAGGATCTGAGCCAGTTAATCACGAGTTAGAGATCGAGAAACAAAGGTTAATTACGTTAGCCGGCAAATCGGAAGACAGGCGACTAATGTCTCAAGAACCCATCTTCAAGGATTACAGAATCTGGAGGCAGTTTTGTCGGGAAAATGGGCAGTGAGGAGGGGGTCCAGGGACGTTGGTCTCCAGGCATGACAGGCTCCAAGCATCACATCTTTCCATTCTTCTGTCAGCTGTGATGGTCAGCCTATTCCTGGAGAGAAACATGTAGAACAAAGTTTTAATTTATCAAGCTATTGGGGAGTACATATGTAAGCAGAGGCCATAAATCAGGAGAGCATGTGAATTTTTTAGAGTACATGCAGAACGCCAAGTAGTCACAGAGAGGAGGGGCTTGGACTACTTAGTGTAACAAGATGGCCTCACTTACGCTCACCTACAGGAGAACACTTTCTTTGGGAGAACAATAAAAAAGGGAAATGATGGGGAGGGGTGAAGTAGGAAAGTGTATATGGGGGTGTCTCACTCAGAGTCTGGGCGGAACCAGCCCAATTAAAGTTAACAGTCCTGGGAGAGCCGTCCAGGACTAGAACTGAAATCAGCCAAGGGACCTGAGAAATGCCAAAAAGGTCTAGTGTGGGCTAAGAAGCCAAGAAGAGAGGAACTGAATCCTACTACAGTGCACACAGTGTGAAGACAAGACTCTAGATTTTATTCAAGCTTGCTGTACTGAGAGCTGTGCACCGCTGGCACGGAAGGAATGTGTTTTTCAGACCTGAGGTATGGCTTGGCCTACCATTGAGTTCACCCTTTTAAAGCCTTTACTTCAGTAGGTGTCAAGTGCATTCACAAATCTGTGCAACCATCTCCACTATCCAATCCAGAAGGGGGAGGTTTATTTTTTTAATCGATAAGCAATTCACGTGCCATGAAGTTCACCCTTTCAAGGGTACAATTCAGAGGGTTTTAGTGCATTCACAAAGCTGTGTGTAACTGTCAGCAATCCAGAACCAAGAATGACTTGTTTTTGAAACAAATCATGACTGTGCAGTCACAAGTCAGAGTTACAACGGATCATATAGATTATTCCACACAAGCTATTTGGTAGAGAAGGCCACATGTCCTGCTCGCTCATGACCTTTACCAACTATTTCCAGGATGGGCGAAAGGTGGTTCTTAACAGGTAAACTGTGTTCGCTGAGCTCAGGAGATCCAAAGGGAGGAAGACACAAGGAACAGCCCTGAGGCATTTTTCCATGTCTGAGTTAGTAAAAGAAAACCAATAATCGTAGTAACGTCAGTTCTGGGCTTGGACCTCTAGAAAGTAGAAGAAAGGACTTTTTACTTCCTTGAGGAAGTGGAAGCCGGAACTGAAGTTCCCCCTCATCTGATTTCCTCCCTCCCTGGGGAACACAGACTCCATTGTTGTGGAAATGGTGAGGTTCTTTGCAGTCACAGTGTTTGGCCACAGTGAGGCATCTCCTTTCAGCTCGAGGTTTATCTACCTCTGTCCTCAGAAGAAGGGCTGATCCAGCTTCCCCTGTCCGATGTCATACTTGGGTGGGAATGCTTCCCGTGTGCGGCCCAGTGGAACCCGATCTTGGCAGCGTGGGTTGGAGAAGGGTGGGGCTCTGGTCCGAGCTGGCACTCAGCTTCCCCCAAGCTGGAGGTTAGCACACAGGCACACAGGCCTTGGGTCCTTGGTGGTTGAGACACGAGTCCATCTTTGACTATGCTGCCTGGTACTGCCTTTTAGTCAGGTTAGTTCATTTTGACCCGTTGAAGAGGCGTTAGATTTGCTCAGGGAGCAAGGAGGAGGCTCTCGGTGGGCACTAAGGCATCTGGGGAGCTTTGCAAAGGTTGGTGAGATGTGCAGGGTCTCCCTTGTGCTGGGTCTGGCAGAAGGTAATATTTTCTCAGAATTGGGTGGAGTTGTAATGGGACTGAAGAGTCTGATCGCTCAGGTTCGTGGTCAGCGTGAGAGAGGAATTCAGACACCAACACAGCAGCAACAGCAAGCAAGCAAAGATTTATTAGAGGAAAGGTCAGATACACTCCAAGTGAGGAGCGGGCAGTGCCAGAGAACGCACCTGCCCCGTGTCTTGGGTTAGTTTTATTTTTATTTGGGCCGTGCAGAAGGGAATTAGCATTATCTGGTGACCCGCCAATAGTGGTCTTTCCTCCACCCACACATCAGGAGGGAGAGTTGTTGACCTTCTAGGGGAATCTCCAGAACTGTCCTGGCAGTCATCTCCAATGGAAGGGGGGCTAATGCATATGGAATTTGTATGTAACTTAAAGAAAGGTCAATGTCCTCTAGAGGTGTATAGCAGAAGGCTTTGTATGTGCTGTTTGTGCACTCGTTATTTTTGTCATCGTGGTTGATGGCCTCAGACTCTGGTGGTGGCGCCAGGTGGGTCTCAGTTCCCCTCTTTCTGCATCTTGTAGGATGCCAGCAAGACTCTTCACTGATGCAGCAAGGTCTCCAGCCATGATCCCCTGCTCACGTCTGGATGCCAGTAAGATGCTCCACTGATGCAGCAAGGTCTCCAGCTATGATCCCCCACTCGCGTCTACCTCGCTACCTAGCTCAGAGTGATCCTTTCTCCTCGGAAGCAGGTGGTGCCTTTCTCCGTTCCTACCAGCCGACGACTAGGGTACATTTCATTTTAAAGCCAGTGGAGTAGAATTCGTGTGAAAGAGTTTGCTGTCCTGCCCAGGCCCGGAGCCCAAAGAAGCACTGGAAGGAAATGCGTTACAGCACCAACGCGTTGGGTGCTCAACAAACTAGTGGGTGTGTTTGCGAGTAGGATTTCATGTACTCCTTAGCCATAAGTAAATGCCAGGGGCCTACTGTTGCTATCGTAGGGGCGGTGTTGCTTCATTCCTTGAGTGGGAATTCCTTTCATTTGGATGACAGCAGGTAGACTTCTGCAGAATTTCTTTGTACTCTCATTCACAAAGTACCTTCAGAAGAAAGTTCTCACTTTCCCTGTGAGAAAGTGAGAACTTTCTTACAATCCTCATCAGAAACTGTGGGTCAAACGCCCGCTGCCTGCGCCGCCTCTGTTAGCCTCAATGTTGACCACTGCTGTGGGATCTGCCATTTCGCTGAGAATCACGACATTCCAGAATTTAGTAGCTATGTGCTGAGAGCCTTGTGCAAGCCAGGCATGTTCTACACTCTTGGGGATATGTCCACGAAGACAAGCACCACCACCATCCTTCTCTTGCGGAAGCTTACATCCTGTTGGGAGGAGAGAGCAGTTTACCCTGGGTCCGCAGGTAATAAGAGCTATAGGGGGAGAAGGTAGAGCAGTGGAAAGGGAGTCAGGAGTGGGGGGTTGGAGTGGTTGCGGTTTTAAAGATGGTGCAGTGGGAAAGCCTCTTTTCGGAAGTCAGAAGCAGGTAAGGGAAGGAGACATCGCCGGTATTAATGTTTCCAAAGGGTCTGTCTGGCTGCTGTGAAGCGGGAGTGTTTTTTGCAAACTGTATTAGGCAACCTTTCCTTAATGACTCACCTACTACGTTCCTTAACGTTTGCCCTTCTGTGTAGAGGGCAGAACTAAAAGCACTGGCATGTCACAAAGAAGGGCAGCATGTCACTTCTGGGGCCAGCAGGCATCAGGGATGTTGGGAAGGCCTTCTGGTGGTCTCCCTGCCTTTTGAGCTCCCCACTTTAGCATGGGCTTGCTGGGCCCAGAGCCAAGAAGGCTAACAAATGTGGCGAGGGCCACATAAAAAAGGAGTGCAAATGACAGTCTATTAACTTACCATAAATAACTGAACACAGTTTTAAATTAACTATCTTAAAAGTTAAAATAGATGCTTTTCACTCCGAAGCCGAGTTAGCGATGTAACAGTAGAGG
This sequence comes from Dicerorhinus sumatrensis harrissoni, assembly GCA_014189135.1. Taxonomy (NCBI): domain Eukaryota; kingdom Metazoa; phylum Chordata; class Mammalia; order Perissodactyla; family Rhinocerotidae; genus Dicerorhinus; species Dicerorhinus sumatrensis. Next base: position 121,141,515 of record JABWHU010000930.1, read on the forward strand.
CTACAGGAGCCCACAAAATGGGGAAGCAGTTGGGTAAGGAATCTCCCCAAGGTGGGAGGCTGGGTTCCCTAAACTGAACCTTGAAGATAGGGTGGGATATGAAGATGAGGACAGTGTGCTCAGAGGCGTGGTACGGCAGGAACCCTACCCAAGTAATTAGCCCAGAAATTTCGCGGGTGGGACGGGCCCGAGAAGGAAGAGGTGAGCAGTGCCTGGCTGGCATAGTCCCTCTTTGCTGGGATGGTGAGACTGAGGGAGTGTGGTGAAGCCATAAGAAAGGCTTGGCTCTCTGAGAACAGAGTGGGAGCCGGTGGGCAGAGGAAGAAACTTTGCGAGAACCGAGGTGCTTGAAACGCCAAGGATTTTAAGCGGGAATAAACATGAGATGTTTGGAGGAGACAATATCCAGCCCTGAAGGTCCATGAGGAGGCACTTGATAACTAACTTGATGGATCATTGGGCCTCTTTGTGGCACCCTCTGAACTCCTGGGTAATAGAAATCTGTGTTCATCATCCTAGGATTTTCAGAGAGAGCTTGGAGAGCTTGTTGCCTGGAGTCCTGGACTTCTGACCGTCCCTATCAGTTTGTGCTTCAAGTGTTACCTCTGCAACTGCCACGTTCTACCTGACCTCTCTGGGCCGGCCACTGTTTCCTCAGGTGTTAAGAGTGAATGAGAGAGGACTCTGTTTTGAAGAACACTTGTGACAAACCTTGTGCTGGGAACCTAGTACTCAGCCTTTCCCCATGACAGTTGTGCGTTTGATGATGATAAGTCTTTAAAAAGGGGGGAGAAAAGTAAAAGATGGACTGTGTCAAAGAAGCTTCACAACGGTTTGTTTGGAAAAGGATTCCTAAGTGAGCCTGAGCTGCACACATTATTGAGGCTTAGTTCTCATGAGTGAGACACGTCTTTCTCATGTGGCCATGCCTGAGGTTTTAAACTTCAAGACGGTGCAGGACAGCCCCAGGCCTTGAGCAGCTGAGGATTTTATACATACCAGAAGCAAGTAGCCACAGGCCAGTGTGACACAGGGGCTACGAGAATATAGGACTAGCTGCAGTGTGAACTTGACTGTACTTGAAGCAGCAAGCAATCAGGAAGGGAAGAAGGAAGCACAGTGGGTTGGGTTGCCCCAGCAAAGTTCCGTGGACAGTGGCAGGGCTTGTGTGGAACTCTGAAGACTGGAATTGTGAGCAGGTACTAGAATATTTCAGAGCTGACTGTGGATACAGCATCAGCCACAACCAAGATGTGGTGGCGTGTTCGTGGTCTGAGGAGGTGGCGGTAGTGGCAGTGCTTGGGGCAGGGTTAAAAGGAGAGGTGCATTGTGAGGCTGGATTTGGGGGAGAGGAGCCCACAAAGTGAGAATTATTTCCATGGCTGAGGGCTCTGCCCCTTCCTAACAAAACAAACCCCTCTAAATTGATCAATTAATTGCTCTCGCATATTCGTCTTCCCCACAGCAAGTTAAGTTCAGCTTAACTTCTGCTGAACTAAGGCAGTTCACCTGCTAAATCTGGGTAAGGGGTGTGTCTTTACCCAGACCGATCAGACTGGCTGCCGCTTTTTTCATGTACAGGCACCTTGTCCATCTACAGGACCCCACAAGCTGAGGGAGTGTCTCCCCCTCATAATCTTTCTCAGGAATAGACTCAAATACGCACTGACTGGAGATGAGGTAAAGAGGACACGATGCAGCGCTTCATCAGAATCCACAGCGACGTTCAAACTGACGTCACATACCCTGTTGGATTCACGGGTAAAGAGAGTTCTTTCTTTAAGTTGAAGAAAGAACAGGTTGAGAGAAAAAACGAGACACGGGCATTACACGATCAGAGTTATGGCTGTGTTTTCCCACTTTGTTTGTCTGGTGGTGACATAACCGTCCCCGGCAGATCTCCAAAGACACACTGGGGGTTCCTGGCAGGCGTGAGCAGAGGAGGGAGAGAAGGCTCGGATCCCTCTGGGAAGAAGGTGAGCTGGGAGAGCTGGTAGGGAAGGGCACTTAAGAATTCTGCCCTAGTGTTTTTTCCACCCTATCTTCCCATAGTGACAGGCTGAATACTTTTTAGCACCTTTTTTAGCCTGGTAGTATCAGGACAGCTGGGAGTTTCTGCTTTATCAGGGGCATGGAGGCTAACTGGGCAACACAGTTTCAGACCAGGCCTCCCTCCGGGATCCAGCCACTTAGTTAGAAAAGACCTTTCTTTCTTTTCTTCGCTCTCTTTGTCGTAATTGCGTTCTGGCTCTTTCCTTCTCAAAACCCCAAACCCGGAGGCAGGACTCTGGATGAGCGAGGGCACAGATGGAGTACGTGGGTCAAGCTGTGGTACGGGAAGTCTGACAAGCCTTGCCTGCTCACATGCAAGAGTTGTGCACTCAATTGATCGTGTGTGTGTGCACGCAGGAGTGTGCACGTGCGTGTGTCCACGTGGACCTGACTGTGTGTGTGTCTCTCTTCTCCTCAGGATCTTGAGTGCATTAACCCATGGTGGTCTCAAACGCCCATTGTCCAAGATCATAAGAAGTGGTAGAGCAACCGTAAATATAGTCACTTCCCTTTACGGCATTAACCGGGACAGGAGCAGGGATTGATTGTTTCCATTCAAGCACACTCATCAGCTATCCGGGACTGCCAGCCTAGTAAAGTATTCTTGTGTTGGGTGTGGCATAGTGTGCCCCTGACACCTAGGCAAAAGCATCTTTGCGTTAATGGTGTCCATTATACCCTATTTGTGATCAGACATCACCAGCATCGAGAAGACAGGAGAGCATTTCCGCCTGGTCTATGACAGCAGGGGCTGTTTTGCCGTTCACCCTATCACAGCAGAAGAGGCAAAGGTAAGTCATGTGAGTCAAGTTAAGTGCACTTGGTCATTTTCCAGACAGATAAATCTAACACTAAGAGGAATGCGGGCAGATTCCAGGGATCTTTGCTACCTCTGGGCCCCAGGGTCAGATCTCCTTGTTCTGCTTTGTTGATCAGGTTGGTTAATCCAGTCATGTTGGGACCACCAAAACTGCTATAAGAAAATGAATTTTCACCCAAGGCTGCTTCTGGACCGAGTGCTAATTCAGTAACTTGCCCTCCGAGAAGCGGGATGTTTTGGTGTGGGAAAAGGCTTGGAATCATGCCATGATGGATAAACATCCCGACTCTACCATTCATTAACTATGTGACCGTTGGCAAAACTATATAACCATTCCCGAGCCTCTGTTTTCACAATGAGTGGTGACAATACACTCTCTCACCAGGTTACTCTAAGGATTCAGTGAGCGCGTCAGTAACAGTGCTGCCTGACACTTCCTGGATATGGAACAAACTCTGAATCTCAGACATCCTGCCTCCTGCCCTCCCCAAACCTAACAGCCAAAGTCATTGCCTTTCCGGGAAGCTGTCAAGGGAGTGTTCTTTCTGTGTAGAGAACTGCATTCTTTCTTCTGGGTAGGGAGTGATTTATGGAACCAGGATCACCCCTGGGTCACCCATTCGTCTTTTCCCTGGATTTAAGGTCTTGGGGTAGCTTATCCCTTCCTGTTTCTCACATAACCCGGTCAGCTTTACAGTCACCTGATGCCATCTAAACGGGGTCTGCATTCTGTGGCTGAGTTTCAATATACATAGTCAGAAATTGTTTTCCACTTTATGTATTTAAGTGACTTGTTTCTTCCTTCTCTGAAAGTTTATTTCTTTGGGGAGAACACACATCGCGGTGCTTGTAGGCATTCCATGTGTCTTCTCTTCTGGGTAATCTCTTGACTGATTGATTGATTGCTTGGGGTTCCCCTCACCCCCACAGTCTGTTTAACTTTTTGGTAGCATCACTTGAAGCTGGATCCATTCAGATTTTGTGGATGGCTCCAGTGAGGAGCCACTTTCTTTCAGGTGGTAGGAACTAGGACTAGAGTCCTGTGGGGGGTGGAGTTGTCCAGGTTAGTGGGTCCTGTTGTGTCAACACTGAAGACTGGTCCTCTGCCTTTATAAAGAGTTCAGATCTCAAAAGACCACAAGGCTTGGCGGTCCTTGTGAATTTCTCACAGGGGAGAGATGGAGAGGGAGAAGGAGATGTTTGGAGTATTGTGTTTACCCCCTGGTACTACCAAGTTGGCCAGCATCACATAAAAGCTTGTGTCCCAAATAGTGCAAGTAGTAGCAGAAGTGACAAATGGCTACTCCAGATTTGAGATCTTAACCTTGTGCCCGAGCTGAGAGATTTGGAGAGGTGACAGTTCACTTGTTTGTTTTCTGGTTGTTTCTTTGGGCAGATGGCTAGGGAGCATTCTCTGTTACTGTCCCTCCCAGCTGCACTTGCGCCGAGGGTTTTAAGGGCACAGGACTGCAGAGTAGAGCCTTGCAGGCTCCTGGGGCCTCAAGGATGGCAGGGGCATACCAGGGAGTTTTCTCATATAGATTATCAGTCACCAGGGTGGCATATGTTGTGGAGCGACAGAACAAGCAAACAAACAGCAACAACAACAACAACAAAAACCTAGAAAGGGTTCGTTTGGGAGTCTCTTCAGGCAAACTAAGCCTGACAATTTTGAGGCATCTTTTTCCTCTCAAAATTAATGGAAGACCAAGGAAGTAGAAGTCACTGGATTTGAGAATAGGTGGTTACATCTTTCTGTGGTTGCAGTAACTTCACCGGATTGGAGCAAAGGAGAAGTTGTGGAGGGGAACACAGCTGTGATGAACCTGTTTGAGGCCAAGGGGAACCAAGGCAATGCCCATTCTTAAGCGTGGTGTGTAGGAGTGGGCATGGATACCGAGCTGGGAGTTGGCCAAGAAGATGAGGGGCTTTGAATGTGAGACGGGAAGAAAGAGAAAGTCGCTGAAGCATGTGGGAGGAAATGTAGGACGGGGTGGTTGCGTATTTGGTGGTAGGGTAAGGAGACGGCAGTTTTAGGTCTTGTTGAACTACATGGATGATTGAGAGAGCAGTGAGAGGACAATACCTTAACACTTTGGGTTCAGCTTGTGTGAGTGGAACGTCCAGGTGGATAGGCAGTTGAAAGGAAGTAATAGAGGATGGAAACTCTGCTGAGAGGGGTTAGACTAGAGGCTGTGTGTGAATAATAAGACTCTGTATGAATCAGTGAATCCTCACACATCTTGGACCGCATTGTGTTCAGTGATGCACTCAGAGATTTCATATTGTGTAGGGTTATGACCAGTGGACCCAGGCAGTGCAGGGTGTGTTTGCTGCGAACTGCAACATGCTGGTTAAAGAAATCAAAAGGATGAAGTCACAGAGTGTCTAACCAAATTGAGAGGCAGATGTATTTGTGGATTACCATCCTTGAACACCAAGAAGACTCAGCATAGTAAAGGTGGCAGTTCTCCCCAGAGAACAAGACAGGGCAGGGACTAGAAAGAGGCAACTAGATGAATGGGGAGGCTCTTCTAAGGTAAGGGGCTATGTTTGCCCATCCCTTTTTAGAGAAATGGAGATGGTGTGAAAAGAGGGGATCAGGACCATGAGTATAGAGTGTGTATTTTGGTAGGCAAGCAGGAAAAGATAGGTGGAGGGGACAGGTAGTTGAGGTTAAGTTCCAGAAACAATGGAGCCCAGGTAGTTAGGTTTGCTTCTACGGGGAGCCGGGAAGGCAAGATTTCTAATTTATTCAAGTAAGCATTGTACAAAGGGCAGCAGAAACTTGAGGAGAAGAGTTCCTGATCTGTGGAGTTTGAAAGGGGCAGGGTAGAGAGATTTTAGTGGAGCCTCACGTTGGAGATTCAGTTTGGACGATGACAGCAGGGCCTCATGGGGCAGTCAAGGTGAAGGTCGTTCAAGACAGGGAGAATGGTCATGGTGTGTGCACAAAAGGTGCTGTGGAAGAACCCAGGATGGTACATGGAAGGAGCCATGGTAGTGTCATAAAGCTAGGAGATAAAAACGTGAGCGGGGATGGTGTAAGAGTGGGTGGGCAAGGAACCGGGACTGAGCAGTATTTGGGACACCTGTCCCTCACTGGCCAGATGTTGAAGAGTGCTGATGAAGGGACGTGGGTCAGGGCTTGCTAGGCTGCCTAGCCTTGTACTTGGTATAAGATTTCAGTATGCTCTCCCAGTCTGTCCATCCATCCGTCTGTGTGTCTCAAATGCCACAGACACATGCAAAGGCTTTAGATGTTATCCTTTGGATGGGAAGATTGCTGTGGCGGTACTACTAGTTTGGGTCGGCAATGAGGGGGAAGGAAAGAAAGGTGACTGAGTGACCTGCCCAAGAGGCTGTAGGCTGTGGGATAGAACAGAGACACTGAAGGCAATAGGGTCAGTGAGGAGAAATGGCTTAGAGGCATGGCACTGGACTGGCTGAGAAGCCATGGGATTTGCAGGTGCAGCAGGCATGTTGCGGGTGGCGATGTGATCACAAGTCAGACATGATTGCTGGCAAGATTTCTGAACAGGCAGGTGGCAGAGTTGGGGTGCGTTTTGGTAGGATGATTGTCAAGAGGAAGAGTAGAGTCTTTCTCCCAATTTGCTACCTCTGAGAGCAACATTCAAGCTGACTTTTATTTTCCCTCACTCCTACCCCTCTCTTCAATTTATCTCAAGACATTTTGTAAGCAGTTGTCTTGGGGTCTTCCAGCTCATGTATCTTCCCGTTCATCTGTTATATCCCTGATCTTTCATGGCCTTGAGCCTGCCTGGACGCAGGACCTAATCCAGTCACCAGTCTCTGATCTGGATCTTTGCCGCACCACACAGAGACTGAGACCCACGGAGACTGAGACCCACGGTGGGAACTGAGGATTGGGCATGGAGCAATCTCCTGTCCAGAGGGTTCTAAAGCCACGGTGGGGGAACGAGTGGGAGAGACAGTGAAGATATCACCTTTCTAAAATGTGGGGCAACCGAAAAGTAATTGGTTTTCTGAAGATGCTGACTTTACCTCAGTGGTAGGAGGTTTGGTGTTTAGCCCACCTGGCAGTGCTGCCTGTGAAAGAACCAGCCTCGCACTTAGTGAAGCTCAAGGTCTGGGTCCTGGCAAGTAGGGGCTCTCCTAAACAAGAGGACCTGAGATCTAAATCCTGAGCTGTTTGGTCAGCTTAGAGTTTAGTGGGCAGTTAAAGTGGTAGAGGTTGATATGAGGAATGCCCGCAGAGTTTGGCTTTTGCAGGAGTACTCCTGATAAAGGTGGTGTAGTGTTAAAAAGTTTTTGCCTGTCTTGGACTTGGGTCTTCAAAGCACTGCACACGTGGTCAGCTGATTCTGCATAAAGGTTAGATTCAGAGGTATTGTCGGTTAGTGTGCCCAGAAAGCTTACAGGTGTTGCACTCATATGATGGATAGCTACAAAGTGTCTTCTGTGTTTCACAGCCAAGTAAGTAATCTGTGGCTGTTTCAAGGACTGAGACGCATTGTGGAACTTGAGTTAATTGTTCCAGAGCAGATCTTCTTACGGGGTGGAGGGAGGCCACTTGGAACTGGAGCCACCCTTAGAGAGAGAGGGAGTTTCATGTGCGGTGCATAATGGTGACTTTTAGGCCATTAAAGGCAAGTGACTTTGGGCCCAAGGATTCAAGTTTGATCCTGTGGTGGAGAAATGAAGAGGTGGTAGTATTGGTGCCCGTGCAGAAATGGTTGATTAGTGAGAGGATCTGCAAAGCATACAAGAGAGGGGAAGTTTTGTGTGTTTGTTTTAGTATTGCTGTCGCCCTTCTCCCAACCCTCAGCAGCACCTGCTAGCTGAAATGACTCCATTAGCCTTGTTTCCAAGTGAGCTGAGCGAGTACGCTATCCAAGTGACATACGGAAAGAGTGGAGAGTGGCAGGGAGGATCGAAGTGTGAACAGATATCCCGTTAGTGCGCGTCAGTAGAGTCTTGCTGGACCTGTCTCAGTCTGGGATATTTGGAGCTTATGAGTCAGGGTGGAAAGAGGGCAGGGTTAGCTTTCACTGGGGGCATGTTACAGTCACCCAAATAGGATTAACTAGGTGATTCAGGACATCACATCCCCAAAATGTGCAAGGTGACTGGGTGATTGAATGCATTCAGGGGACAAAAAGATCTTGCATCGTGAAGTCAGAGGGGCAAACATAGAGAGGCCCAGATGTTATTCTGAGTAAGGGGCAGTCATTCTGAGAGGGATCTCAGTAACTGTGTGTTCACACATTTTAGGACTAGACCCTGGAATTTCAGAGTTCTCCTTTCTGGCCATCCAGGACAGTGGGTTCCTTAATCTTAGCATGGAACAGAGCTCAAGGGACTGAGAATGCCCGCTAGTAGTATAGCACTGTTTGCCAAAACAGTACTGCATTAGTGGCCAGTGTATGGAAGCCCTGTGTCAGGCCTGTGAAAGTCTGGGTATGCAAAGATGAGGAGAAAGAAGAGGGAGAGGTACTCAAGAGTACCTGGGTGATAGCTGGCATTTTACGGGGCCGGGGGCTTGCTGATGATTCGATAAGAGTAAAGTGTAAGCTACCCTTCTCCTAAGTAGGGCTGGGAGAGGTAAGTGGACAGATTGTTTTCAAGGCTTGCCGCACCAGTTGCTGAATCTAGGTCATGCGGTACCTTGTTTCCTGTGGTTTGTTCCCTGAGCCTCCAGGAGTATGGAAACGAATTTCTTTTCTCTGTCTCCTTACTCCTCAGTGGCTCGATGGCATTATATACCTGCGCTTGAACAAGCCTAAATTCTTGGCCTGCTTCTCTGGTGGCTTATAGACCATGTCTGTACCTTGGTACTTTCCCACTTCTGAGTAGAGGGAAACGAGAAGGATGGGCCTTGATAATCATATCACACGCTTATCCACAGATATTGGCCCTGTCCTTGGACAGGTGAGTAAACCTGCCTACACTTGGTGTACCATTTGTCTCCTTAAGGCATTTCTGCTTGGCTGCCTGGTGAACCTCAAAAACCTCGTTCAATACCCTGGTCACTCTGTGTCTGTGTCCATGTTCTTCCACCTCAGCAGACTTAAGTATTTTATCTACTGTAGCACCATACCTTGAATATTTTCTGTCCCGGTACCTAATTCTGTCTCTTGAAATTGGATGTGCATTGAGTCTTTCTCTCCTCACTAGGATTTGCATACTTGGGTTAAAGTAATGCCCCAAATTGAGTTGAGCATCTTAATGACAGCACCCACCCCCCACCATCATTTCACAAAACACATCCCCAGGCTCCCTCAGGTGGCATGTCCATTCCCTGGGTGTGCCCTTCACTTTGCTCTCGTTCTGCCCCCGTTCCTGTGTTCATTTCTGCCCTCCCTAGACCCATCCAGACTCTCCTCCCAGGCCCTGAGCTCTCAAAGGACCTCTCTCCTGTGCCTCACCATGGCGGCCAGTAGAACAGAAGTTTTACTCACTGTGGCTTTTGTGTGTGTGTGTCTGTGTGTGAGTGTGAGTGTGTGTGTGCAGGCATGCACGCATCTTTCTGATGCTTTGCCCTTTAGCACCCCACAGAAGTCTGGACCCAGAAGCTTTCCTGAAGTTGTTGATGTGAGGGTGGGCACGTGTTGACAGGGCAGGAGGAAAGGCTGTGGTTTTCCTTTACCTTCTGAAAGAAAAGCACTCAGTCAGCCTGGTTTTTCCTTGGTGCACCTCTGGCTTTCAAGATATTTCATTGGCATGTTTGCACGGTGTAAGGTGTTCCTCTAACTTTTACATTTGTGTAGGACCTCTGTGTTTTCTCTCAGGTTTTCCTGTGGTGGGTTGAGTAGGTAGCTCTGACCAGGAAAGCTAGGCAGCCTTCATTTCTGTGCTTAACCGGGTGGCCAGGAAAGTCGGAAATGGTCATGATGTTTACTTGAACGATGGTCCATGGGAGCCTCGGGAGTCTGGGGAGGGAGAGAGGGCAGAGTAAACAAAGTGAACACTCACTGAAGAGGATGGCCAGATAGGTGTGCCAACCACCGACTTTGACCTGGGGGGCAATGCCTCTCATCAGATCGACCAGGCGGGAGCCAGGCTTTGGCGTAGCCAAGTGGGCTCGGATATGCCAGGTTGGCGAAGCCCAGATTTACCTTAATTGGTTAAGTTAGTAAGGCCTGAGTTCCACAAGTGTGGAACTGGGGCAGTCATTGTTGCCTTCCTGGGTTGTTGGGTTGTGTTCAGCGGGCTTACCTCTGTGTAGTGCCTTGCACACTGGTGGATCCACAGCAGCAGAAGTAATGCTAGCTGATATTTAAACTGCCTTCCCAAGTCCTCTATGACCGTTTACCTCTTTCTGCCCTCTTATCAGCTCTGTTAGGTGGAGGAGTGTGTTGTAGTTATTCCCGTTTCGCAGATCATGCAAGACTCCACACCTCCTAAGCCAAGGGGACGGTACTTGAACCCCGTGCGTTCCTGTGCCGGAGAGAGCCCGAGCTCTGGTTACTTTGCTTAGCATGTCCTTTTATATCCATGTCCTGTGCAGATCAGAAGCAATGCTAAACAGCAAGCTGTGAACCTCACTCACTGCTGAGAACCTAAAGGTGGAGGAGGGAGTAGAATATCCATGGAGGAGATGTGGGAGCTGATAAAAAGAGAAGCCCCTGGAGTCCATCTGGAGTGCACCTTTAGGAGGTTTCCTGGTCATCTGGCTCTTTCTGCCTTTGCCCTTGTTATTTTCACATTTGCCCAAAATCATGCCCTGGCCTGAGACTCCAGAGGAGTTTCTGCTCAGTTCAAGGATTGTGAAGTTCATGGTCACTTTTAAATTTCTGCAAGCTTTTTATTCCAGCAAAGCTGGAAGGACAACCCGCTGTGTCACTCTTAACAGGTGACAGCCAGTGGGGAGCCTGAGTCACACAGGATGGGCACGTTCAACACAAATGGGTTATGTTTATTTGAGCTCACAGAATGTACCATTTGAAGCTCCTAAAAATCCCTTTTGGAACATAGCAGGGCTTGGATAACCACTGGACTGATGATGCATGTACTCGATGTGAGGTGTTTCGAACAGCTCCAGGTAGATGTTATTTGAGCTTGGCCAGAGTGTCACATGTCAATGAGGAGAAATAGGAAGTAGACAACAGGGAATGCCGCTTAAAAGCAAGTGAGAGAAAAGAGAGTTGTGTGCAGACGGCGTCTGGCTGGCCACAGACGGCTGTTTCACCTAACCTGGTCGTACAGACATCATGTTGTTAGCGATGGTAGAGTTAATTTGGTTGCTGGGGCTCTTTGCCAGCACCTTCTCAGAGTTGCAGGACAAGACCCGTCACTCAGAAATAATATGTCCCTGAGAAGCGGATAACGGGCAGGTCGATCTGTGGCTCACTTAGGTGTGTCAAGCAGCAGGTTTGTAGCCTGTGCTGAAGGGCTAGAGGTTAGTTCAGATGCATACCCTTCCAGCAGCTGCCAGCAGGTTCTGAAACAAAGATTCACTGTGGGCCAGGTTTCCCAAGTGGCTAAATTACTAATTCAGTATGGCGGATTATCATCTCTGAGCCCGGGCAGCAAAGTTTTTCCCAGCACCGCCCCTTCTCTGACTGAGACAATGCCGAAAATAGGTGAGATGATACTTAGATGACCGTTGTGGCTGCCTCTGCTTTTGTAATTTAAGTTGGTTATCCTTGCTGTGTGTGATAGACCAAATTGTGCAAAGTGAGGAAGATAACTCTGGGTACCAAGGGGTTCCCACTCCTGGTGATTCATGATGCTCATGCCGTCTGATACCCAGATCCTCTCATCAAGGTTAAGGACAGAGTAGAGATTGATTTAGGGACTGCCAAGATAACTGGCTTCTTCAGATTTGACCCTGGTAAGGTTTTGTTTGTTTTCCTCCCTCTTTCCTCCTCCTCTGTCTCTCTCTTCCTTCCCTTTCCCATTGCTTTCTTCTATTCTACCCACACTCCCTTCTTCGTTAGAGAGAACTGAACCACGACAGTTAGAGCTATAAGGCCTATTGCTTCCGGTGGAGATGGTCTCCTTGAGTCCAGCTGTCATCCCAATCCCCACTTTTGGCTCTCTCTAATAGTACAAGAGGTTGCCAGATGGTCTCTTGGACTTGCACTGAGTTCTTGACAGTAGAGTGTTGTGTCCTCCCTCTGGGCTGCATCTGTCAACCAGAGCAGTTTAGCTATATAAACGAAGGAGTTTACCTATATACACCACATTTTGCTGGAGGTGGTGACAGGCAGCAGGGCAGGACTTCATGTTTCCAGTGTGATAAATTTCAAGTGTGTTCCTTGAGGCGTGACGGGCTGAAGGTGTCCAAATAACCTTAGCCTAGTGATGGAGTAAACCTCTGTCTGCTGACTTATTGTTTCTCCTCCCCTGCCCCAGACTCCTCTGCCAGAGGTTCACCTCGAGTGTTTGCTGGTATCTGATGTGCTAAGGAAGTAAAATATTTTCCGCAACTTGCTTCAACAGAATTCCCCCAAATGAAGAAAAGCTGAAAAAAATAGGACAAGGACAACAAGCGATGGCAGCTTATTTTCTGCCTCCTGCAGATGATAGTTAATATCTTGCTCTGTTGCTTTTGTGCCCTCTCTGCCTCTCTCATCCCTGTGTGTGAGTCCACTCCCCCGACCCTGCCCCAGGACCAGGCAAGATCCTCACACATTGCAGTTTGTGGTAATTCCTTTGGACCTCTTTTAACCCCATAGGTCCCCTCACTGTTTTGAATTCAGTGCTGCACAGCCAGAGGTCGTTCAATTATTCTTTCACCACAGGACCTTGCACCTGTGCTGCCTGAGCTCCTGGTTATTTACTGTTGACTTCTAAATTGTAGACCAGAATACCACATTGATGTCAAAATTTAAAAGTCTTCTTGTTACGTGAAAACGTTGAGAGGGGATGGTAAACTCTTTGGGTCATGCCTGTGACATGCGGGCCCGTTGCTTGATTTGATCACGACAGCAAAAGAGATAACGAGCCTCCGAGTGGCAGTGCGTGAAGTCTTCTTGTCTTGAATTGAAACAAACATGGACAAAAAGAGAGAGGAGAGCGCAGAACTGCAAGAGACTCAAGAGACAAGCAATCAGATACAGTTACTTGCCTTTCAGAGGGGCATACAGGTTGAAATGATTTGGGGATCATTTGTTTCAAAATGATCCAGTGCTGGACTGCTTAGGTGAAGATGAATCAAGGTTGGCCAGGGGTTGAAAAATGTTGAAGCTGGAGGCGATGGGTACCTGAGGGCCCATTAGGCTGTTCTCTCAACTTTCGCAAACCTAGTCACACAAAATCCACTGAGTGAAGGCAAAGTTTCATTGTAGTTCTTTTTGACCCTGGAATTGAGTTCCGGGGATTATTTACCTGGCACTATTACATTATTAGCAGTTGCAGTGTTACCTTGCAGTGCTCAGTACCACACCCTAATATCTGACAGCACTTGCAAATTTGGGATTCCCAAACCGCCCTTGGATTTGATAATCCTTTGGAGGCACTGGCAATACTCACTGAAAACTGTTACACCCACAGTTACAATTTGTTACAGGGAAAGGATACAGATTAAGGTCAGCCAAGGGAAGAGGTACAATAGAGCAAGGTCCAGGAAAGCTATACACACAGACCTGCCAGCTGTCTTCTCCCAGCGGAGTAAAGGGTATTGTTCACTATTCCTGGCAGCGATGTGTAACAGAGCAAATGGAATATTGCCAACCAGGAAGGCCCACACTAGCCTTAGTGTCCAGAGGTTTTATTGGGGGTCAGTCACATAGATGTGGCTTGACCACCCCGGGGCCTGATCTTAGCCTCCAGTCCCTCCAGTGGTGGAGAAGATACCGAATGGCCCAAAGCCCAGACTCTATATTGCCGGGTTAGACTGTTGGGTGTAGCCAGCGACCCCCAGGTAAACCAAGTCACTCTTATCATGTCTGGCTGTACATTCCGAGAACCAAGAGATCACTCTTAATCCTCTATACATTCTATATATGATCCTCATCCTCAGGAGGAGGAGAAAGGCAAAGGCTAGATCTGTCTTGACTAGACACCATTTTCTCTATGCCTGGTTAAGTTTCTTAGTGGGTAGGTTTGTTTCTTTCTATTTGTATGCAGTTTGAACTTGTGTTCCTCTCTTTTTTTTTCTTTTTCAACTATATCTCTTGAATATGTAAGACCAATTTGATTGGATCAGAAGTGAAAAAAATACAATACAGAAAGATAATATTATCAGTGAAAAGTCTCATCTGAGGAAGTGAATTCTTTTATTTTTTTAATTTTTTGTTTATTGCAGTAACATTGGTTTATAACATTGTATAAATTTCAGGTGTGCATCTTTATACTTCTATTTCTGCATAGATTACATCATGTTCACCACTCAAATACTAATTACAACCCATCCCCACACACACGTGTCAAATTGTCCCTTTCGCCCTTCTCCCTCCGCCCTTCCCCTGTGGTAACCACCAATCCAATCTCTGTCCCTGTGTGTTTGTTTATTGTTGTTATTATCTACTACTTAATGAAGGAAATCATACGGTATTTGACCTTC
>JABWHU010000930.1:121170435-121185520 GCA_014189135.1 Dicerorhinus sumatrensis harrissoni
TAACCGCTAAGCCACGGGGCCAGCCCTCTTCTTTATAACTTAAATTTCTCTTTATCCCTCTTTCCAGTTACCCCGCCCCCCAGTTCCACCTGCCTCCATTCTCTCTGTCCACCCACCACCGTTCCCCACCATCTTTGTCTACCTCAAAATGATTATTTATTCAATCTTCAATGAATTGTGGTTGGACAAAGAATGCAAGGCAAGCTTGTACTTCAGAAATCTTTAATATCTCCCTTTAGATTGTGGCTGTAGTCTAACTCAAAAATAATATTTGTTTACACAGTGACAAGAGTTCTTGGAACTTTGATTTTTAGAATGATGCCCCCCACATTGTTTATTTATTTCCGGTGAACCCCTCTCTTTTAATTGGTTTTAAAGGTGTCACCTGTCTTGTTTTAAAATGATCCATCTCCTTTTTATCTTCCTTTCCCTCTAAGCAATGTGCATATGTTGTTTGGTGGGGCCCTCCTCAGCTATATTTGTGTGATCACCAACAGAGAAAGGCATCCCAGTTCTTTTGATGTAGTGTGTGTGAAGGATGCCAATGGTTACAGCTTCATCACAAAGATTTCCAATATTTTTATCAATAGCAAAGTAAGATCTTTTTTTTTCCTTTTTTCTTTTTTTGGTGAGGAATATTCAAGCTGAGCTAACATCTGTTGGCGATCTTCCTCTTTTTTTTATCGCTTGAGGAAGATTAGCCCTGAGCTGACATCCATGCCAGTCTTCCTCTGTTTTGTATGTAGGATGCCTCCACAGCATGGCTGACAAGTGGAGTAGGTCCATGCCTGGGATACGAAGCCACGACCCAGGCTGCCAAAGCAGAGTGTGCAAACTTGAATGACTCGGCTGTGGGGCCAGCCCCTCCAGTAAGACCTTTAAACTGTTTGTTCCTGTCTAACAGGCCCACCGTAAAAAGTAGAATGACCATGCATTGACCTCTAGGTGTTGGTTTGTTGTTTTTCTGTGTCCTTCCCACATTAAGATGCAGAGTACAACAAGCTCTGTCTTCAGAGATGCTGGCCAGAATGACAGATCTAGATCACTGCCTGCTTTTTGAGGTGGTGCATGTGAAGAACCAGCAGGGTCATGCAATAAATTAAGTTAATTCAGCCTTGCAACTTTCCCAGCACTACACCGCTTTTGTGTGCTGGATTGAGTTGAGCCATAGGTTAAGGGTTCCAATCCTGGTAACACCTTGCCCTTTCCTTTCCTTTTGTAATTCTGTCAGAAATCTGTGAGATTTCTGTGATTCTGCATCAGAGCCTCATGTCTCTGAGGCTCCATCATATACCTCAACAGTGAAAATGGGGTCGATGAGGATTGATGGTGAGATGATAAGTGAGGTTGAGGACATTTAGAAAGCACATTCTGCTTGTTACTTTCTTTCCTTCCCTCCCTCAAAACGAACTTGCTTTCGTGCCTTTTGAGACCTTTTCAGTGAGTGAGCACCTCTGTGGAGTCATGTGGTGTCCGCAGATGGGAGGATTACCTCAAGCGTCACTTGAATCTGAAACTGTGGATCCCTCTCCCTTCTGTGAACTGTTAACAGCCCTGGTGATTTGAGGAAGGCGTGAGGGATAAAAACAAAAATAAAAGCTTTTTCTCAAACTGTATAACCTTGGGAGCTGCATCTTTCACTTGTGCGAACTGGCAGCTTTTAAGAGTACTTGGTGACGGTACTGAGTTGGGAGGAAGTAGAGTCCCATTTTTGGCCTTGCCACTTGCCATCTCTACCAGCAGGCCATTATTTCTCTCCTGTTAATGCTTTTGTTTGTATCTTCAGATGAAGGCTGAGGATTTGGGGAGTGAGTGAATGAACGCATGTGAAAGCCATGTAAAACTGATCACAAGGAGTTTACAGTTCTCCTCTTCAAAACTATGAGGTTCCAAGGCTGGTGGCCTTGTCTTCTGCAACACTGTTAGTGCCTCTCAAAACAAAGGTGCTCACCATATGCTTGTTATTTATGCAAGGCCTACTATGTTCCAGAGGGATTTTTAGGAGCTTGTTGGCGTAGGATGTTTCTTCACACAGAGTAGAAACAGGAAGACCTGTACGCTCAGCAGCCTGGCAGTGAAAGGAGGCTGTGAGAGGCACATGACTTCTCAAGTAATACGTATAGTGAAATTTTTGTTTGGTGGCTTCCATTAGCTGGTCTTTAGGTAAGGAGAGGTGAGAGGTTTTTCTGGGGCGGGGGGATGGTGAAGAGTGTTTCCCTTCCTCCCTTCTTAACTCACTCACCCCTTTCCTCCTTCCTTTATTTACTTATTTTATCCCCTCCTCTGCTTCAGAGTAAGGAACGCTGGGTTTCCCTGCCCGGGGGAAAGGGCATCCCAGCTTAACACTGCTGAAGAAAGAGACACAAGGCTGACGGCTAAACAGAACAGTGGCTAACTGCAGTAGGGTGTGTTTTCTTTGCTCAAATGACCTCTGCATTCTGATTTCCTAATGTGCTTTCTTTCTTGTGGGTAATAGTGGGGTTTACCTGACTTTGGATTTTGATCATGATGCAGGCACCATCTTAAGGACTTTAGGAATACCACCTGTACTTCCTCTGACTCTCTAGAGAATAAGCCTTATCTTCTTCCTTTCTTCCTTCCCTCACACATGCACCCGTACCATCTCCAAGAGCAGATCCCCTACAATAACATCACAAAACTGAGCACAAAAAAAAGCCACACATGACATGTGTGGCTGCCTAGAGAGCTAACAGTTGTGGAACCCCAGAGCCCTAAAAGAAAAAGACAAGCACTCATGGTTTAGGAAGTTAATAAGGTCATCATTTTTACTTGCTTCATCAGAGGCATTTTTAACTGAAACTTGCTTTCGTTTATTTACTTATTTTTCCGAGAATGTGTGATAGTGAAGATTAAAAATGACTACAGGAACAGTGCTGTGCTACTGTCTCGATCCATGCTTGATAGGGACCTGGGAGTCTCACAAACATCAGGGTGCTTGCACTATCAGTGGAAGCAAGCATCAGTGTGGTGAAAGGGAAAATAGCATTTTGGTATTATTAAAATAATTATTTAAATTATTATTAAATAGGAAATGTCTCAGGGGTTAAGTAATGGCATTTTAGTAATATCCAGATGTTGATCTTCTTCCAGTAGCTGCTAATATCACAGAAAGAAAATCTACCAGACATCATGTACCTCTCAGGACACAATACCACTCATGAAGAAACTGTATATGTGTGTGTCTGTTATTACATATATGGGTGTGTTCTGAATACTATCTATCAGGCAGATCTAATAATATACAAGAAAGAAGAGACAATTTAAAGGACAATATAGCATAGACAACACCACACAGCAACAAAAAGGCAATGAACAACATGGAAGAGTGTCACCGAAGTGTTTTGAAGCAAAGGAAACTAAACTCAAAATTAATTCTATTTATATGATACTCAAGAATATGCAAACTAATCTGTGGTACTCAGAGGATAGAAAAGAGTTGATCATCCAGTGGGGATGAGTAACAACATTGTGCAAGGAGACTTGGTATACTGGAAATGTTCTGGATCTTAACTTTTGGGGAGTGCCTCAGTTAGTGGCATGGCTAAAATATTCATCAATCTGTACACTTTTAAGTTTTATATTTTATTGAATACATTATGCCATCGTTTAAAAAGTCAGGCTTTGGTGAAAGAAGAAATGGGGTTGCCTCATGGGAGATGCCATGGGGGAGGGTGTCTTATGACTAGTAACGGGCATGTGGAAATTATCTGAGCTCATATATTCCCAACTTCATTGGAGTCATGATTACACAGTGATGTATGCTTTTGTCACAACTGGAGCTGTGTTTTTGAAAGAAGATGATACTTGGTAACTTGCACAGAATTGTTGAAAGAAGTGGGCTAAATGCTAACATGGCTGGAGTATTGTCCATAACCATGACTCAGAACCAGTCTGAGATGTCTGTTTTTACTCTTGCTCCACAGAGAACAAGATGCTAGCATTTCACTTGCTGAAGTCATAATCAGTGGAACATTTTACCTATTACAAGCAACAATGCCAAACAGCAGGTGCCCTGACGCCACCCATGTAATACTTCCTACTCTCATGTTGAAGTCTCAAATATGTGTCTGAATGCCAGGAGTTACATCACATGGCTTTTTCCTAATTGTAATGGAGGATTCCTAGTCTCTGATTCCTAGGTTGGTAACACAGTAGGGCAACATGACATTGCAATTTCTCCAAATACTGAAATGATGATAAACAACTACATTTGATATTTACCATCTATACTTTTTCTTTCTGAATTTAAATTTATCTATTCATAAAAGAAAACTTGCTATTTTCAAGAGTATAAATATATATAGTTCCAAATTTTTAAACTTTTTGGGCCATATGTTAACTTTGGAACAATACTTTGGCAAAGACAAATAGAGTAGCATTATCCTTTACACAGATACATGTATGAAAAGCCATTGTTGCTTTTATTTATTTATTTATTTTTTTGGTAAGGCAGACTAGCCCTGAGCTAACACCCATTGCCAATACCTCTCTTTTTGCTGAGGAAGATTGGCCACGAGATAACATCTGCGTCCATCTTCCTCTATTTTGTATGTGGGACACCACTACAGCACGGCTTGATAAGCAGTGTGTAGGTCCGCGTCTGGGATCCAAACCTGCGAACCCCAGGCCACCAAAGTGGGAGCATATCAACTTCACTACACCACTGAGCCGGCCAACCTTGTCGCTTTTCAATATTTGTTTTATTTTTTAGGCTAACCTAGGATAATAAACAGTGAAATACTGTTGAAAATTAGTTTGGGATATGAGAATAAACAACACTCTTAAAAATTTTCATGCATACTGATAAAGTGAAGTATATGGAAAATACTTTTCTAATAAGTTTAATGTGTAATTAGTGATGTTGCAACTGTTCACCAGGTTAATATGTTTGTTGAGTTAATCAAAGGTGGTAACAGAACTTCATGCTATTAGTTCTACTTATCTTTTAAAAACCAATATTAATACCTCTTGGTCTTCTTCTGGTATATAAACATATTTACATGTATTTCAATGTGAAAATAAAGTCAGAAAATTATAGATACAGAGCATTAGAAAATGAATAACTCATTTTAAGTGCAAATGATTCGTGCAAACATGTTATTAGTCCTGCAAGATTTATTGAGAATGGCCACTAAACAAAAATTGTTTATAAACTGTTAGATATATAGCAGATGTAGGGAAGCACATTTGTCCCTTAAGTGATTTACTGTTGAGGCTATGTGTCTATCTCTCTGCCAGTCAAATACAGTCTTGTGGCTACCGTTGCCTTGCTGGACTTTTTATAGGGCTTTAATTAAATATGAAAACCCAGATCAAGTTTGACTGGAATCAATTATTTTCAAAATATGTTGAATCTTCCAATTCATAAGCATGGAATATCTGCTTATTTTTCATCATTTTTGTTGTTTTCAGCCTATGCGTCTTGTACATGATTTGGTAGATTTACACCTATTTCTTTTCTTTCTTTTTTTCTTAGTTTATTTTAAATAGTATATTTTTAATTTCAGTGTTTGTGTGTTCATAAATGTAACTTATTTGTGTATGTTGGTCTTGCATTCTGTGACTTTGTTGAACTCACTTGCTCTAAGAGTTTCCTGGTATTTCTTGAGATTTTGTGTGTATACAATCGCATCATCTGAAAATAAGGAAGGACAACCTTATTTCTTTCTTTCTGATCTATATGCCTTTTATGCCTTGTGAACTTGTAGGACATTGTTGAGTAAGTGGTGATGGCAAACTGCTTTGTTCCTGTTTTTAGTGGAAAGCATTTTGTCCTTCACCATTAAGTACAATATTACTCTAGATTTTTTAAAGGTTTTCGTTATTAAGTCGAGGAAGTTCACTGCTATTCATAGTTAAGCTTTTAAGTGTTCATGTCATGAGTGTGTTGAATTTTGTCAAATTTTTTCTGCATTGGTTGATGTATCATGTGATTTTTCTTTTTTACCCCATTAACATGGTAGACTACGTTGATTTTTGAATAATGAACCAGACTTACATAACTGAAATAAATTCCATTGATCATGGTGTATATTTATACGTATCACCAAGCAAATATTTTGTTTAGGACTTTTGAGTCTCTAGTCATGTTGGATATTGGGCTGTGCTTTTTTTTTTTTTTTTTTTTNTTTTTTTTTTTTTCTTTCACACTGTCTTTGTCTAGCCTTGGTATGAGGGTCATATTGAATTCATGAAATGAATTGAGATGTGCTTCCCCTCTTATTTCCTCAAAGAGACTGTGTACAATGGATGTTAATTCTTAAAATGTTTGGCAGACTCTTGTATTTTCTATAAGATTGTGTAGAAATTGTGTTAATTCTTTAAATGGTTGGTAAAATTCTCCAGTGTAACTATCTAGGTCTGGAGATTTGTTTTAAAAGTTGTAGGGCTGTTGAAGTGTCTGTTTCATATTGGATTAGTTGAAGAACTGCATGTTTTCCAAAGAACTTGTCCATGTCACCTAAGTTGTCAAATTTGTCTGCGTACAATTATTCATAGTATTCTCTTTATCTTTTTTTATATCTACAGGGCCTAGAGTAATATCCCATTTGCTTTCTGATACTAGTAGTGTCTCCTTCTCTCCTTTTTTTTGGTCAGTCTTACTAGACGTTTGTCAATTTTATTGATTTTTTTTAAGAACCAGCTCTGTTTGGTTTATTTTTATCTGTTGTTTTTCTCTGTTCTATTTCACTGGTTTCTTCACTTTTTTCTTTCCTTCTTTTGTCTGCTTTGGTTTATGTGTTCTCTTTACCTAGTTTCTTGAAGAGGGAATTTAGATTACTAGCTGAAATGTCTCCTTTTTTCTAATATTTGCATTTAATGTCATAAATTTTCCTCTCAGCATTGCGTTGCCTGCATCTGATCTATGTTGTTTTTCACTTTTATTTTGTTCAGTATATTGTTTTATTTCCTTTGACACTCCTTTTACTATTTTCTACTTTGGTTTCACTGTGGTTGGAAAACACACTGCCTACTTTTGATCCTTTCAAATTTGTTGAGGTTTGTTTTATGTCACTGGTATATGCTCCATGTGCCCTTGAAAATAATGTGTATTCTGTGTTAGATAGTGTGTTCTATAAATGTTGATTAGATTGTCTTGGTTGACGGTTGTGTTGAGTGCTGTACCTTTGCTGGTTTTCTATCTAGCTATTCAGTGAATTAGAGAACAGTGTTGACGTCTTCAACTATAATCGTAGATTTGTCTATTTCAATTCTTTTACGTTTTACTTCACATATTTATTTCTGTCCTTGCTACATGGACATTTTGGATTGCTATGTTTTTTCTTGATGAATTGACTCACTTATTATTATGTAATAGTCTTTTCTATCTCTGGTAGTTTTCTTTTTCTGGTGTACTTTATCTGATGGTAATATAACTATTCCTGCTTTCCTTTGATTAATATATAGATGATATATTTGTTCCAGTCTTTTACTTTCAACCTGTCTATATTGCAATATTGAAATGAATTTCTCATAAACAGCATGGTTTTTCATCTACTCTCCACTAATCTTTGTCTTTTAGTTGATTTATTTCAACTATTTACATTTGGTGTTAACTATTGATGTGTTATGGATTTTCATGTTTTTTCTGTTTGCTATGTGTTTGTTTCATTTCTTTGTTTTATTTTGGTTTCCTTCTTGTGGGTTGTTTGAAGAGAATTTAGAAATCTGCTTTGTATGGGTGCAGAAATCTGTACCTATTTCATGTGCTTATACTGTTTTTGAGTATATCTCTTTGTATACCTTTTTCTTGGTTATTTGAGTCATTACATAGTACATACTTGAGTGATTACAGTCTACTGACATCGTTTTTTTACCAATTGGAATGAAATAGAGAAAGCTTACCTTTTTTTAAATCCTTTAGTACTCTCTATCTACAATAGTCTTAAATATTTCCTCTACATACATTTAGGACCACCTCAGATGGTGTTACCTAATTTTTTAACTGCTGTATATTTAGTTCTAAAATTTCCATTGGTTCTTATATATTCTATTACTTTTGCTGAAATTTTAAATTTTTTTGCTTTATACTTTTTCATTAGTTTCAAGCATTGCTTTCATAATTGCTTATTTAAGCACTTTTATGATGGCAGCTTAAAACCTTAACCACACAATCCTGATATCTATGGTATTTCGGTGTTGGCATTTATTTATTATCTTTTTAATGCAGGTTGAGGGGTTTTGGTTTCTTGGAACGATAAGTGATTTTTATGGAAACTTGATCATTTAGGGTATTATGTTATGAAACTCGACATTATTCTGACTTTCTTTTCTTATAGCTGGCTGTTTGACACCACTCTAGATGGGCAAAGGGCTGTCCTGCCAAATGGGGGCAGACTTCCAAGATTCTTCCTTAGCTTTCTTTGATACTTGAGGGGAAAGTGCTCCTCATTATTAATGAGTGTGCAGGTTCCCACACTCCACGTGGCCTGAGTGGTACCTCCCTGGCTAGGAGGGGAGGGGTACCTTATTACCTCACGGCAGGGTGGAAAACCCCAGCTCTCTAGTCTGCCTTCTCTGATACTATCCCACTAGATGGTTGCAGTGCTTTGTTATTACCTGGTGCAATGGGAATGTAAGCTCCCACTCAGCCTTTGCTGGCCTGGGTGAGAGGGTTCCATAGTTTTTTGTAGCATTTGGCCTAAGTAGAGTAATTATTATCTAACAGTTCTCTGTCTTGGTAAGACACCCCTTTCCTGGCCCTTTGGATAGAGAAAGCTGGCTTTTTTAGGGACTTTTCTTTCTGTGCCTGTTTCCATTTCTGGGTTGACAGCTTCTTCAGGACAAAGTCTGTGATATATAAGGCAAAAAGAAAATCCATGTACACGATCACAAACACATTCTTACAGGCACACACAAGCACAAAGACACACATGCACAGATAACAAAACAAAGAAAATCCCGGGAACTCACTACCTCATCATTCCTTGAATCTTGTGGTGTCTCTCATTAATGTACTTATTCTATTCACCTTCCAGAGTCTTTTTACATTTGTTTTATATTAATGCCAGAGGATTTTACTTGTACTTAATGGAAGCATTGGGAATAGTATGTCTACTTTATCTCCTCCATAGAACATCTGTGGTATTTGGGGGGGGGCAAATGCTGAGAGTTATTTTTGCTCTTGAATGATTTTAAACTAGTGATAACCTAACTAGAAAGAATGCTTAAAAAGATATATCTTTGCTCTGAATCTCAGGGGACCCTAGGATATTTCATAGGTTAGACTATTCTGTGACTGGTTTATATTAAAATCACGTCATGCTGGGGCTGGCCCGGTGGTGCAAGCCGTTAGGTGTGGGTGTTCCACTGCAGCAGCCTGGGGTTCACTGGTTCGGATCCGGGGCGCACACTGACGCACCACGTGTTAAGCCATGCTGTGGCGGCATCCCGTATAAAGTGGAGGAAGGTAGGCACAAACGTTAGCCCGGGGACAGTCTTCCTCAGCAAAAAGAGGAGGACTGGCATTGGATGTTAGCTCAGAGCTGATCCCCCTCACAATAAATAAATAAGTAAATAAATGAATAAATTAATAAATAAATAAATAATAAATAAAATCATGTTGTGTTATACCTCAGAATATAATGCAGTTGGGGAGGTAGGAAAAGGATATTCAGGTAATGCTGACCACATTATTTTCTGCATTTCTTCATTCAATCTTTCTACTCTTCTTTTTCTAACACCATATTCTGGCCTTACTCTTACCATATTTTATTCCATACTTTAACCATCTCATTCCATCCTCTTAGTTTCTCCCATAATTTTTCTTTCTTTTTCCCCAGTGTTCTCCACTTGCTCCACTTAAATCTTGTTTTGACATTTAATTATTTTAGGTCTCAAATTTTTTTTTGAAACATTCGTTTACTTACATACAACATTTAACCATGTTTATTGAGCTACATTCTTTAAAAATACACTCTTCAGTGATACATTAAAGGCGTATGTGCACAGATGACCATGGTATTGTTACGAAATGCCAGGGAAGGAATCATTCCTTGTGTAGAGCAATGATTCCAGGCTTTTTCTGTTTAGGCACAATTTGAAAATATATATTTGTGGGATAGGAAGGCAACAATAGGTTGCCAGCCTTAGATCTCTGGATATCCAAATCTGCACCCCATCTCAACCCCAGCTATCTCACAGGACTGAGTGGATAAATCTTATCACTGTAATGCATTTTAGCACAACATTTGGGAAACTTTGTTGTAGAAAAAGGATTGATAAGTGTACAGCAAGTTCTCTAAGGGAAGGACCTGTCAGTCAAAACAGAAGAAAGAAAAGATACTGTAAGGGAGTCAGAGGAATAATCAGTATATCTGAATGAAATAGAAAGGAAAAAAGTCTTTAAGGTGGTATTGCCCAAAGTATCCAAATTTGCATAATGGTCAGATGACTGAAAAGTAACAAGAGACCATTCCAGTTCCTGCTTGGAGTGATAACCAATGACTCTAGTTTCAATAAGTCAAAATTGTTACCTCTTTAGTGTGTACTACTGTGACCTACCCCTTAGAGAAATTTCTCCATGAAGAGTGAAGACAACCTTTGGTAATAGTGAAGAACACGGGGTATTGTTGTTGAGAACAAAAGTAGACTTTGATTTGTTTAAGTCAATATTCATTTATTGTTCATTTAATAAATACTAAAAATATATCATTTGACAGCCACTGTGCTAAATCTGTGCTGATGTCCAAGACAGCCAAGGAAAAGGGAGTGGAAGAGGAAACATCTAGAAGAGATGGTATCTGTGCTGACATGGGCAAAGCAGTAGTCTAAGTAGGTAAACAGAGGACATTCTAACTCCAGGAAAGAGCTGGAGTGAAAGTTGTCAGATGGTAATCGGCATGGCTGAACATTGTTTGTCTGAATGTAGCTCCAGATGGACAGTGGAAGAGAAAGATTTGAAGCTGCTAAGGTGAACAGATGCCAGATCTTCAAGGGAACTGTTAACCGTGCTGAGATTCTGGCCTCAGAATCCAAAAGGCATTAAATGACAGCATAAGTATTTAAGTCTGTCTTTGGGTGATGCAAGAAAGCAACTTAATAAGAGTATTTATTAGAAAAACACAAATGGTGGACTTGTAAGGGGAGGAAATAAAGGCACAAACAAGCTGGAATCCTTTGAGGACAGGAGAGCAAAAAGGGGCCCTTGATAATATGGTTTTTAAAATACCACCATATGCTGACAGTGATGTAGTCTATGGCTACATCATGTGATCTTTCTTATTCCAGTGATGACAGGACAGTGATCATCGTTACTGGGCTGGTAGAATATGCTATACTTTTAAGTGTGAAATGTATTTTTTTTTTTCTCTTTTTTTTTGTGAGGAGATCAGCCCTGCGCTAACATCTGCCAATCTTCCTCTTCTTTTTTTTACTGAGGAAGACTGGCCCTGGGCTAACATCCGTGCCCGTCTTCCTCCACTTTATATGGGAAGCCGCCACAGCATGGCTTGACAAGCGGTGCGTCGGTGCACGCCCGGGATCCGAACCGGCAAACCCCGGGCCGCCGCAGCGGAACGCGTGCACTTAACCGCTTGCGCCACCAGGGCGGCCCCGTGAAATGTATTTTTTAATGCAGACAACCTCACCAACTAAAATCCAAATACCCTTTTAAATAATTGGGAGAATGTAGTACGTTAATAGAGAAAAGGCTAAACTAAATGCTGCTTGCCTTTTCTAGATTTGATTTGCACCTATCCCTTCTTCCACACCATCCTAATTTAGGTCCTCACTTGATTCATCCTGGACTATTTCAGAAATCACTTAACTCCATTTTCGTCTTTTTCCTGTGCTCTCACTATTTCTTCTTTTCTAAACAGTTAATTACATAGAATTTACTTGGAGAGAGACATGTCACATTTCCAGTCTAATGATAAAAAGTGCAAATATTTAAAAAAAAAAGTAGTACAATAGCCTGCCATTGAAATAAAGCACCACTTTACCCTTAACTATTTCAAAAAACAATGAAAAGGAGACCATAATGGTGAACATGTAAGTTTATTGTTCAAATAAGAGAATCGCAGGCATTTTGTTGATATTTGCCAAGGTAAATTTTGACCTTTGTTATCCTGCATACTCTGGTAGTCCTTTAGAATATCAGTTCTAATTAGGATGAGGTATGTATAATGAAGATGGTTAATGAGTTGACTTTGAAAGAGAGGCAGCAGATGTATTAGCTATCACAGGCATTGGGAACCAGTTGCTTGCTGGTTGAGGTTAGAAAAAGGACCCTCATTGGCTGATAGATTAGGATATCTAGTTGGAAAAGTAGAAGGCTCCACCATCAGTCCAAAATAACTGTTCTGTAAGGGAGAGATAATGAAGTACTGAGAAGTAGAAGTTGTAGTTGTAACGAAATTCACAATGTGGCTATTTGCTTGAGTGTATCTGCTATGTGAGTGCATATGAAAAGAGGTCAACTGATTTAAAACAGCATGTTGATCTGTTACAGTTGGTTCTGATGGTCTAATTGAAGTTGATGACGGAGAAGATAAATCACTTCTGATTGGAGGTGTTGTATTAGCAATTCTCTGACTGGTAGAAGGCTTCCTTAGTAGAGGCACATTTAAATTTGTAGAGGTTGAAAATAAACTTTCTCCACTAGTTTGAGCAACTAAACTAGAATTATGATTATCCACATTATCCCCTGCTGTAAAGGGCTTCCTGTTGAAATCTTGAACTAATGAAGTAGATGTTGGGGAGGAATTTTTAATCTTGACTCTTCTTTTCATTTTTACTAATAGTTGGGGACAGCCTCGTTTAAAATTTGGATTATGATAAAACTGCAACTAAAACCAAAGGAGAAAGTTATTTAGTGATATTTTAAACCAAGGTATGAGAGAGAATAACAAACCTAACCTATAAAGTCTGATTTCTGTTTCATCACACAAGCTACTGTCATCGAATAACACATGTACATTGTTAATATTTTAAAGAATTTACTTACTGGTAAACAATCATTTAATTATGGTCCTCAAGTGAGAATGTGTTGTATATTTACAGTAACAGTGAATACCACTTGAAGTGGCTTTAGGACATTTATTTAAATAGGGTTCATTGATAAGGTTCAAAATTGCTAGCAAAATTTCTTATAATGCTGTTTCATGCCCAAGCTGTCCTGAATTAAAAAACAAAACAGTATTTTTAACAGTATTTCATATAATTTTAAAGATCTGGTTTTAGTCTATATATATATATATATATATATGAACATATTTACTGAGGTCCAAAATTAAATCTTATATATTCCCTATGTAAGTAATAACAAAATTGTCTGAATACCTTGCTTATTAAAACAGAGACTCTTTTTTCTTCTTCCAGAAAGTCAGCTAGAGAAGCAGATCTTTGAAAATTTTGTCGCATTTTGCTAAATCCATATAGGTTAAGCTGTCGAACAAAACTTTTCATACTATTCATTTCAAATATCCTGAATGGGGCCTTTCTTTCCAAAACTTCTTTCTTAAAGAGTTCTTCATTAATCACTATAGCAGTTCCATTCTCATCCCACCAAATAGACTTAAATTGATGGCTTTCAATTATTTTCCAAAGTTTTCTGGGAAAGGTCAGAGAAAGAAAATCATTATCTTCCTCTGATTTGGAGACACAAAATGTGTAACGTGGTCTTTTAATCAAGTATCCCTCAGACAAAGCCTGAAAAGCATTTTCTTCGATTATAGACCTCAACTCCGAGTCCTCAGTGAATGTGTGATCACACGATGGAGATCTAATTGAAGTTTCTTTACCAGTTGATCCATCATTAGGAGAAACATCTTGAGTTTCTGACGAAACATCAGCCATCTCAAATGAATTTTTCTTCAGCTTCTTTTCTCATCTGCATAGTTTTGAACACTGCAGCTTCAAATGCTGCTTTGGCAGGCCTACACAGATAAACTATCCAGACGTCAGAATGTTTCTCAACCTGAGTAGCTGTGACATCACAAAATGACTGGTCTCCTAGCAATTCAAGCGTAACATTCAGCCAAGTGTTTTCTTCTCATTCTATGACACTTACCCAGTTAAAATATAGGCTGGTTATTTACGTGGTATGATCTGCCAAATCTCATCCCCACAGAGTCTTTTAAATAAATAAATGCATACATACATAAATCCATTTGGTCCGTAAAATAAAAGTGTTTTCCTCCCTTCTATATACACGCACTTTCCAGTTGGTAACAGTAGCATAAGGCCCAGTAAATGGACAATGCAAAAAATGAGTAATACAAAAGACATAATTTAAAAAGCTCTGTCAATTTGGAACTGAAATCTGGGCAGAACCTGTGTATAAAAAAGGCATAGCCGTAGAGACAGAAAGCACATTAGTTGTTGCCAGGGGCTGGGGGAGGGTAGAATGGCAAGTGACTGCTTAAAGGGTATGTGGTTTCCTTTTAGGGTGAAAAAAAAGAACTAGAGAGGTGATGGTTGCACAACATTATGAAGATGTTAAATGCCACTGAACTGCATAATTTAAAACAGGTTTTGTATTTTTTGTGTGAGGAAGATTGACCCTGAGATAACATCTGTTGCCAATCCTCCTCTTTTTGCTTGAGGAAGATTGTCCCTGAGCCAACACCCATGCCAATCCTCCTCCGTTTTTTCTACGTGGGCTGCTGCCACAGCATGGCTTGTTGAGCGATGTGTAGGTACATGCCTGGTATCCGAACCTGTGAACGCTGGGCCACCAAAGAAGAGTGCACAAACCCAACCATTATGCCACCGGGCCAGCCCTGAAAACAGTTATTTTTATATTATGTATATTTTACCTCAATTTTTAAAAATGGCATGGATCTGTTACCACTGTTTGAAATAGAACACATTTAAGGGGCTAGCCCCTTGGCATACTGGTTGATTTCCGTGCTCTCCGCTTCAGCAGCCTGGGTTCATGGGTTCGGTTCCCAGGCGCAGACCTACACCACTTGTCGGTGGCCATGCTGTGGCAGTGACCACAGACAAAATAAAGATTGGCATAGTTGTTAGCTCAGGGCTAATCTTCCTCAAACAAAAAAAAGAGGAGAATTGGCAACAGATGTTAGTTCAGGGTGACACTTCCTCAGCCAAAAAACCATAA
>JABWHU010000930.1:121185541-121223416 GCA_014189135.1 Dicerorhinus sumatrensis harrissoni
CCTCAGCCAAAAAAAAAAAAAAAAAGAATATAGTGAGGTTTCATAATATAATGCTATTTATCTTTGTATTTTATGTAACTAGTGTGTGTGTTACAGGTATTCAAAATGTTTTCATAGTCATATTGGCAGAATAAATATGATTTTATTTATTATGTCTACACATATCTGACAAATATTCATGAAGTAAAAAATGTTAAGAGAAAGCAGGAGGTCTACCATTGAGGAGATCCTGAAGAGTGCAAGGTAAAAAGTAACAAGACAGTGTTATAAGTAAAATTTTTTATGTACATCTAAGATGAAATTTGCTTTTATTGCAAGAGCCAAAGGATTTATATAAAAAGATTATCTGGAATAATCTTCATGTCCAATAACATAGTGGTATTATTATAAAACAGGAGTTATATTTGTGAAGCAATCTTAGTATTGAATAAAAAGTTTCTTCCCTATTTGAAAAATAAGAACACTTCATTTATAGGCTCATGACTGAAAGAAGTGTATAATAACATTGTGACTACTCTGGGTTTGGTGAGTGTTCAATATGTGTGAAGATAATTAATAACGATTTTTATGTCTATCATATTTTAGGAGGCAGTTCTTTCACACCTGGAAAGGGGTGTCAGTTAAGGAGAATGTCTTAGTTTAATACAGTTTTCAAAATCAGAGTTTTGTGTATTAACAGTGATAAAAATTTTCACATCAGTAAATATTCTGTAAAGATAAAACAGATAGTCCCACCAGATGCAGGTTCATAAGTTTTGACTATTATTTTATTCAAAAATATTTTTGCAAAATTACAGAGATTCTTATTCACTTTCCAGGGCATTTCCTTAATTTTGCACATACAGCTTTTGTGGGGGACTAGTAATTACCCCAGTAGTAAATTACTAGGGCTGCAAACAATGAGGTATAACTGTGGAGAAAACAAAGAGTGAATGGGAGAACCAGAAAGCAGAAACCACGTTAAGTGTAGAATTCTCATCAAATTGTGGCTGAGAGTTTTGGGGAGCTAGGATGGATGGACCATATAGAGAGGAAGAGGCTTTGGGGACTTCAGGCAGAGATGTCCTCTGAACTCCAAATTACAAAAACCTACCTCCAGACATGAAGACACAAGAAAATGAGCAATTTTATCTTGAAAAAGTGAATATAATTTGTTGCATCTACTTAGCTGTAAAAAAGAGAAAACTTTCTGTCCTTGCAATCTCTTTAGTGGATAGCATGTGATACATATCACATTCTGTCTGGTTAAATGGTTATTCCATCATAAAACTGTTCTCTTTCTCTTCTATCTTCGTGAAGAGATTTTCTAGAATGGATCAAGATTTTATTTTTAATTATATTTCTCCAATATCTATAATATTTAACCTTCAGACTAAAGGAAAAAGAGCAGGCAGATGAGGGAAGGGTAGAGAGAACAGAATATAGCTGGGAAAGGGAAACTACAAGGGAGGTAGCATTAAGCACAAGCTGAAAATAGAAGACGAGAATGGTGATGCTAAAGGGAGGTGAATGAAGCCCCTCATTTTAGTAAAAGTCCTAGGAAGTTTCAGATGGAGAGTAAAATCACTTACTTTTTGAACATGTTCCCAAAGCACAAGGCAACAAATAAGGAAGGTGGGTCTTCCTGCAAACATACAGGAGTAGCTCCTCCACCTTTTGGGGATCACCTACTTCTACCTCCCCCACTGACTGCCTGCCTAAAGACACGCATTTTGCAATACCTGAGTCTAGGGTAAATCTGGTGATGTTAGGGTTCCTTTTCTAGAAGCTGGATGTTAAAGATGCCCTCAATTGAGAGAAGAGAGAGGGCTGGTGAGAGTAAAGTTTGGACAATGGTTAAATGTTAATGTATTGCAAGTTTTGGAGATAATCCTCAGCAGAGGAAAGAAGTGGTTAATATTTAAGCTAAGTTTCATCCAAAGTGGCAGAAATGAACCAAATGCTGAGTTATTCAGAGGTACTGGGCCACAGGCTATATAAGTATAAACAAGTACACTTACTCATAACGTGCACCTGAAGTTCATTGCTCTGTGACTCTTTCCTTCTCTTTAGCTTTATACTTTAAATTTTAGACTGTTGAAGACCCACTTCTAAACTTTGAGGCTCTTCTGTGGATATTTTCACAAATGTTTTCCTAAAATAACTTTTAGAAACCAGCTTACATGTTCTAAGGAGAAGAGAGTGGGTGGGGTAGGCACAAAGGTGTAATTTGCATTAATATCACATTTGAT
Source organism: Dicerorhinus sumatrensis harrissoni (assembly GCA_014189135.1). Lineage (NCBI taxonomy): Eukaryota > Metazoa > Chordata > Mammalia > Perissodactyla > Rhinocerotidae > Dicerorhinus > Dicerorhinus sumatrensis. Next base: position 121,187,773 of record JABWHU010000930.1, read on the forward strand.
TTATCAGTTGCTGGGGAGAGAATGGGTGTCGTTTCTTATAATATCCAATTCCCCCTCTCTTTAAGCCCAGAAAGTCAGACATCTGTAGTTATTTATTCATGCCTTCTTATATGTTCTTCACCTACTTTTGTAGTATCGCTCTCTTCCTCTCTCTTTTCCGCTCTTCCCTCTCTCTGGTTACTTCTCCTCTCTTTCCCTTCCTCTTTTTTTTTTTTTTTCTTTTTCACTTAGTCACTAGGTATTTAACAGTCATTTTAAAAAAGCATTTTAAATAAGATCCTTCTTTTGCTAACATTGTATCCTCAGCATTCCTTTTTTGGAAAGAACCTTTTTTGTGTGTGTGTGAAGAAGACTAGCCCTGAGCTAACATCCGATGCCAATCCTCCCCTATTATTTTTTTTTTGCTTGAGCAAGAGTGACCCTGAGCTAACATCTGTGCCCATCTTCCTCTACTTTATATGGGACGCCGCCACATCCTGGCTTACCAAGTAGTGCATTGGTGCATGCCCCGGATCCGAACCTGAGAACCCCGGGCCGCCGAAGCGGAGCGCACACACTTAAGCACTTGTGCCACCGGGCCAGCACCAAAAGAACATTTTTATGACATCTTTGGGTGAGGAATTACATCGTCTGCAAAGGACTGCCATATTTTCACATTTACATGTACTTCGTAGGTAGACAGGAATGTTTCGTTCTCTTCTCTCTTCTCTACCCATAAGTGGTAAAATGTACTTTGTATCTCATCCCTTTAAGAGATTGTCTTAATTTTTTGAAATTATAATTGATTAGTTTAGATATTATCTTTCTGATCCACTCATTACAAGCTTGTCTTCCTTTCATATTTCTTGTAAATCAAGTCTGCTAGCAAGAAATTCTCTTCAGTTTTTGTATATCTGGACATATCTATCCCATCACTCCAGGAGGCAAATATTGTCTCTCGTAATTATTAAGTTGCTTCTTAGAATTTCATCCACTAGTTTTAGCCTTTGATGATGATGGTCTGGACCCATTGTTACATCAAGAGTTGCTAAATGCTAATATTCTAATTCTGACATTCTTCTATTATTGGAATTTTTATATTAAAAAGAAGAACCTTCTTTTGTTTACTGCTTGAGTACCATGTTTATTTTACAGATTGACGAGAGAATTCTTGCTAGTACTATCCCCATCATTTGAGAGAACAAGGCGATACTTAACTTTCTTCTTTTTGCAATCTTTATTTTCTAAATGTTCCACAGTAATTGTTTACAACTCTGTGATGATGAAAAACATCAAAATTTTTTTCAGAGTAATATATATATTATTGCAGTAACATTGGTTTATAACATCGTATAAATTTCAGGTGTACATCATTATACTTCTATTGCTGCATAGATTACATCATGTTCACTATCCAAATACTAATTAAAATCCATCACCACGCATATATGCCTAATCATCCCTTTTGCCCTCCTCCCTCCCCGCTTCCCCTCTGGTAACCACCAATCCAAACTCTATCTCTGTGTGTTTGTTTGTGGTTGTTTTATCTTCTATTTATGAGTGAGATTATGTGATATTTGACCTTAGCCCTCTGATTTATTTCACCTAACATAGTACCCTCAATAGCTATGCATGTTGTCACAAGTGGCTGGATTTCCTCATTTCTTAGGGCTGAGTAGTACTACATTGTGTATATATACCACATCTCCTTCATCCATTCATCCCTTGATGGGCACTGGGGTCGCCTCCAAGTCTTTGCCATTGTGAATAACGCTTCAGCGAACAGAGGTGCATGTATTTTTACGCATTGGTGTTTTCACGTTCTTTGGATAAACACCGAGAAGTCTAACAGCTATGTGCCAACAAATTGGACAATCTAGATGAAATGGATAACTTCAAATGTTTTTCAAAGTGAAAAAGTCCTCCTTTCTTTTTGTTCATTCCTTGCCTATTTCACAGTAGGTACTTCAAACTTATTTCAAATTTTTTTCTCCCCAAATCCTGCTTCCACAAACATTTATCCAAGCTCCTCCAGCTGGATAGAAATTCCTTCTCCCTCACCCAATCACCTGGCACTATTAATCAATGCGTCCTATCAATTCCTTTTGACTAAGAAATGATGATGATGATGATGATGATGATGATGCAAACTTTCTAATGTTCACTGATTGTAAGTTCTCATATTGTAATTATTTTACAAATGTGGAAACTGTGGCTGTGTGACATTTGGTTAAGTAACCCAAGGAAGCAACAGAGCCAGAATTCTAACCCAGAAAGTCTGGTTCCAGAGATTGCACTCCTTACCAGAACTGCTTTGGGAACATTAATTGATCCCTTCTCGTTAGGAAGTGACCTTCTTTGTCTCCAGTTTTTTGTTCTGAAGTCTAGTTTGTCTGATACTAATACAGCCACTCAGCTCTTTTGTGACTAGCACTAGTAGAGCCCATATCTTTTTTCGATTCCTTTACTATAAAACTGTGTTTTTACTAACTAATCTTTACTAATTATCCATGCTTTTAGATTTAACGTGTGTGTGTGTTTTTGCCGGGAGCCTATAGTAATATTTTGCTTTTCTTATAGTTATATCTTGCTTTTTAAAAAAACCTCTACTTTTTTATTGGGCATGCAGACCATTTACAGTTAATGTACTCAATATAGTTTTCCCTTTTTTCTCATTGTCTGTCTTCTATTTGATTAATCAAGTATGTTTTATTCCATTTAATCTCTTTTGTTGGCTTATTAGCTGTAATTCTTTATTATGTTAGCTGTTTCTTTGAGTTTTGTAGTATACATCTTTAACTTATCACAATCCATCTTCAAGAGATGGTACACCTCATCTGGCACAGTATAAGGACCTTAAAATTGTGTATTTCTTTTTCTTCCCCTCTCAGCCTTTGGGCTATTGTCATTATGCACTTTACTTTTCCTTATGTTATATACCCACAAAACACTGTTATTATTTTTGCTTTAATAGTCAATTCTGAGAGATTTAGACAAAAGGAAAAAATCTTACAAATTTACCCATGTAGTTACCATTTTCAGTCTTTGTCCTTCTGTGTAGATCTACTATATATTTGTACCACCTATAACACCCATTTAACACACTAATTTGTATGTAGAGTATAAATACCATATATTTATTACAATTTTTAATAGTTTAACTATTCAATTTCTTATAATATTATGTAGTAGTAGAAAAATAATGAAAATCAATAGCCAGAGTTACTGTGTTACAAAACTAAACTCTCTTGTTCTTAATAAAATATATACACATTACAGCTATAACATATTTTATTTGACTGAGACATACAGAAAATAAACAGCTTGAAGTCTAAAATGTTACAACTTTTAATACCTTTTTATAGAAAATGGCAGGCCTAGGTTTCCTAGATACCTGCCACCTACTAAGTTAGAATCTAATTCTCTCAATGAGTACTCTTAATACAAGAACTTTTGAAAGTCTAAATTCTGAAGACGAACGTGTCAGTGGAAATCCCTACTGCTGTCTGCGTTAGCACCTATGAACAGAAAAAATAGGGTAAAAATATCTATTTATTCATTCTTCGTTTCTTGCTTAGTATTCATAATCAAGAACTGAGAAAATTCTTGATCTATTTCACCAGTTTTTTGTCAATATACCTGGTAAGTAAATGCACTTATTTTATGAATCTGCTACTGTTTTCAGTTACTTAATTAGTCAATACCAATAATACTTACAGCTTAGGTTCATGTTATTTGAGGTACTTTATTACAGTACTCTTCACATAATGTTAGAATTGCTTTTAATATTCTTTCTATTGATATTTTTGTTTATCAGCTGTACTTACATAAATGGAGCTTTCTAGAAGGGAAAGAAGTAAGGTTATTTAGCAGGGTTTGTTTTTTTTTTTTTTTTGATGTATTATACTCTTCCATTTTATTTTTAAAATGAAAAAATGTTGTCCCATCATGAGATAGGAATATTCATTAGAAGGTGTAAATTATGATCCAGTAGTGAAGCAATAGTTCTATTTTTAGCATTGTAGAGTTTGCTTTCTAATCTCTACCCATGAATGACATGTCAGATGTAACATTAAATCTATTCAAAAAATATAAATGTATTATTTACTGGACATTGTTACCATCCTTTCCTGACCATTCAGTTATTTCCTGGATATTATCCAATTAAATTATTTGTTGTAAAATAAGCATAATCAGTGATTGAATAAAAGAATATTTATTGAATGATTATTGAATAAAAGAATGGGGGCTAGGAAGTTAGGCCCTTACTTCCTCACAGAGGCAGTGAGTTGAAAACAACGGACCAGTATACCTTTATAAGAACTCTAGAGACTGGTTGAGAAGCTGCAGCCTCTGGGCCAATGTAAAGTCAAGAAGAGATTGCAGCTAAAGGGGTGCAGAATTAGCCACTTTGTGTGTGCTGGTCTGAGTCCATCCCCCTAGGTGGCATAACATTGTGCACCGAAGAGGAAACCCCTCAAACCAGGGGTCTCCCATCAGAATGGAAACAACAGGGTAGACATGCCTCCAACATTCTGGTTTATCTTGAGGACTGCCTGTGGATTAGTTTCTGTCTCACCTGACTGGGAACACTGACAGGCTAACCAGCCAGATGGGAGTCATAGCTGAGAACACACTGAAAATAGAGTCAAGCACCACTCCACGTCAGAGCTGCAGTTCTACAGATAATCAAGAGGAGCAAGAGATTAGAAAGGTTTGAGATGCCTCTAGTTGGGGTGATTGGTGCAAGTCCTCCTCTGCACAAAGCCAGGAGAGGTTGTGGGTTTCTCCAATACCCAAGTCTCAGCAAAAGATTACGATGTATATAAAGAAACAGGGAAACATGGCACAATCAGTATAACAAAACGAAACTTCAGAAACCAACCCTGAAGACTCAGATCCCAAATTACCACCCAGAGAATTTAAAACTGACTTAAAAATACGCAGTGAGCTAAAACAGAACACAGATAGGCAGCTAAATAAAATCAGAAAAGTGGTGCACAAAGACGATGAGAATATCAACAGAGAGAAACAATAAAACAGAAACACAGAAATTCTGGAGCTAAAAAATGTAATAACTGAAATGAAAAATTCACTAAAGGGCTCAACATTGGATATGACCAGGCAGAACAATCAGGGAACATTGTATAGGTTATTTGAAATAATTGAGTCAGAGGTGCAAAAACAAAAAGGGGTAAAGAAAAATGAAGAGAATGAAAGGGCTGAGGAGCCATTATCAAGTGAGTCAATATATGCATTATGAGAATCGCAGAAGGATAGAAAGGACAGCGAGATTATCTGAAGAAATAATAGCCAAAAACATTCCAAATCTGAAGAAATAAATATATATACAAATTCAGTTGGCTCAATGAACTCCAAGTAGGATAAATCTAATCAAACTCCCACTAAAATACAGTATAATAAAACAGTTGGAAGTCAAAGAGATAATCTTAAAAGGATCAAGAAAAAAAGTGATCCATCATGTACAGGGGGATTCCATAAGATTATCAGTGAATTTCTCAGCAGACACCTTGCCAGGCAAAAGGGAGTAGAATGACCTATTCAAAGTACTAGAAGAAACATTTGTCAACCAGTATACCAAACAGGGCAAAAGTGTCCTTCAAAAATGAAGAAGAAAATAAGACTTTCTCATATAAACAAAACCTGATGAAGTCACTATGATATAGCTGCTTTACAAGAAATATTAAATGGAGTCATTCAAGGTGAAACGAAAGGATGGTAGACAGCAACCCAAAGACAATGAAAATATAAAGTTCTCCTGTGAAGGTGAATAAATGAACAAATACTGTAACCTGTATGATTATAATTCTGGTGCACAAAATAATTTTAAAAATTATTAGAATGTTCAAAAAAGAATAAATGTATGTTGATGGGTATAAAATATATCACGATATAATGTATGACATCAATAATTCAAAGAGGGAAGTCACAGAGCTGAAAGAAATAGAGTTTTATTCTGTGATTTAAGTTGTCAGTTTAAAATAGAATGCAATAACTTAGAGGTGTTTTGTGTACTTGCTGTAATTATCACAAAGAAAGTATCTATAGAATGCACACAGAAGGAAATAAGGGAATCAAAGCAAGTCACAGTAAAAAAAAAATCAATGAAACACAAGGAAATGCAATGAGACAAAAAAAACTACAAAATACTTAGAAAACAAATAAAATGATGTCAATAATAGTCCTTCCCTATCAGCAATCACCTTAAGCATTAATGGATTAAAATTCTCAATCAAAGAACTCTTGCAACTAAACAACAAAAATCAAATTACTTAATTAAAGAATGGGAAGAGGATTTGAATAGATATTTAGCCAAAGAGGATATACAAATGTTCAACAAGCATATGAACAGATGCTCAACATCACTAATCATCAGAAAAATGCAAATGAAAGCCACGAGTCATTACTTCACAAACATGAGGATGGCTCCTATAAAACACAACAAAACAAAAAATGACAGCTGACGGTGAGGATCTGCAGAAATTGGCACTTTTGTGTACTGTTGGTGGGAATCTAAAATGGTGCAACTACTGTGGAAAAGAACATGGAGATTCCTCAAAAAAAATTAAAATACAACTACCTTATGATCAACATTATGTTCCTAAAGAATTATACGTACATTTTTTTTTTCAAATTCCTAATATGCTTATCTCAGTAGTTAATGAAATGTGCAGTATTAAGGACATATTTTTAATACAAAGAACAGTGTTAGAGAATGATTTCTAATATTTTTCAGGTTATAACAATATTTTTATTTTGAGGATCGGTAATTTGTGATCTAATGACCTTTCTAACCTAGTAGTTCATATTTGATAGTCAATGTAATTAAAAGTGTTTTTAATATACTGAGATTGAAGTGTTTCAAATGGCAGCTGTGATACTTTGGAGGCAAATTAGGACAAACAATCTTGCAAAGAAATTACTAGAGAAAGACAATTCCACTTGGAATTAGAGTTAAGAGAAAAAGTTGTGAAAATGGAGTGAACTCTTAAAATTATTTCTTTTATTCTTAAAATAATTTTATTAAATTAAATTAATATTATTTAATACTTAATTCTTAAAATAAAATTATTTTACGAGTGAGCCAAAAATTACTCCAAAATCATGAAGATGAATTGTTGAGGAGAATCACCCAGAAAACACTAAGGTAGAAAATATTGTCCTCTTTGTAGGTACACCAAACAGCATCTGGTGGTAAATAATCCTGACCATAATATCTTAGGTAGAAAAATTAATTTGGTGTCAGAATTGATACTTTGGTATTAGGGTATATTTTATAGGAAAAAGTATTACGTAGATGGATTTGATGAATAGAAACAATATTTCTTGATTATGGAATATAATAATTTAGAAGTATTTTTTATAAGAATGGGGGAAAATTTCTGAAAACAGACTGGTTAACCTTTCTTGTGGGGCTTAAATAAAATGTAGATGGAAGAAGAGAAAAATTTCCAGTTTGACTAAATGAATATGTACATCTATATTCTATATCTATATTTACCCGTATCTATCTGTTTATTTTTATCTATTTATATTTACTTGTTTTTTTTCTATTTTTCATCAAAAATTAATCACTTTCTTCAGGGATAACACTAATGGAGTAGAATTAATAGTAATGGTTTCAAGTGTCTGAAATCTAATATGATATAAAAGCAATGTTAAGAATAGATATTATTAAATTAGAGATTGGTTTTAAAAAGAATAGCAATACATAAGAATGGAAGGAATACAATATAAAGCATTGTATTTAACACAATATAAAGTATTGTGTAGTATATAACACAATATAAAGCATTGTATTTAACACAATATAAAGTATTGTATAGTATATAACACAATATAAAGCATTGCATTTAACACAATATAAAGCATTGTGTAGTATATATCACAATATAAAGCATTATATTTAACACAATATAAAGCATTGTATTTAGCACAGTTTGAAGCATTGTGTAGTATATATCACAAAATAAAGCATTGTATTTAGCACAGTTTGAAGCATTGTNCACAAAATAAAGCATTGTATTTAGCACAGTTTGAAGCATTGTATAGTATATATCACAATATAAAGCATTGTATTTAGCACAGTTTGAAGCATTGTATAGTATATAACACAATATAAAGCATTGTATTTAGCACAATTTGAAACATTGTATAGTATGTAACACAATATAAAGCATTGTATTTAGCACAATTTGAAGCATTGTATAGTATGTAACACAATATAAAGCATTGTATTTACACAGTTTGAAGCATTGTATAGTATATATCACAATATAAAGCATTGTATTTAGCACAATTTAAAGTGTTGTATAGTATATAACACAATATAAAGCATTGTATTTAACACAATTTAAAGTATTATATATAAACAAAAAATATAAGCCTAAAGCATTGTATAGTATATAACACAATATGAAGCATTGTATTTAACACAATTTAAAGTATTGTATATAAACAAAAAATATAAGCCTAATGTTGAAAGCATTATAAAAAGCAATTTGGGAAAAAAAGCAATTGGATAGAGACAGTAGGACAGGCAAATGCTTTAGTGCAACTGATCAGATAGGTAAAATTTATGAATAGTTTTTCACATCGTTAAAAAAATTAAGAAATTATTGTCTGTTCAAATTTTAAGTCAATAAATTTTCATTGGCAGTTTTTCATTAAAATAAATCTGTTTGGGGGCCGCCCTGGTGGCGCAAGCGGTTAAGAGCACATGCTCTGCTGCGGCGGCCCGGGGTTGGCCGGTTCGGATCGCGGGCGTGCACTGATGCACCGCTTGCCAGGCCATGCTGTGGTGGCATCCCATATAAAGTAGAGGAAGACGGGCACGGATGTTCGCCCAGGGCCAGTCTTCCTCAGCAAAAAAAGAGGAGGATTGGCAGATGTTAGCAGGGCTGATCTTCTCACAAAATAAATAAATAAGCAAATAAATAAATAAATCTGTCTGATGTGTTTTAAATGTTTCAGAAGAGAGATTTACCAATTAAGAGAATTATCCTGCTACTATACAGTAACCAAAGGAGGAATTTTTGCTGCAGTGGAAAAAATTTTTGTTAACGAACCCTGAAAAACCTTCAAATCTTTCATATTAGGAGTTGTTCAGTTCACTGTTAAGGAGCAGATTTATTTACGTTTTAGGTTAGAAAAGACAGAGAAGTCTCTTCCTGGAGCTAACTTGCATGGCATTCTCTTGCCTAGTCTGAAAGCTTTTGGTCTAAGATAAGCTTTTAACTTGTGTCAAGGCAAAGGAGAAAATAAAAGAAAATAGACTCATTCTATATTGTGGCAATTAACACAGTTGATAAAACTTCCACAGTTTTACTGATTTGCTACAGATAGATAAATAAATAAACATTAAAAATAAGAACAGCAACACGGAAATTGCTTCAATTTTATAGGAAAACTGATAAATATTGGGGCTGGCCCCATAGCCTCATGGTTAAGCTCGGTGCGCTCCACTATGCCGGCCTGGCTTTGGATCCTGGGTGCGGACCTACACCACTCATCAGCGGCCACGCTGTTGCAGTGACCCACATACAAAATAGAGGAAGATGGGCACAGATGTTAGCCCAGGGACAATCTTTCTCAGCAAAAAGGGGAGGATTGGCAACAGATGTTAGCTCGGGGCTCATCTTCCTCAGCAAAAAAACTGATACATATTTCATACAAAATGAAAAAATAAGATTAAAAACACAAGAAAAATAAGAGTAGAGAAAACAAATATGAAATTAGGAAAGATGGGCACAGATGTTAGCCCAGGGACAATCTTTCTCAGCAAAAAGGGGAGGATTGGCAACAGATGTTAGCTCGGGGCTCATCTTCCTCAGCAAAAAATCTGATACATATTTCATACAAAATGAAAAAATAAGATTAAAAACACAAGAAAAATAAGAGTAGAGAAAACAAATATGAAATTAGGAAGACTGGTGAGGAAGTTAGTTAAATAGTCTGGATAAGATACATTAATGGCTCAAGTCAAAGACAAGAGACAACAAAATTGGGAGGATTCTAGTACAAACACATTCTGAGCAATCATCATCATCTCTTCTCTGGGTTACTATAGCAATCTTCTCACTGTGTCACTTCTACCTTTATTTCCTTTATGATTTCTTCTCCTCACAATAGCCAGAGGAATTCTGTTAAAACTTAAGTCAAATTCTACAATTCTGTCAGAATACTTTGGCCTTTTTTCCTATTTCATACAAGTCAAAGTCTTCAAAAATGGCCTAAGAAAATTATCTAAAAATTCTTCGTTAGGGGGCTGGCTTATTGGCGTAGTGGTCAGGTTCATGCACTCTGCTTCAGTGGACCTCTTATGTTTAGTAACTGGGGCCTGTGAATTAAACTGACAAAATGCAGACTAACAGGCAAAAAGTTTATTTTGCTTGCCGTGGAAGCCTCAGAGAAAAGAGGTGAAAACCCCAAAGAGGCTGATAGACCCGGGAACTTATAGCCCAGGCATGGACCTATGCAGTGCTCATCAAGCGTGCTGTGACAGCATCCCACAAAGAAAATAGAGGAAGGGGGGCACAGATGTTAGCTCAGGGACCATCTTCCTCAAGTAAAAAGAGGAAGATTGGCAGCAGATGTTAGCTCAAGGCCAATCTTCCTCACCAAAGAAACAAACAAACGGAAACAATGCTTCGCTGATATAGATTGAATTGTATCCCCTCAAAATAGACATATTGGAGTCCTAACCACCAGTACTTCAGAATGTGACCTTATTTGGAAGTGGTGTCTTTACAGAAAATATCATGTTAAGACGAGGTCTTAGGTCATTAGGGTGGGGTCTCATCCAATACAACAAAAGTCCTTATAAAAGGTGGAAATTGGGACACAGAAACAGACATGCACAAAGAGAAATAATGTGAAGTCACACAGGGAGAACACCAAGTCATGACCGAGGCAGATGTTAAAGTGATACAGCTGCAAGCCAGAGAATGCCAACAATTGCCAGCCACCACCAGAATCTAGAAGAGTCAAGGAAGCATTCTTTCCCAGAGTCAAGGAAGAATTCTTTCCTAGAGACTTCAGAGGAAGCATAGCCCTTCTTCCTTGATTTCAGATTTCTTGTTTTCAGATTTCTAGCCTCCAGAACTGTGAGAGATTAAATTTCTGTTGTATTAAGCCACTCAGTTTGTGATACTTTGTTGTGGCATCTTTAGGAAATTTATACCTTCACCACCCTCTCTGATTTCATCTTCTAATATTCATACTGTTACATTCCCTATTATCCAAGTATAGGAGTACTCCTACTTTTATGTGTTCTGATGCTTCCAAACTGGCTTGTCTTCATGTTTTTACACATGCTACACATCCCCTGCCTCAGCACCTGTATATGCCTTTCTTCTAGTGTTTCTGAAATGACACGATTTAGAGCTCTACAGAAATAGTGTGTCCTGAGAAAGATTTTTATTAAGTCTCTATACCGAAAATGCCCTTTTTCTCCACAAGCCTCTTACCTGTTGCCTATTTAGAGTCACATGCAGCTTCACTTCACTCAGCTCCCTCTCCCTAGCCTTTGGCAATTACTAATCTGTTTGCTATTTGTATAATTTTGTCACTTTGAGAATGTTTTTAAGTGGGGTCAAACCGTATGTGCCCTTTTGAGATTGCCTTTTTTAATTCAATATAAGTCCCTGGAGATTCATCCAATTATAGCCTATATGAATAGTTCCTTCCTTTTTATTGCTCAGTAGTATCTCAAGGTATGGGCTACACCACAGTTTCACTATTCACAATTGAAGAACATATAGAATGATTTCTTTTTTTTTTTTTTGAATGAGAAATATTAGCCCCAAGATATCATCCACTGCCAATGCCCCTCTTTTGGCTGAGGAAGATTGGCCCTGGGCTAACATCCATGCCCATCTTCCTCTACTCTATATGGGATGCCTGCCACAGCACAGCATGACAGGTGGTGCGTCAGACCACACCCAGGATCTGAACCTGTGAAACCCGGGCTGCCAAAGAGTAGTGTCCAAACTTCACCACCGCACCACTAGGCCGGCCCCAGAATGATTTTACTTTTAAGTTTTAGGAATAAAGCTGCTGTAAATCTTCATGTACATGTTTTTGTGTAAATAAATTTTCAAAAATACCCAAGAGTGCAATTGCAGGGTTTTATTATAATTGCGGTTTAGTTTTATAGGCAACTGCCAAACAGTTTTGCACAGTGAGTAGACTATTTTACATGTCCATCAGCAAGGGATGAATGAGCCAATTTTTCTGCATCTTCACCAGCATTTGGTATTGTCGCTACTTTTTATTTTGGATGTTTTAAATGTATGCAGTGATATGGCTAAAAACGTTGAACACTTTTTGATGTATTTATTCCCCATGTGAATATCCTCTTGAATGAAATGTCTCTTTATGTCTTTTTTCCATTTGCTTATTGGATTGTTTGTCTTTTTATTGTTGAGTTTGAAGTGTTCTTTATATATTCCAGTGTAGGGGAGGAAAAAACGTTTCCTCTACCCTCTTATATTCAGTAACTGGGGCCTGTGAATTAAACTGAATTAAACAAAATGCAGGTGAACAGGAAAAAACCTTTAATTTGGTTGCCCATGGAGGCCTCAGAGAAAAGAGGTGAAAATCCAAAAGAGGCTGCTAGACCCAGGGACTTATACCCCATTTTAACAAAGGGTGATAAAGTGTAAAGATGAGACTAGACAAAAGAAGAGCGGGTTCAGGCTTCTGAGAAGGGAGCTGAGTTGTGGGAAGGTGACTAGGAAATGTATGGTAGGTAAAGATTGTTTAGTAAGATTTATTATTTCGATTCAAGTCATCACAGCTGATAAGAGTTGTCTTCAGTGAGAGGGGAGCAACTTTACAAATGGAAATTTCCTTTACATTTGGAAATTTGCTTTACAAAATGAAAAATAATGCCTTCCTTTGAAGCAGAAAGAGAGACGGCACCACCTTCTGTGTTTTCTCTTTCTTAATTGCTTTCAACTCGAAATAATCTTTATGCTGATATGGTATATGAGGGGATGCATATTCTGATAGCTTTCATTAGATATAAGTTGTGTGTCAGGTACACGGTTGGCAAAGGTTTTCATCTGGTCTGTAGCTTATTTTTTCACAGTGTCTTTCATAGAGCAAAAATTTTTACTTTTGACTGATCCAATTTTTCAGATTTTCGTTGTTTAGTTTATGCTTTGATATCAAGTGTTAAGAGCTCTTCTCCTAGCTCTAAGAGCCAAGGATTGTCTCCTATAATTTTTTTCTAAAAATGTCTCACTACAAAGTGTCATAATTTTACAGTATATAAAGTCTATGATCCATTCTGAGTTAATTTTTGTAAATGAACAGTTGAGGTTACGCGTTTTTTTCTTTTTAAAAGTATGGATGTCTGCTTATTGTAGCACTATTTATTGAAAAACTATCTTTCCTCCACTCAATTGTTTTTGCAACTTTGTAAAAACTTGGGCAATTTATGTGAGTCTATTTGTGGGTTCTGTTTTTAATTCTTTAATCTATGAGTCTATCCCTATGCCAATACCACAATGTTTTGATTAGCTGTATAAGTCACCTTGAAATCTAGTGGACTGATTCCTCCCGCTTCATACGTTCTTTTGAAAATTGTTTTGGCTATTCTACAGCCTATGGCATTCCATATAAATTTTATAAGTGTCAAAATCTTCCTGGGATTTTGGTAGGAATTGCATTAAATATACAGTTCAAGTTGGGGAGAATTGACATTTCAATGTATAGAGTCTTCCGATCCATGAACACAGTATATCTTCCTTTCTTTACTACTTTGATTTCTTTCACCAGTGTTTTGGAGTTTTCAGCATACAAATTTTATACATGTTTTATTAATGTATATAAAAATATTTGATTTTCTTTGGAGCAGTTGTAAATGGTATCATTTTTAATTTGGGGCCTTGCTGATCCCAGGTGTAGGGAGAAAATGGAGTGCTGACTAACTTAGACTCTCATTACTTGTTTAGTCTCCCTGAGACTAGGCAGTGATAGATGCTTAGCCTCCTATGTTGTGTTATTTTATGTTTTTTTAGTAAGAGGAAAGAATAAGACTCTTGCACTACAACTGGAAGTCAAAATTCAAGGAAGCTTTCTAAGTACTATGAAATCCAAATCTCATAAAGAAAAACATGGAAAGATATGATCACATAAAATGAAATACAGTTTACATACAGTAAAATAATTGTATAAAATAAAAAATTTAAATTAAAAAAGTAATGATATTGAAGAAGTATTTACATGATATATGTAAATGCAATGATTTATAACATAAATAATATTTATAGCTCAATGAAGAAAAAATGAAATACCCTCCATAAATTTGGGCAGAAGACAAGATTGACAATTCTGAGAAGAAATATAATCAAAATGACTTCCTTCTTTAGTTATCAATTTCCTCAACTGCAGAATGGAAATAATAAGAATTTCTTTGTAGCGTTAATTCATTAAGCAGTAAATAGAAATTAATAAAGTTAAAATTTAGAATTCTAAGTTAATAAAATTTAACTTACTAGAAATTAAGCACTTATTAGTAATTCTCTTTTGTTTTAAGTAGCTTTATTTTATTTTTATTTTTTTTGCTGAGGAAGATCAACACTGAATTAACACCTGTTGCCAATACTCCTCTTTTTTGCTGAGGAAGATTGACCCTGGGCTAAGATCCATGCCCTTCTTCCTCTACTTTATGTTGGACACCTGCCACAGCATGGCTTCATAAGCAGTGCGTAGGTCCATGCCTGGGATCTGAATCTGTGAACTCTGGGCCACCGAAGCGGAGTGTGCAAACTTAACCACTATGCCACCAGGCCGGCCTCTGTAATTCTCTTAAGCAAAATGAACAGATGAAAAAGCACCGCTCATGGGGCCCAAAATTAAAAATAAAAGATAAAATCCTTCTTAAAACTCTAACTTGTTAAGAAAGGCAAAATCTCTAAGGGTCAGACCCAGGTATTGATTCTAGATTAAACTCAGTGGTACACTGGATTAGTGAACTAGAGAGAAAAGTCAGATGTATCTCCAGGAAAGTGACCATTTCTACTTTCAGTGGAGCTAGGCTGCCTGCCTAAATAATTGATCAAAGAAGGTGGCATTTAGATAGTTAGCTGGAATATTGAACCGCTATAGAAATCATTGCTTGTGGTCCAGAATTCAACACAAAATGAGGTTTTCATTCAAGCCATAAGGAAAAAAATTCATATCTCAACCCCTAACCTGTATGATATTCAAGTCTGAGATCAGCTTTCTTATATTATGTAAAAGATACAGAAATCTCAAAACCAGAAACTGATATAAAATTCTAGTTTGAACAAATAACTTTTTAAAAACCTGGAATAAGCAACGATGAAAACAATCCATGAGAATGACTCTACATCCCAGAACAGACTTGAGATCGCTTTGTCTTGACAACATGAACATGCATTCAAGGAAATCCTAGACCTAAAGAGATACCCAAGAAGATACACTTACGGGTCATACTCAAGGATGAATAATATTAATTAAAATGGTGTTTAAAATAAGTGCATTTGGATGTTCTCTGAGATGAAGGAATGAAATCTAAAAGGAAAGAATAAGTGAATAGACAAGAAAAAATAACTTTTTAATTGAAATATATATCACTGAAAAATAAAGCATACACTCAATGAAGTGAAATAATTCCATGGTATATTTGTTATATAGTAGATTCAACACAAATATACAGAGGATTCATGATTTGCAAAGCAATCTATGTGTAATAATCCAGAATCAAAAATAGAAATATACTGATGTGGGAAACATAAAAGTAGCATTGCCAGGTTTAGGAAAAAACACACAGGGATTTGAATGTCAGATAACCAATAATCTTTTTGGTATGAGTATGCCTCATGGAATATTAAGGATACGATTACACCAAAATATTTTTGTTGTTTTTCTGAAATTAAAATTTAACTGAGTATCCTATATTTTGACCTGGCAGCCACACTTGAAAGAGAATAGAAATAGAGGTTAGAATAAGAGGCTTTTGTTTTGGGGTGGGGCGGAGATCGACCCTGAGCTAACATCTGCCAACCCTTCTCTTTTTGCTGATGAAGACTGGCCCTGGACTAACATCCGTGCCTATCTTCCTCTACTTTATATGGGACGCTGCCACAGCATGGCTTGACAAGCAGTGCATCGGTGGGCACCTGGGATCTGAAGCAGACAACTCCGGACTGCCACAGGAGAGCGTGCATACTCAACCGCTTGTGCCACCGGGCCGGCCCCCAAGAGGCTTTAACATGCATCTAAAAGGAGTATTAGAAGAGAAAATGTACAGAAAAAGTGACAAGCAAAATATGAAAATAATTGCTACATTGAATATTCTTCCCAGATAAATGATCATTTAATAACAAGACAATTTCCAACTTTCACAGATTAAGCAAGTATTAATGGCTTATGAAAAACCTTAAGGAAAAGAAGCATGAAAGGTATAATTTTTAGCAGGAAGAAAAATAAATCTTGAAATTTGAGACGACATAACAAGTTTTATCAACCGCAGAAACAGGAAATATACTATTTTTTGTTTGTTTTGTTGATGAGGACGATCGGCCCTGAGCTAAAACCTCTTGCCAATCTTCCTTTATTTTGCATGTGGGATCCCCCCACAGCAGGGGATGAACAGTGTGTAGGTCTGCACCCAGGATCTGAACCTGTGAACCCCAGGCTGCTAAAGCAGAGCACGCAAACTAACCACACCACCGCCGGGCCAGCCCCTACTTTGTTAACTAAGGATGATTATAGACTGCACAAAGTGAAACAAATTTAGTTTCACTTGTTTAGTTCTACTTTTTAAAAAAAGTAACAAGAAGGGCTGGCCTAGCGGCATGATGGTTAAGTTTGCATGTTCTACTTTGCAGCCTGGGATTTGCAGGTTCAGATCCCAGGCTCAGACATACACCCCACTCATCAAGCCATGCTCTGGTAGCGTCTCATACAAAATAGAGGAAGATTTGCACAGATGCTGGCTCAGGGCCAATCTTCTTCAAGCAAAAGGAGGAAGATTGGCAACAGATGCTAGCTCAGGGCCAATATTCCTCACAAAAAAAAAACAGTAACAATGCTTAGATAAATGGAAGATCTAGGGGATAGTTAAAGCATTTTAGGATTCCATCTTATTCGAGGAGGGATAGAAATAAGTTTTCACTTTGCTAGAAAAATTTCTGCAACTAAGTACTTTTGAGCAACTCCAAACATTTACAAACAGAAGGATTAATAGCAAAACCAGAAAAACATTAACGGTTACTTAGAAAACTAAATCAATACAATAGAAAAAAGGACAGGAGGAAAAGTAAGCAAAGAAAACCAAGGGAAACATAAAGCTCAAAATAAGATATTAGAAATAAGTATAAATATAGAAAAATGTATATTTAATGTAAATTGTTTAAATTTATATATTAAAATATACAAACTCTCAGGTTAGATTAAGAAAACTTTGCACTTGTATAGGAATAATCACACTGAAAGGTTGAATATAAGGATTTACAGAAAATAAACATGTGAATACGTAACCAAAAGATCAGTTGCCATTATTAATATTAGACAAAAGACTATTTAAGGGAAAATACAAGGAATAATGAGAGGCAATCTAAAGAACAATTCAGAGACAATATAACAATTACAAGTTCAAATGCCCGAAAATATTGTCTCCATATACAGATGAAGCAAAATTAATAGTTATACAAAGTGATTTTGAGAAATCCAGAATTTTCATGAGAGAATTTTTAACACATCAGTCATTTACACTGATAAACCAGACAAGCAAATTTTTAGTAGTAACTGGGAATACTTAGCAATTAATTAACAAACTTAACTTTATGTTATACATATATAAATTATAAACACATAGAAATGTTATAAATATAAAATAATAAATATATAAACATTTGTATATATAGCATATATACATACACACTCATATATGTATATATACAATCATATGTGTACACATTTTATGCATATATATTTGCAAATGACATGATCTGGTATATAGAAAATTTTGAGAAAATCACTAAAAAGAGCTTAGAACAGCAAAGTTGCAGGTAATCAGATCAATATAAAAAAGTCAATTTTATTTTTATACACTAACAAAACATCCAAAAATGAAATTATTGAATCAATCTACAACGGCATCAAGAGAATAAAATAATTAGGAATAAATTTAGCAAATGCTCAAAACTTATAATCTAAGAACTGTAAAAATTAATTGAAAGAAATGTAAGAAAGTCTGAATAAATGGCAAGATATTCAGTATTTGTGGACTGGAATACAACATTAAGATGACAATCCTCCGAAATTGATGTACAGATTCAATGCAGCCCCCTTCTAATTCCAGCTGGCTTCTTTGCAAAAATTGTCAAACTGATCCTAAAATTAAATGGAAATTCAGGTGACCTAGAATAGCCAAAACAACCTAAAAAATAAGAACAAAGAAGATTCACACTTCTCAATTTCAAAACTAACTACAAACCTACAATAATCAACCTGATGTAATGCTGGCATAAGAATATATCAAAGGAATAGAATTAAAAGTCCACCTTATTATAAATAAGTCCACCTACTTGAGGTCACTTGATTTTCAACAATATAAAGACCAGTCTTTCAAGAAATGGTGCTTAGACATCTGGATATTTGCAAGCAAAAGAATGAAGTAGGATCTGTATCTCACACTATATATAAAAATTAACTCAAAATGGATCAAAGACCTAAATTTAAGAGCTAAAACTATAAAACTCTTAGAAAGAAATATAGACATAAATCTTTGTGCCCTTCGATTAGGCTATGGTTTCTTAGATATGTCACAAAACAATAAAAGAAAAAATAGCTAAATTGGACTTCATCAAAACAAAACTACTGTGCTTCAAAGGAAAATATCAAAAAAGTGAAAAGACGACACACGCAATGGGAGAAAATATTTGTACATCACACATGTGATAAGAGACGTGTATATGGAATGTATAAAGAACTCTTACAATTCAATAATGAAAAGAAAAACACTAAACAAAGTATGAGCAAGGGAGGTAAACAGACATCTCTTCAAAGGCAATAAGCACATGAAAAGATGCTTGACATCATTTGATATCAGAGAGATGGGAATCTAAACCAACAATTGACACTGTCTAGAATGGATCTAATAACAAGTTAAAAAATAACAAATGTTGGTGAATATGTGAAAAAAATTGGACCTTTCAAACATTGCTAGTGGGAATGTAGAGAAGCTTCTTTAGAAAACAGTTTGATAGTTCCTCAAATGTTAAATATAGAATTACCATGCGAGCCACAATTCCACTCCTAGAGTAATGGAAACACATAGCCATGCAAAATTTATGGATGAATGTTCATAGCAGCATCACTCACAATAGTCAAAAAGTGGAAACAACCCAAACGTCCATCAACAGATGAATAAACAAAATGTGGAATATCCCTATAACAGTCTATTATTTGGTCATAAAGGGAATGATGTACTGATATATGATACAATATGGGTGAAGCTGGAAAAGATTATGCTATGTGAAAGAAGCGTGTTATGGAAGGCCAGATATTATGTGATCCTATTTAAATGAAATGTTCAGAATAGGTAAATGTATAGCAACGGAAATTACATTAGTGGTTGCCTAGGGTTAGAAAGGTTGAGGAGAAAAGCGAGATGCCTGCTAGTGGAGAAAGTGTTTCTTTTCAGAGTAATGAAAAAGTTCTAAAAATTGACTGGGGTGATGGCTGCATAATTCTGAATATACTAGAAACCAGTGACTTGTACACATCCATGGGATGAATACATGGTATGTACATTTTATCTCAACACTGTTACCAAAAATATCATGGATAAATAGAAAAATAAAAATATGGATTATATTTAATAGTTATGGTGCGAAGAAAACGTCACTTTCAAATTTGCATGATTCTATTATTGGTAGATAAATGCATGACTGTTATGACAAAAATTTGTTAAGAAATATTTTAAATATAAATTTGACCCGTGATAACCTCTGGTTAAAAACCTTAACATGCCTACCTAAGGCATACAAGAGAAGGCCAAAGATTCTTTAAATTCACATTGAAGCTTTATATTTTTCCTCCTATTTTTTCAGTCGTATTTCCCTCCACTTTCTCCCTAAGGTTTAATTTCAATGACCTGCTCTAGTTTTTCTTTATATCATCCTTTTCTAATATGTTTTATCAGCAAAGATCTGAAAGCTATATCACATATAGAGAACAGCTTTTGGTGATTGAACATTAGTTTGAAAGGGAATTATGAAAGGAAGTTAACAAGAACTAAAAAAGTTAATAAGAATTTCCACGTCTTTAGTTTAGCTGAAAGTTTGTAATTCTCTACGGGAAGAAAAATAGTCAGTATTTAGCAGAATTTCCCAGTTGAATAAAGTGTTCACCTAAGGTTGATAACTATTAATTTATAGTGCTGTCTTTGACATTGAATAATTTTCTGGATATTAGATCAACAGTGTAAACAAAATAGTTATGAAATTAAGAATTCAAGAGGCAGAAGAATTTTAGCTAATTAATACCAAGCACTGTGAAGGGTGTATTACTCACAGCACAACAAGGGGCATAATGTTCACTTTTGTACGAACAGCCCTTGGGGCCAATCTATATGTGGGCCTAGGTAGATGCTATTGTAGGGGAAGAGGGAGAATCCTCCTCTGCCCTTTCCCTTAAGGTTCTTATGGCTGCCCAAATAGTTAATAAGACAGGTTAGCAGGAGAAAATAATACCAAGTTTAATAACATGTATACCTGGGAGAAACTCAGAAATGAGCAGCTCGTCCCTCTATCTAAGCTGCTGGCTTAAGTATTGTAGCTAAAGGCGAGGAAGGTGTTGGGGGTGGGTAGTGGTCTGGGATTTCAGAGGGGAAGAAGACAATTCATGTGGAGATAGAAATGCAAATGTCTGTCTCACAACTTTTTTCAGAGCCACCTATAGAGAATGTGGCCAGGGAGAGACAGAATTTTTGATAAGAGGGGCTTGGTGCCTTTCCTATTGTAACATCTATTCTACATTATATTACAGCCGTCATGATAATAACTCCTTCCTGAAACAGAACTTTTGTTTTAAATTCTTTAGGCAGTTTGGGAGGGGAAACTAAAATGTTCTTCCTGAGTTTTCTGAGTCTTTATTGTCTTCAGCTCGAAATAATCCGCATACCAGAGCGGTGCATCTTGGGGTGGCCTGCCCTGAGCACCATCACTATGCACACAGTGGATTTGTATCACAGCTGAGAAATCCCAAACTTAGGAAACCCTTCCTTAAAGGAAGCTAAGCGTAAACTTGCCCAATCTCTGCCCCTGAAGAAGATATTGTCTTTATCTTCCATGGCTGTTTGTTGTACAGACCTCCTTAAAGATGATCCAGAACAAAAATCTGTCAGTCATGAAATGCCAGCTATTGTATGATTCCATTTATATGAAAAGTCCATAATATGCAAATCTATCTAGAGAGAAAATAGCAGTTGCAAAGGGTTGGGAAAGGGGGAAATGGGGATTGATTGCTAATGGGTACAGAATTTCTTTTTTAGGGTGATGAAATGTTTTGTGTTTAGATACCAGTAGTGGTTGCACCTTGTGAATAGGCTGAAAATCACTAAATGTACAATATAAAAAGGTGAATTTTACAGTATGTGAGTTATATCTCAATAAAGAAACAACAAAATCTTAGTTGAAGTTTTTAGACCTACAAACTGTAAAGGAGTATGTATTCACATTAAACACAGAGAGAGAATACTGAATGGTCACGCTTTTATAAAGTGGCAGGAAACTGAACAACTGAAAAAGAATGTGAGGTAAATTCAAAATCGGCATCGAATATGTAGGAAGTTTAGATAAGAAAAAATGAGGCGTTAATAATACGGTAGGGTAAAAAGTCGTCATTCTACTTATAAATCTATTGGACAGGAAGACATAACCAGGGGTTTGAGAGTGATTGGATCAGGGAGAATTCAAATAAGATGAGCAGTAAGAAATAACTATTGAAATTGGCAAAAAAGAGGTTGATGACATTGAATGGAGCATTTCTCCTGGATTACTGGGGATGAAAGCCATGTGATCAATAGCGTAAAATGTTCAACTGAATAAAAGTTAGAGTAAAATTTTAAATTTAGCAACTAGCCACTCACTTCCTCACTGAGGAAGAAGTATAACTTGAGTATTTGGGGATAAAACCTAAGAAAGAATAAGAACCGACGCAATGGAAGTAGCTAGTGTAAATGCTCTGTGTAGAAAGCTTGCAATTAAAGGAAGAGAAACAAGGCCAGTATCTTCAGACACAATTTTTGCTTTAGATTGTAATACATGTGCATTTTCTTAGATGACTAACAAGGAAATAAGAGCAGTGAAGAGAAGAATGAAATAAATCATATAAGAGAGAAAAAGAATACTTAAATTGTTTGCTTGTGTCCAGAAGACGTAGGGGGAAAAATGGTGAGGAGTTTACTTTTCAACAAATAAGCATAGAGGATTTTATTTTGATCAGAGTAAGGAACAAGAGAAGTTGAGGAAATTTATATTCTATAGCATAAACTCAAAGATTAGAGGAAAGGATATTTATAAGTTATGAGAATAAGAGCAATGCAAAGACATTTAAAGAAATGATAATGATTCCAAAATATTTTACATAAGAGAATTAAAAAAAAAAAGTATGAGATTACTAAATACTAGTGAAAGTATTTAGAAGGAAACCTGTCATAATTCCAAAGAAAAAACTGTGCTAGGCTTTATGTGGAAGATCTGAAGAAGGGATAATTGACTTCTTTTAGAGTGTAAAGGGATGCAGACCATGCTAATGCACCACCAGTATAACTTTGGTGGGGAACAGAAGATTAAAAGAAAAAAAACATGTTAAATAGCTGATTTTAGGGAATCTTTTTTGTATAGTTTAGCTACAAACACTCGTTCTACTGCAAAATCTTATAATTTCCCTGTCTAAAGAATAGATAACAAAAATCATGCCAAATAAAAATAAAATAAATTATTTTCCTTTCCCATTTCTCTTACTAATACCTTCACTTTTCTAACTGATTTATTTTAACCAACAACCAACATTCTCTGAGGAAAAAAAATTATCTTCCCCTTCTCTAGAAACTTGCACTGAGTTCTTACTCATTCTGTGGGTTTTCATTTCGTTAATCAGAATTTTAGTTGGAAACAATATTTCATTCTAAAAACTCTATCTTTTATATCACTTGATGTCTATTGCCTTTCATTTTACTGTTTTTTCACTGTGGTTTATATCCCTTCTCAAACCATTAATGACCAATTCCCTTTCAAAGTGTGCCAGTATTATTTCTCTTCTAATTTGTTTAAACAGAACCTAAACTAAACTTATTTTTTTGAGAAAGAGAGTTTGGACCTGTTAGTATTGCCTTGAAAGCCCTGGATTTTCTATCTATTTCAATTATATTGTAACTTGATAATTTTCTAATTACTAAATTAATCTTAAAATTCAAATTATTAAATTAATTTTAAAGTTAATTTTCCTTAGAGTTAAGCAAATAAATAGTATGTCAAATGTAAAATGACCAACATGTAACAATAAATGGAACTTAAGTGCTCATTATTTTGTATTTCTCTCCTTGATCAGGAATATCTACTCAAGTTGTCTTAGAGTCTTTATGAGTTGATTCAGCTTAGATCTCGTGCCACATGTTTTCCATGGATGTCCCTGGTTGCAGGCATTAGCTGAAAGGCACAAAAAAGAAGAAAAGTCATGGGAAATAATTTATTTTTCATCCTTCTTAGAGATAGGACTATCATCTGAATATTTACAGGTGATGTAATGCCTTGCAGAAGTTTGATTGCCTATTTGCTTGTTATAATGTTTTCTGAAGAATAATAAGTCAAATTAGATCTTGCAGTTCAATATTCCCCAATCCAGATGTAGAATTATATTATGCTCAGTGATCTATATTACCTGGTGAACATTTTCTATGAATATTGAACTGTATGGAATCTTGTTTACTGCTATTTGGATTGAATACTATATTTTACTGGATTAATTCAGAGGAAGAGTTTGGATTGCCAGGAGCTCAAGAATGGAAACAGTGTTTGAAGGGTCTGATGAGAAAAGTGTAAGTGAAGTTCCATCTTTGGAAGAAGGAATGGTCGTTGGCCAGAGACCCCACATAAATTTTCCATTTAGCATTCTCTTCTCAACTGTTCTCTACTGTAGTGAGGCTGCCTCTGCTTTGTATATGTTTGATATTTATTGGAAAAATAATGACAAATTCTGGATGTCATTTACCATTGGCTTCATTATTGTGGAAGCAGTTTTGGATCAAGTTACCCTTATGTTTTTCCACAAAGACTTGACCAGATATAAGGCTGCATTACTTTTGGGGCACCTGCTGCTTTTAGGACCTATACCGAGGTAAGTGTCATGAAATATTTCTCTTTTATTCACTGTCTCAAACAGGTAAATTGAAATAACATAAAGAATGTAACATATAAGAAAGAACATGATATAAAGAATGTAATAATTATTGTTTCTTTAATGGAATTTTTCCCTTTTTAGTTTTGTTTAGTTTTCCAGTCAATTGTTTCTTCTGTTCTTTTTACACACTTATTGCATTCCAGTCTTTATCATTTTTCTCATTCAATCCATTATGAATTTTATTTTAAATATTTATGAGGAATAGAAATACAACTTTAAGTTATGTAAGGGTGAGAATGGAATGAGAAAGAGAGACGGAGAAGAGAGAAAATAATCTGTTAAATTTTCCTCATAAATTGAAGTTATCTAACTTCCTAATTGTAGAGTCTCAAGACAACCTTGAATTTACAGCTGAAACGTGGAATGTTAATATGTAGTTAAGCAACCATTTCCATATCACTTCTGTCTGTTTACTATGCTGGTTTGCATGAGAACTACAAGTTTTACAGGAATTAATTTGAGCCAGCTCTTTACTTTTTTTTTTTCACTTTTTAGTTTAAAAATCTACTAAAAACTATGGAAAAATCTATGCAAAGTTAATGTAAGTGATACTGAAAGACTCGTTCATGTCAAAAATTTAATCCCAGCAATAGTGAATTAAGCAATTTTGGGCCATTCACTTGAGCTAATTTAGGTTTGGTTGACTGTATCCTTTAAAAGAAAAGAACTTATATGTAAACAGCAAAAAAAGGGAAGAACGTATTAACCACAAAACTCTACAAATACAACCCCTGACAATGTTAGGAGGAATAAATAAGCTTTTTGGAGGAGTAGAACACAGAGAAGATATTTTGGAAATGATGACTGTGGTAATCAAATGACAGTCTTTGGATTAGGCCATCAAAGCAGATATGGTGTGAATATTATGAAAAATTATAAGTATACAATTAGAAAATTACTAGAAACTTATTTCGGAAATATTTATCAATGAAGAGTGAGAGTTTTTTCCTTTTATCCTAATCAATATTTTATAGGTTTCTTAAAATAACTAGTCTTACAATAAAAACATTAAAATGAAAATTAAAATAATTTATAAAAATATTCCTGCAAGAGGGAGATACTTAGTTGCTTAGAGAGCAATTATCGGGAACAAAATATTTGGTGTAAAATTATATCCAACATGAACTTTACAGTTTGGTTTCTTTTTATTTTATTTTATTTTTTTATTTTTTGGTTATTTAACTCATTACTTCTGTCATTATCCTTTTTCATCCTACCTTTTTCCATTGTAATGGTACATCTTCATAAACAAATCTCTCTCTTTTTATGCGTATTAGAATGCTTGGGGAAGAACAGTTGATTTTCCTCCTCTTGAAGCAGAATATTTACAATATACTTGTTGAGAAGGCATACTTAAAATTACCTGCATTGGGAAAATTTAAACTTATTTGCCATATTATTAAAAGAGGTTCTCTTGGGAAAACTATTCTCTACCAAGCAGAAATGTAGAAATTCCAAATTCAGATATGTATATTATTTGTTTTTCCATGTGATGTAAAGAAGTCTATTTGCTACTAAAAATGTTTATACTTTCTTTTCCTCTTAGAACCATGCATTATTTAAGA
The DNA here is from genome assembly GCA_014189135.1 of Dicerorhinus sumatrensis harrissoni. NCBI lineage: Eukaryota > Metazoa > Chordata > Mammalia > Perissodactyla > Rhinocerotidae > Dicerorhinus > Dicerorhinus sumatrensis. Next base: position 121,213,782 of record JABWHU010000930.1, read on the forward strand.
GTCTACTTGTCCAATAATTCCAAAGTAGTTTAATAAATGTATTTCTTTGCTATTAATTTCAGTTTTGTTACATTGTGGTCAGTGAATTTATTTATTATTTTTATGTTACGTTATGTTTTATGTTTTATGTTATGTTACCTGTGGCTCACTTTCTGGTACAGTATCTTTACTCTGTCAATATTTTCTTTTGCTATAACACCCATGTGATATGGCATGGTGTGATATAATAGTTTAGCTGGAATTAGTTTATACATATGTATATTCCATATGCAATATGATATACAACTTAACCAAATTAATTATCATGAATTTGACTTAAACAATTGCAAAAATATGTTAATATTTCTCATCTGTCTCTATTACAGCTAATATCTCTGCAATAGTTTTTACTATATCTCTTTTCAGCTTTTCCGTACACATAATGGGAATGTGTTATACGATCATTTTCTACCTTTGTGTTTTTTTTTTAAATCTTTTTCTTGTTCACTTAACACTGTAGAACTATCGCATTGTTTTAGAATATACACAATATTTCATTCTGTGGGTGAACCATAATTTATTTAACATTCTCTGCTGATTAGCATTCAAACTATTTTAAGGTCTTAATTATACAAATAATTCTAAATATTATTATATTGTTCACGTTTAAATAATATAGTTAATGGAAAACATACTATGAATTTTATATTTTCGTAGGTGTTACCAAATTTTACATCAAAGAAGTGATAGAATTTATAGCCCTACAAACAATATTTTGATTTTTAAAATTTTTTAAATTTTAAATTTTTAAGATTTTTTTCAAGTTTTACGTCAGAGAAGTGGTATACTTTTCTTGCCTGCAAACAGCATTTTGTTTTTTGTTTTTCCAAATTGGATATATCGAAATGGTTGCTGTTTTCTTATTGTTTTAATTTGCATTTAAAAAATCAATAGCGGGTTTGCACCTCATTGCATATGTTTATAAACCTATTTGCTTTTTTTAATGAATTATCTTATCCTAGGCTCCTAGTTTTTGGTCACTTTCTATTGGATTTTGGATTTTTTTATTGGTTTGTAAGACCTTTGACTATTTAATATAAATAATTTGTCCAATCTGTTATTCGACCTTTGACCTTATCTATGTTTTTGCTGTAGGAAATTTTTAAATGTTATGTAATAAATTATGATAAATTTTAGCTATTATTACTTTATAAGTTTTGTTTTGCCAACTGTGATAGTTATTTTCTTTCACGTTTTACTTTTATGATATGATCTCACTACTTTAATTTTTTATTAATCTGGAATTTAATATTAGGCAAGTGTGAGATAGGAAATAGATTATTTTTTCCAAAGGCTAATTAGAAACTATTTACTACGTAATTTGTTTAACTATCAGATTGAAAATATCTATACTTTAGAAAATTAGATTCCTTATTGTCTTTAAGATCCGTATCTGTATTTTATTTTGTTACAAAGATAAATCTAGTCATAATTCTAAACTTTTAATTATAGATATTAATAAACATAAAATCTGACAGTTAAAATTTTGTCTTATTTTGCCTCCCTTACATTTTTTTTTTACAAGAGAGCTCCTGTTTATTTTTCTATATGAATTTGGGAATTAGCCTTTGAGTAATGGTAGCTTGCCAAATTAAATTTATAGATAAATTTTGCGGAAGACTAAGATATTTCCAAGAATAATTTTTTATATCCATGAGTCAAATACAAACTAATACTTATTGGGATTTATGTATTTCAACTTTTAATATTCTCTTCATTTAAGTTTTTATATCCCTAAGCAGTCTTGTTTTATAGTATTTAAATATTTGATTAATATTATACCCAGTGTATTTTCAACATATTCTTGTATATGAGGACACAAAACTTTTTTGAAAATGTATGAAGATTTTACATTTATCTTTTTTGTTATTGATTTAAAACTTACCATATTGCATCAGACAATGCCATATATATTAGATGAGACTGTTGAAGTTTATATACTGGGAATTGCATTATGGCCTGGTGTGATGGTTGCTATAGTGAATGTTTTATGTGAGTTAACTTGGAAAAATATTCCCTAATTGACCTTCAAAATAAAGCAATTTGCTTTTTATTTCATAAAAAGCTTACTTATTTTATCATTTATTAATTTATGTAGAATTGTTGAGAAAGGTATGTGTCAATCCAAAATTATTTAACATAAGGACAGGAAAGTATATTGATTTAAGTCTTAGTTTCTATCTTTGTATTTTCAAATTTTGCAGGTTCTTATATTTGAAGCATATTTCTTATTAAAGCCTGTTTAACACTTACTTTGACTATTAAAATTTTAGGACATATTTCTACTATTTTACTTTTGGATTTCTCTTTTATTCTTTTTTATTTTTTCTCATATTAATTAAATTGGTAAGTTCTTCTATTCATTTTTTTTAAAGAAGAAAAACACCTCTACTGGTTTGAATTTAAATTGTTATTTTAGTAGATATAGTCCCCTTACAATTTTATACTACATCTGATTAATTATTGACAGCTTTTTTAATAATTAAACATAAATATCTTAATTCCCTTCCCAATTATATAAAAAGCTTAAAAATTTCACTGCAATCATGACCTCTGCCACAACTTATTTTCTCTGATATGGATATATGTCTGTAAAACAGCTTTATTTAAATATTATTTACCTCTCATTTCACCCATTTAAAATGTTCAATTCAGTGGTTTTTAGTAAATTCACAGAGTTGTGCTTCCATCACCACAATCCATTTTAGAATATTTTCCTTACCGCCAAAAGAAACCTATTCCCCTTAGCTGTCAACCTCCAATTTCTTCTGTCCACCCTAAGTCCCAGGCAACAACCCTTAATCTACTGTCTCGGCAGATTTGCCTATTCTGGACACTCATGTAACGGGAGTCATATAATATGTGACTTCTTACAACTGACTTCTTTCATTCAGCAATATATTTTCAAGGTTCATCCATCTTGTAGCGTGTCTGTACCCTTTTGTGTTTATTCCTTTTTATGGTGGAATAATATCCATTGTACGTGTAAACCACATTTTGTTTCTCCAGTCATCTATGGATGGGTACTTGGGTGGTTTCCACTTTTTGACTATTCTGAATAATGCTGCTATGAACATTCAGGTACAAGATTTTGTGTGAGCATATGTTTTCATTTCTCTTGAATACATAACTAGGAACTGCTGGGTCCTATGGTAATTCAGTGCTTAACTTTTTGAGGAACTGCCAGATGTTTTCCAAAGCAGTGGGACTATGTACATTCTCACCAACAGTGTATGAGGATGCTAATTTTTCCACATCCTTCCTAACACTTATTGTGTTTTCAGTTATAGCCATCCTAGTGGATATAAAGTAGTAACTTGCTGTGATTTTGACTTGCATTTCGCATTTGAATGGTCTTTTCACCGTCATTGAAAATCAATTGACCATAAAGAGAGAACTATATATGCTATCTAGTTTTATACCAGTACCAGTAACTATAGTTTTGAGTAAATTTTGAAGTAGGAAATGTGAATTAAATTTATTTTATTCTTCTTTTTCAAGGTTGTTTTGGCTATTTGGAGTTCTTTTCATTTGCATATAAATTTTAGGATCAGATGTCAATTGATCACATCAATTTCTGAAAAAAAAATGTAACCAGGATTTTCATAGGAAATACTTTGAATTCGTTGAACAATTTTAAAAGTATAGTCATCTTAACAATATTAAGTTTTCCAATTTATTTAATGGGATGTTAGTACATTTATAACTTTAATTTCTTTGGGTCTTTAATCTCTTTTCACTGATGTTTTCTAGTTCTAAGTGTACAAGTCTTGCACTTCTTTGTTAAGTTTATTCCTAAGTATTTTATTCTTTTTTATGTGATTGCTAATGGAATTGTTTTCTTAGCATCACCTGCAGATTGCTCATTGCTGGTATACAGAAATACTAATCAATATTTTTGAACACCGACGTATATTGCAACTGTGATGAACGCGTTTATTAGCCCTGATTGTGTGTTTGTGTAGATTCTTTTATGTAAAAGTCAGGTCATAGGTGAACCCAGGCAGTTTTATTACTCCTCGCAACTATTTGAATTGGTTAGAACCTCCAGCACCCTGTTAAATAAAGTAATAGTGAGATCCAAAAAAGAAAAAAAAGGAATAAGCATACCTGTTTGACTTATTTCTGAAGTAAGGGAGAAAGTTTTCCATCTTTCAGCATTAAAGATGACTTTAGCTTTGGGTTTTTTTGTTTTTTGTTATAGATGCCTTTGCCAGATTGAGGAAGTAATCTACGATTGCTCATTTGCTCACTGTTTTTATCATGAAATGTGTTGGGTTTTGTCAAATGATTTTTCTGTGTGTATTGAGAGGATCGTGTGGTTTTTGTCCTTTATTCCATTAATGGACTGTGTTACACTGATTTTTGTATGTTAAGCCAATCTTGGTTGTTATGTTTAATCCTTTTTCTATGTTACTGGATTAGGTTTACCAGTGTTTCGTTAAGTATTTTTGCGACTGTGTTCATAATGGATATTGATTTGTAATTTTCTTATCTTTTTCTGGCTTCAGAAATGCTAAGTGGATTTAATTAATGTCAAGATTTTTGGCTACAAAATAAATGTATACAAAAAGGGAAAGGAAACTTACAAAATCTTAGTGATTTTTTAAAATCTTGTATGTTATAATTGAGTGGAGAATTGTAGTTTAGAACTTAGATGTCAGTTGAGGGCACCGCTAATCTTTATAGTGACTTACAGTCCCCAATTTATATATGTTTAAAGCTCAATGTTCTCTCCATGATCTCTGCAAGTTTTTAGAAAGTTATATTTTCATGGCCACCATCTTAACTTGTATGACTATTTTGTTTCTGCAGAAGTGTTGTGTTCAGTGTGTTTTCTCAATGCTGTAACAAAAAGATATTCCATGCCACTTTTCATGTTAGTTTTACTTAATGAATGTTTACTGAAAAACGTGGGGATGACAACGTAAATTATACTTTAAGATTAAATACTAGACATTCAGCTCTTACAAGTTCTCAGACTTCTCCTTTCTTTCCTCTACCCTGTATCAGCTTTTCTTTTCTCCTTTTTGAAGGTAAAAAAATCAACCAGATACATTTCTTACATTTTCACATGCAGGTTTGCTCTTTAGAGCCTTTAGACACAAATTCAGATTTAGATCTTGCCTTTATATTTCCAAAGAGGTAGATAAATCTGCAAAACTTTCTTTTTAAAATACCTGATAATGCTTCTAGATTAGGTAATAGAAGGTGGGGGGGGGGCAGGAGAAATTGATGTTTTTATTACGTCAGAAGCAAAAATGACCTAAAGAAAACATGGTAATATCCACTTAAAGGTCAAAAGTATCTAAAATGTATAACTACATATGATCTTTAATTTATCATATATTTGATAGCTACTAAGCGGAAGCTAATTAGTACAGTATGATGAAATTTTAAGATAGAACCTTGCGTTATGTGGTGAGAGAAATGTACAATAATGGAGGAAGAAGAGACTTCAGTGATATTGAATTATTATTTTTTAAGTTGGATGATATTTACACTATATTATTCTTTATGTATCTATGATATATTTATTGAACTGCTGTTGTACTGTGTTAGGAAATTAGCTCTAAACTATGTAAGATACCTTTGAAATGAGTTGAGATACTATAATGTTTAAAATGGTCACATTTTCATCTTCTAGATTTTTGTTTGATTTGTCATTTTTCATGTTATTGAGTGTGTAGATATTTAGAGGTGAAGACTTTTTCTGGCAAATTGAAACATTATTTTGCAATGACCCCTTTTAGTGCTAATGATGCCCTTTGGCCCTAAGATCTATTTTATCTGATTTTCTCTTTTTTTAAAGAGCTACCAGCTTTTCTTGGCATTTGTTTTACGTGAGTTTTGTTTGTGTTGTTTGTCTTTGTTTCCTTTTATCCTTTCAGTGTTCTCATGCATTAGTTGTATTTCTTGTAAACAGTATCTGACAATCTATCTGTTAACTGACAAGTTTAGTCTATTTCTGTTCATTGAATCATTCATAAATATGTACTTATCTTTTATTTTAAACTTTTTATTATTTGTCCTTTTCTGCTTGACATACAGTCTTTAATATGAGAATTCAGATTTTCATAGTTTTGAAAAATTTTTGAAATATGGTTATTTTCTTCCTTTTAAAACTCTGATTAAAAGTGTAGACTTCCTCACTCTTTTCTTAAGAGTCTTATAATCTGTCTCATATTTGCTATCCTCTTTCTCTATGAACCACATTTCTGATAATTTGATGAGATCTATCTTCCGGTTCTCTAATTACCTTTAATCTATTTAACCCATCCAATTATTTTAAAAATTTCAATTATTTTATACTGCTTTTCAGAATTTCCATCAGTTCTTTTTATAATGTGTTTGTTTATATTGAGAAATTTTCTTTTTCATAATTATGGACTATTTTATTTTTAAAAAATTACTAAATATATTTGATTTGTATTTTGTGTCTGAAGAGTGAAGTATTTGTGGTTGTTATGTTTATCACCCGTGGAGCCTTGTTTTTCTTTGTGTTTCGTGGTATTTTTATAATGATTTGCTCATTTTCATAAAATTTTAATTGTGGAAATTCTTTGAGGACTACTTTGAAGTTAAATTCCACCAGAAAGTATTTATATTTGCTTTTATCATTTACCTGGGACTGCTTTTAGTTCTAATTAAATTTTCTAAGACCACATATTAGCATAGAAGCTAGCTGAACTAAAACTCATCAATAGAAAAATAATAAATCAAAATAATACACTCATAATTTTGAGTCCTTTGAACAAACAGTTAAAACTGAGTTAGATTCACATCATGGAAAAAGATCCACAAGCATCGGGAAAAAATTGTTTAATAATCAGAACAATATATAAGCGCCATTTATTTTTAGAAAATATCTTTAATATATGCTTAGGTAAGAATATATATGTATGGGAAAGACTAAAATATTATATACCAGTCTAAAAATAGTAACTAATTTTGAGGAGGCAAATTAATTTGTATGAGAATAAAAGGATATTTAGTTTCTAACGTATTGTTTGAATCTTTCTATAAGAATGTAATCATCTATTAGTTTTTAGATTAAAATGAGAGATACAGAACTATAATAAATAGAAATAGAAAAAAACTATAAGAAACTACATAATAGATTAATTTAGTTTGTTGATTGTATTTAATAATGTAATTTTGAAATTGGAGATTCTTCTAAAAGTGACCTTTTAAATATTTCTACACATCTATCACGAAGAAAATTAATGTTGGATATTGCTTCATTCTAACTGGTGTTTTCAGACCCTTATAAGTTATGTGGAGTATGCCTTCTTTCTTTTTTATGTAATTCTTAGCAATTCTACTTTTAAAGTTATACTAGCATCATAGCATTAGAAGCAGTACAATTGTACAAACAGGATCTGTAGACAGTGTTGTGTCTGCGTTGGTATACTCATTCTTTCTCTTACCAACTAAATAATTTTTGGTAAATTTCTTAATTTTTGTTTCCTTATCTCTAAAATGTGGAAAATCCAGATAACTACAAATTTGTAAAAATTATGTTTGATGATTTTCAAATACTTAAAAGATTGCCAATCTCATGGAAGCACTTAATATACATTCATTATATTTGTTCTTGGTTTTTACTATTTTCATTTAGTTAAATTATTTAGGAAAGTATACTTTAATTTAGCAGAATTTCTCCAAATGGTAAGCTGAACTTTCAGAGATAGATTTTTGGAAAAAAAATCCCAAAACCTGCTTTTGATGTTTTGTTGAGATAACTGACTCATTGTTTGAACCAATTTTTATGTTTATTTATCTTTCTTAAAATCAAACATTCAGCTAGGTATTATAAGTATTTATAGAAAATTGTACATACTGTTTTTAAGTGATCTTGAATATTCCCTATTGATCTTTAGCTGGTTTCTTTGTTATTCTTGAAGTTGTGTTATTAGCCATATCTATCATTTTTCTTACTATTGTTTTCAAATTTATATCTATAATTAATTTTGGAATTCATTAATATCTGGGATGTTTTTCTTTACTAATTCCTTTCTCCTGCTGCTGTGGAGTTTTAATATGTTTTTTTAATCTTACTTACAAAGTTTGCATTCTTAGGTCTTTTTTTCGATCAATCTTATTTTCTCATAAATGCAGTTAAGGTTGTTAATGTTTTTAGAGTTTCATTTTTACTGTTCCTCAAATCATAAATGGAGTGTTATTAATTCATTTTCAAAATGACATACAATTTGAATTTTGACTTCATATTTTACTTTATATGAGGAATGACTATTTGGTCTCTCTTTTTTGGTTTCTGGTTTAATTGCAATATGTCTGGAGAATGTTTTAAGAGAAACCAGTGTGACTTTTTTGTGTGTGTACGTGACATACGTATATTTGAAAAGAATTTTCAATCTTTCTTTCAACTGAATTAAGTATAAAATTATTTAAACAGACTTCTCAGTTTCTTTTTGTTCTTATCTTCCATGTGCTTGTTTGTTTCATTTCTGAGATAAAAGTGTTGAAATAAAATTAACTTTGTTTATGGAAAATTTTATTTCACTTAATATTCTTGAAAAATATGTGTATATAAATTCCTAAATTATTGATTCCTTTCCTTTTCTAATACTTCTTATCCTTTCAGTCAGCAGAACCTGTCAGCTCCATTTCCAGGATTTGTTTTAAGTACACAACTTATTTTTCTTTCCTGTTATCACCAGCTAAAGCTCATTCCTTGTCATATTAGCCTCCTACTTTGTACTCCTGCCTTATACTGACATTTTGTAAAAAACAGAGTTTTTTTTTTTGATAAATCAGATGATGTGATTCCCTTATTAAAGCCTCCTAATGGCTTTTCACATTCAATCAAATTTTTACTGCTTTCTACTCTACCACACACCTTACAGGATCAGATCAAATCTATCTCTAATCCCACCTGTGTCATTCTTTCCTTTAAAAGAATGTGTATACATGTGTGTAAATGTATGCATGTGTTTATTGTCTATTTTCCTAGAAGGAAAATATGTTTTATATGAATATATTTGCTATATCTCTGATTATAGAAGATTAATGAATACTTATTTCTTGAGAGTGAGTGATTTTCCAATCTACAAAAAGTGAGTAGGCAGAGAGGGATATACCTTAAAATGACAAATTTAAAATAGAATATTATCATTTATGAAAAGTATTTTCTAATGTTTTAACATTTATTTTTAATAGCATTGCTGGTGATATTTTCCCTAATATCAGTTACTTATGGGGCCATTCACTGCAATATACTGGCCATCCAGATCAAGTACGACGATACTAACATTAAGCTAAAGCCGGTAGAATTCATCTGCATCATGATGTGGCGTTGCTTGGAGATTACCTCACGTGTGGTGACTCTGGTCCTTTTTACCACATCTCTGAAACTGAAGAGCATGCCCTTTTTATTAATCATGTTTTCCATATCATTTCTGGAACCATGGCTGGAGTTTTGGAGAAGTGGAACTCATCTTCCTAGCAATACTAAAAAAAATTCCAATCCAAGGGCCGCCCTGGTGGCGCAAGCGGTTAAGTGCACGGGCTCCGCTGCGGCGGCCCGGGGTTCGCCGGTTAGGATCCCGGGCGTGCACGGACGCACTGCTTGC
>JABWHU010000930.1:121223501-121235836 GCA_014189135.1 Dicerorhinus sumatrensis harrissoni
GACGCACTGCTTGCCAAGCCATGCTGTGGTGGCGTCCCATATAAAGTGCAGGAAGATGGGCACGGATGTTAGCCCAGGGCCAGTCTTCCTCAGCGAAAAAAGAGGAGGATTGGCAGATGTCAGCTCAGGGCTGACCTCCTCACACACACAAAAAATTCCAATCCAGTGAGTACAGCATTAACGCTTATCATGATCACTCTACTGTATGCTGCCATCAACTTCTCCTGCTGGTCAGCAGTGAAACCGCAGTTGTCAAATGAGGAAATAATCTATAAGAGACAGAAGTGGGGTCATAGAACCCTACACTACAGCATTCGGTTTTTAGAAAATATGATAATGATATTGGTATTTAGGTTTTTTGGTGGGAAGTCTTTATTGAACTGTTGTGCCTCCTTAATTGCCGTACAGCTCATCATAACCTATCTATTATCAATTGGTTTTATGCTGCTCTTCTATCAGTATTTGCATCCAGGGTGGCCAGAAAAAGCATTACCAGAATATACTGAAAATCTGCCTGAATCAGTGTGATTTTTTACATAAAATCTAGAGAAAAGTCAATTAAAAGAATGAAAATAAGCAGCTGAGAGTTTACTATCACTTCTGGAGTAGGATTGGATATATTTCCTTTAAGAAAGTATAGGCTATTCATTAAGAAACGGACTTCCTTAGGAAAATGAACAAACATGCTGAATGTGACTATTAAGATACTCCTAATTGTAAGAGATATTAAATTTTATTTCATATAAATCAAAAACTTATATGCAGTTGCTAATAAAATTGATTTTTCTCTTGTGAATCTATACTACTTGGAGCTCTATCATTACTTCCAAATAAATAACTTCTCATTTTTGTTTTCTCAACTCTAATTACAGATTTAACAAAAGCAAAAATTCCTCTGAATACAAAACCAAAGCAGGACAAATAAACATAACTCATCTTCACCTAGTACCTCTGCAGAATTAAGACATACTTAATTAGTCCAAAGTTGTTTGCATTCTAGCACATAAGTTATTTGTGAATGTTCACACTTCAGAAAGAGTATTACCACAGGTTTCATTCTGTACTTTTCTTAAGGCAAGAACAACTGCAAAGAGAAGTCTTAAGAGAATGATAATATTTATACTAGTTTAAGATAGCTAAAGATCCTCCTCACAGAACTTTGACAGCCAAAAAGCAATACCACATTAATACATATTAAAACACAAAACCTTTGTTATTAAAAAGAAAAGGTTATGGCAGAATGAGTTGAAACAAAAATAGGCTTCCCCTAATGTACAGTACTAAAACCTATATATTCTTCTTTTTTGACTACTTCATTTCCTTTCTTCTTGGGAAAACAATAGCCTTTTGGGATCATAACAATTAATATGATTTGAAAATCCAATAATTTTATGTTTCCTTTTCTTAAAATAACTCTTTACCAAAAAAAATGAGAAAACTTACTTTTTTGTCTTTATTTTAAAATGTTCCAGCTTTATTGAAATATATATACAAACAACATTTTGTAAGTTTAAGGTGTACAACATGAGGATTTGATCTATATATTGCAAAATGATTACCAAGATACAAGTTAGTTAACACATCCATCACCTCACATAATTACAATTATTTTGGTCTGTGTTGAGAACACTAACGATCTACTCTCTTATCAACTTACAAGTATATAATACAGCATTGTTAGCTACAGTCATCACCCTAAATATTAGAAAACTGGATGAATATTTTTGATGAATAGCTGCCCATTTCTCCCAGTCCTCCGTCACTGACAATTCTGCTCTGTTTCTATGCATTTGGCTTTGTTTTTTAGATTTCACATGTGAGAGAGATCATGCGGTATTTGCCTTTCTCTGTCTGACTTATTTTGCTTAGCATAACCTTCAAAGTCCATTCATGTTGTTACAAATGGCAGGATTTCCCTCTTTTTATGGCTGAATAGTATTTCATTGTATGTGTGTGTGTATATATATATATACATATTTGTGCGTATATGTATTTGTGTGTGTATATATGTGCATATATGTGTGTATATATTTATATGTTATGTGGTATATATATATTTCCTTCTTTCATTCATTTGTCAGTGGACACTTAGATTGTTTTCATGTTTTGGCATTTGTGAATAATGCTGCAATAAACATGGGGATGTAGATATCTTTTCCAGGCAATGTTTTTGTTTCTTTCAGATAAACACCCAAAGAAGACTTGCTGGATCATGTGGTAGTTCTATCTTTAACTTTGTAGGAAACCTCCATACTGTTTTCCATAGTGACTGAAACAATTTACATTCCCACCATTAGTGTACAATGATTTTTTTTTCTTCACTTTCTTGCTAACATCTGTTATCTCTTCTCCTTTTGATAATAGACAATCAGGTATGAGGTGATGTCCCATTATGATTTTGATTTGCATGCCCCTGATGATGAATGATTTTGAACACCTTTCCATATATCTGTTGGCTATTTGTGTGTCTTCTATGGAAAATATCTGTTAAGGTCCTTGGCCCACTTTCTAGTCAGATTATTTGATTTTTTGCTATCAAGTTGTATCAATTCTTATATATTTTGGATATTAACTCCATCTCTGACACAAGGTTGGCAAATATTTTTTCCCGTTCCGCAGATTGCCTCTTCACTCTGTTCAAGTTTCTTTCGCGTGCAGAAGTTTTTTAGTTTGATGTAGTTTGTAGTTTGTTGATTTTTGCTTTTTGTTGCTTGTGCTTTTGGTGTCATATCCAAAAAATCATTGCCCACACCAATGTCAAGGAGATTTTTGTTGATGTTTTATTATAGAAGTTTTGCATTTTCTGTTGTTATTTCTTTAATCCATTTTGACTTAATTTTTGTGAGTGGTCTAAAATAATGGTCCAGTTTCATTCTTTTGCATATGAATATCCAGTTTTCCTAACACCATTTAACGAAAAGACTATTTTTCCCCATTAAATATTCTTGGGTGCCCTGTTAAATATTAGCTGACTATACATGCATGGGTTTATTACTGGACTCTCAATCATGTTCTATTGGTTTATGTGTCTCTTTTTATACCAGTACCATATTGTTTTGATTGCTATAGCTTTGCAGTATAGTTTGAAATCAGGAAGTGTAATGCCTCCAGATTTGTTCTTGCTCAAGATTGTTTTGGCAATTCAGAGTCCTTTGTGGTTCCATGCAAGTTTTAGGATTGTTATTCTATTTCTGGGAAAATTTCCATTGGAATTGTGACAGAGATTGCATTGACTCTCTAGATCTCTTTGGGTAGTATGGACATCTTAATCACATTAATTTCCCAATACATGAACATGGTTTATATTTCCTCTATATTTGTGTGTTCTTCAGTTTTTTTTTATCAGTCTCATAATTTGCAGTGTACAGATTTTTTATCACTTAAATTTATTCCTAAATTTTAATTGTTTTTGATGCTGTCGTAAGTGGGATTGTTTTATTTACTTCTCTTTCAGATATTTTCTTGTTAAAATATAGAAATACAACTGACTTTGTACATTACTGAATGCACATTCCTACATTATTGAATTTATTTATTAGTTATAACAATTTTTTGGTGGCATATTTAGCATTTTCTATGTATAAGATCCTATCACCTGCAAACAGGGACAATTTTACTTCTTCCTTTCTGCTTTGGATGCCTTTTATTTGTTTTTCTCGCCTACTTGCTCTGGCAAGGACTTCTATTATTATACTGAATAGCAGTGATGAGAGTGAGCATCGTTGTCCCAGTCCTGACTTGCAGAAAAAGTTTTCAGCTTTTCACCATAAATGTGATTAGCTGTGGCTTTGTCATATATGGGCTTTATTGTGTTAAAGATGTTCCTTCTCTACACAATTAGTTAAGAGCTCTCAGGTGCTTTCTCTTTTTCTCTCTTTTAACACTTCTTCATTCCAGCTTTTGCTCTATCACCTGGATCCATATCTCATACCTCCTTATTACTAAATCTTATTTTTCACTTGCATGTGATGAGTCGTTTTAGTCTTACTTCTTTACTACTTTCTTTCTCTTTCGTCAGTTTCAGTGGCATATGTTTTAGTGTGGATATCTTTCTGTTTATCCTGTTTAGAGTTTGTTTAGCTTCTTGAATGCATAGATTCATATCTATCAACAAATTCAGGACTTTTCCAGCCATGATTATTCATTTACCTCATAGTACTCAACCGGTTAGGTGCATTTCGTAACACAGATCACATCCTTCTTCCTAAAATGCTTTATTTTAGATTAGACCAATCAACTTTTATCTGTTGTCCTATTAATCAAATAGAATCGAATGATCACTTTGGAACCATACATAAAGAAAGAGGACCTTTGCCAGAATCACTGAGTGCTCTCACAACTAGAGATCTATGCAATAAGTAGGAACAAAAGCCACTAACAATTTAAGGTGCATTGCAAAATGATCACCACAATAAGTCTAGCTAACATGAATGAGTACCCTCCTTGTAGGAGGGTGTCTTGAGGGGTGATGGGAAGTTTTGGGTCATGGCTTTTATGTACAACATGAGCAGGAAGCATGAGGTCCCTCTTGATGTACAGACACTATGACTGATCTGCCAGACTCCTAGGAGAAGAGGTCGATGAGTCTGGGGTCATCCTGGATGACTAGATTCTGGCAAAAGGTAAGGAAAGTGGCATAGAACTTCATACACATGGAGGGATTCCAGCTATCAAAATCATCCTGTGTCTGAAGTGCATATGGGGTATTCTGCATGATAGACTTATTTTAGGCCACAAAACATGTTTCATTATATTTAAAAAGATTGAAACCAAACCAAGTGTCTCCTCCAACTACACATCGTGAAATAAAACTAGAGATCAATAAAAAATGAGAGAGAGAGAAAAGGAAATTTCCAAAATATTTGGAAATTGAACAACACCCTTTTAAATAACCAAGGATATAGGGAAGAATCCACAGGGAATTAGAAAATCATTACAGATGAACAAAAATTAAAACCTAACATAACAAAATGAATGAGATACAGCAAAATCAGAGCTCACTGAGAAACTCATAGCTATAGACACATACATTAAAAAATAAGAAATATCTCAAATCAATAAACTAACTCTCTACTTTAGGGAAGTTGAAAAAGAAGAGCAAACTAATCCCAATGGTAGCAAAAGGAAGGAAATAATAAAGACAAAAGTGGAGATAAACAAAATACAGAATTGAGATAACCAACACAACCAAAGGTCTGTTTTTGGAAAATATCAACAAAATTAGCAAATCTTTAACTAGACTGACTACAAAAAGAGAAAAGACCAAAATTAATCAAATAAAATATTTAGTTGATTTTAGAAAGAACTACAGGGGAACAGCAAGAACAATTGTAGCCAACAAATTATATACTCAGCTAAAACGTACAGTTTTCTAGAAACATGTAATTTATCAAAACTGACTCAAGAAGAAATAGAAAATTCAAACACACTTATTAAAAGTAAGGAAATTAAATCACTAATCCAAAATCTGCCAACAAAGTAAATCCAAGCTCCAGATAATTTCACTGCTCAATACATAAACAAAAACGTGCTATATCCATGCAATGGAATATTATTAATCCATAAAAACAAATGAAAAAATTCATTCATAAAAAAGGAATTCACATTCCACTATGTGAATCAACCTCAAAAATATCCTGCTCAGTGAAAAAAGCCAGATGTGAAGGTCATATATTGCATAATTTACTTTATGTGAAATGTGCAATGTTACAGATCCATAGAGACGGAAAGCAGATGTGTTGTTTCCAAGGGACGAGGAATGAGTGTGATTGGGTTTTCTTCTCAGGTGAGGAAAATGTTCTTGAACTAGATAGTGGTGATGGTCATATGACATTGTGAATGTACTAAATGCCACTGAATTGTATGCTTTAAAAAAGTTAAAGTGTTGAATTTTATATTTTGTGAATTTAACCATCTGTATAATAAAATTTAGTGGCTTAAACAGCAATAAGTAGTTAAGGGACATAGTTCTGCTTTCAGAATGACAGAGTAGAAGCTTTTCCATATTCCTCCCTTTAAGTACAGCTATAAATGCAGGACATTACATGTAAAACAAATGTAATAAGACTCTAAAAATGGAATGAAGAAGGAAGACTGGGCAAAGACCATGGAATATGTAAAGAACAATATGGAAGTACATTATTTGTTGTCTTTTTTTTTCCTCATATATCTCAGACAGGGTACTGGAAAAGCCAGAAGTCTGGAAAATCTAATGGTCATAGTCAGAAAAAAAAGCCTCAGAAATAGCCTGTTCTCTCTAGCCAAAGGAAAGGGAAAGACTAACAAGACTGAAAACATTTAGACAACAATTCTGCTCCAGGCCATCACCACAAGTAAACTGTGGCCCCATCCCCACCTATGCCAGCAAAGGCTGAGAGTGTACATAGACTTCTACCCTCATCAGAATATAATTAATCACACCAACTTTCTGCTAGGATGTTGTCAGAGAAGGCTGGGTAAGGAGCCAAATCTTCCTGCAGCTGACAGATAGCAAGACTCAATACCCTCTTATTGTCAGTGAAGACCTCTTATGGACCCAGAATTTCTAACCCCTCTCAGCAGTAATGAGGCATCCCTACATCTCCCCACTGGAGTGATATCAGAGAAAGCTTAGTGGAGAGTTGAGATTTTTACCACCACTCACTGGAAACAAGATCACTACTTTCTGTGGTGTCAGTAGAGGCCACGTGGGGAGCAGAAATGAAGTACTCCTACCTTCCCCAATAGGAAAGTATCAGCAGAGGCCTGGTAGGAAAGCCAGAGCTTTCACCTTCACATAAGAGTAATGAAGAGTCCTGTACCTCCAGGTGAAGGCTGAGTGGCCAACCTAGACTTTTACTACACATGGCAGTAATGAGGCAGTATCCTCTTTCTTCCCTTGCTGAAGTAGTGTCAGACAAAACCAGCTAAGAGAAAGCTAAAATAATGCTCTGAGTTTCATAACACAACTCCCAAAGTATCTACGTTTTCATCCAAAATCCCTTAAATCAAGAACCAGGAAGTTCTCAAACTGAATAAGAAAAGACAAAAGATAGAAATACTGAAAGGACATAGATGTTAGAATTATCTGACAAGAATTTTAAGCAGCCATCATAAAAATGAGCAACTAAAATTCATTGAGCAATTAAAACACGCTCAAAACAAATGCAAAGATAGAGAATCCCAGCAAAGAAAAGGGAGCCTAAAAAAATAGAGGCTACACAAAAGAACTAGAGGAAAAAATACAAAATTAAAAAAAAATACAATAACCAAAATAGAAAAACCCACTGGCTGAGCTCAAAAGAATGGAAGAGAGAAGGAAAGAATCAATATTTTCAATCTAGTTGAAGATAGAGCAATAGAAATAATTCAATGATCAACACAGAGAAAGTAGACTGGAAAAAAATATAAATCCCCATGGATCTATGGAATTATACCAAAATGTACAATGTCCTTGTCTTTGAAGTCCTGGAAGGAGAAGAAAAATCAACATTGATTTGATTAAAGATGGCTCAATTTTTTTCAACATTGGTAAAAGAACCTACAGATTCAAGAAGAACTGAAATAGAACAAACTCAAAAAAGTCCTAATAATGTTTGACATCATTGGTCAATTTCTGAGAACTAAAGACAAAGATAAATTTTTGAAAGCAGTGAGAGAGACAGCATCTTACCTATCGGGGAAAAGCAATTAAAATGACTGTGGTGTTTTCATGAGAAACTACGGAGGGCAGAAGTAGTGGCACAACATATTTAGAGTACTGAAATTAAAGACCTGTCAATTTAGAATCTTAGATCCAGTGAAATACTCTTAAGAAGTGAGGAGGAAATCAAGATATTTACAGATGAAGGAAAAGTCAGAGAAGCTATTACCATCCAACCCACCATCAAAAAATAGCTAAAGAAAATTCTCTAAACATGGAGCCAATGATAAAAGAAGGAAGCGATATTCCAAGAAAGAAAGGACAAGGGGAAGGGTAAAGATGCAAATAAATACAACATATATTCTTTCTCCAGAGTTTTCTAAATTATTTATGATGGTCAAAGCAAGGAATATAACACTCTCTGATGTGGTCTCAATGTATGTATAAGGAAATATTTAAGACAATTATAAATGGGAGAGGTTAAAGGGATATAAGAAGAGGTCAAGTTCTATGCTTGACTCAGTATCAGAAAAGGTCATTAGTATATTCTGGTAAGTACGTGATATCTAAAGCAAACATACACACACACACACACACACACACACACACACACAAAATACCTATACAAAGAGATACACTTAAAACAACACTACAGATACATCAAAAGGGAATTATTAAAAGAGAATGTTCCAGTAACCATTGAAAGGCAGGAAAAAGAAAACAAAACCAACTAACCCAGAAGGAAAAAAGATAATGAAATATAATAAACCCTAACATATCAATAATTACACTAAATGGAAAATTCAAGGGATATCATAGGAAAATATATTAAAATGAAAATGAAGGGGCATCTATGAGGCATTTAGAAATTAAATGGAAATGGATGAACAGAGATTATAGCTAAACGCAAAATGTAGTGTCATTGAAAATATCATTGGGTTAAAAAAGAATAGAATCAACACAGTAAAAAAAAAAACAAATCAACGATGTGGAATTTAAGAAGCATTCCCATAAGATAGAGAAAAGGAATAAAGAGATAAGAACAATTCTTAAAATAGCTATTTTTAAATCAATAGGTATAGGACAAGAACAGCCATATTTTTCCCGTATAACTTTCATACAAAACAATTAAAAGAATAAATATGTATATGTATGCCAACTATTAGTTAGCTATTACTGCATAACAAATTTCTCCTAAAATTAATTTACTTCACAGTGTTTTTGAGAGTCAGAGATCTCAGAGTGGCTTAACCGCGTGGTTCTGACTCAGGGTCTGTTATGAGGTTGCAGTTTTCTAAAGACCTGATTAGAGATCAAAAGTCTGCTGATCAAGTGTCTGTTGGCAGGAGGTCTCAGAGCCATACCATGTGGATCTCTTCCTAGATCTAAGAGAATCAAAGATGGAAGCCACAGTCTTTTTAAAATTCAACCTTAGAAATCACATAGCATTACTCTGCCATTTGCTCTTGGTCTCATGGAAACAGCCCTGATAACAGTGTGGGAGAGGACCATACAATGGTATGAATACCAGGAAGCAGTGATTATTGCAGCAATCTTGAGGCTGCCTACCACCACATGTCATCGGTCTTCCAAGGATTCACATCTATTCCACATGCATTCACCCCTTCCAAGGCCCCCAAAAGTCTTATTCCAGCACACCAACTCAAAATGCAGAATCTAAATAAGATCCAGGCATGGATGAGGTTTCTCAGCTGCACCTCCTTATGTATAGTTTCTCAAATACCATTCTTTGCAAATTGTGAAACCAAATAGACAAGTTACTTGCTCACTCCTACACACATTTAGCATAAAATGTTGGAACAGGAATGGGACAACTCCTGTAGACATTTTTGTTCAAAAAAGGGTAAAAGGATAAAGGGTAAAGTTGTCAGTGGTTCACAGCAATTCTGAAATTTAGATAGGCAAATGTTGGAAGTCCCTTGATTAATCTCAAGGCCTGGAAAGAGTCTCCACAGCTCTTGGTTCCACCATTTAGTCTCTTATTTTCACTCTCTGAGTTGTCCTTACTTTTTCTTCAAAGATAGCCATGTTTCTAGCTGCATACTTCTCTCAGTATAGTTTTGGGAGTCCAAATGCCTCTCTTCACTTTATACTCTCTCCCTTTCAGTCCTAGCTGGAGATGTCTCGGCTTTATAGCACAGTTTTCAAAACTTCGTTAAAATAAGAAAATCAAGTAAAATCAAGAATTATATTTTGCAAAATGAAACTTGTAAACAAAATGAAAAATGCTCTATTGACAAGTTGTATTAGTCTGCTTCGGCTGTAAAAACAAAATACCTCAAATTGAATGTCTTAAACAGCAGATATTTATTTTCTTACAGTTCTGAAGGCTATAAGTCCCTTATCAAGGTGTCAGCTGTATTGGTGTCTGGTGAGGCCTCTCTTGCCAGCTTGCAGGTCACCGCCTTCTCTCTATGATCTCACGCCACTTTTCATTGGTGCATGCAGAAGGAGACAGGGAGTGAGTTCTCTGTTAGCTCTTCTTTTTCCTCCAGTTTTAATGTGGTACAACTGACAAATAAAAAATTTTATATATTCAAGGTATATGGTGAAGTATTTTCATATACATGCACACGGTGAAATAATTATTGCAAGATAATTAACAAACATCACTTCACATGGTTATCTTTTTTCCATGAGAATAATTAAAATCTATTCCCTTAGCAGATTTCAAGTATACTACACAATATATAGCATTTTAATTATATACTACAGTATTTTTTACTATAGTGACTCTGCTATGCCTTAGATCTCCAGAACTTTATTCTGCAAGTCTGAAATTTTCTACTCTTTGACTAACGTCTCCCTGTTTTCCCTACCCTCTATCCCTTGGCAAATACCATTCTACTCTCTGTTTCTAAGAGTTAGATTTTTAAAAAAATTCACATATAGGTGAGATTGTGCACTTATCTTTCTGTGTCTGGCTTATTTCACTTAACATAATGTCCTCCAGGTTCATTCACATTGTCGCAAATGACTAGATTGCCATCTTTTATAAGGCTGAATAATATTCATTCAATGAATGATATATGTATGCCATCATTTTCTTTATCCATTCATCCATCAAGAGACACTTAGATTGCTTCCATGGCTTGGCTACTGTGCATAATGCTACAATGATATGGGAGCACAGACATCTCTCCCAGATGGTGATTTTATTTCCCTTGAATATATACCCAAAAGTGGAATTGCTGGATCATATGCTAGATCTACTTTTGAGGAACCACCACTGTTTTCATACTACCTGTATGAATTTACATTCCCATCAACAGTGGACAAGTGTTCTCCTTTCTCCACATCCTTGCCAATACTTTTCATCTTTTTGATAATAGCCATTCTACAAATGTTAGGTGATATATCCTGGTTTTAACTTGCATTTCTCTGATGATTAGTGATGTTAAACACCTTTTTGTATCCCTGTTGGCCAATTGTATGTCGTCTTTGGAAAATGTGTATTCAGATCCTTTACCCACTTTTATTTTTTACTCGAGTAATTTGTCTTCTTGCTATTCAGCTGTTAGCGTTCCTTATATATTTTGGATATTAACTTCTTATCAGACATAAAATTGCCTATATTTTCCCATTCAGTAGGTTATCTCTTCAATCTGTTGATTGTTTCCTTTGGTGGGCACTGTTTGATGCAATCCCATTTGTCTATTTTCACTTTGTTGCTCATGCTATTGGGGTCATACCCAAAAAATTATTACTCAGTCTTAAGTCAAGAAGAATTTTGAGTATGTTTTCTTCAATTACTTTTATAGTTTCAAGTTTTATTTTAAGTCTTAAATCCATTTTGAGTGGATTTTATGTATGGTGTGAGATAGGATCCAATTTCATTCATTTGCATGTGAATATCCAGTTTTCCCAACGCCATTTATTGAAGACACTGTCCTTTCCTGGTTGTGTGTTCTTGGCACATTTGTTGAAAATCAGTTGACTGTAAAGGTGTGAACTTATTCTGGTCTCTCATGCTGTCCCACTGGCTTAAGTGTGTGGATTTATTGCATGATATTTTGGTTAGAGTAGCTTTAAGGTACATTTTGAAATCAGAAAGTGTGATATTTCCAGCTTTGTTTTCCTTACTCTGGATTTCTTTGTCTATTTGAGATGTTTTGAGGTTCCATATCAATTTTAGGACTTTTTACTTTTTCTGTGAAATTGGTGCTGGAATTTTTATAGGGAATGCATTGAATCTGTAGATTGCTTTGGATAGTATGGACATGTTTTCTTTTTTTTTAATTATGGTAACATTGGTTTATAACATTATATAAATTTCACATGTACATCATTATATTTCTTTTCTGTATAGATTACATTATGTTCACCACCCAAAGACTAATTATAGTCCTTCACTACACACATGTGCCTAATCATCCCTTTCATCCTCTCCCCTCCCCCCCTCCCCTCTGGTAGTCACCAATCCAATTTCTGTCTCTGTATGATTGTTTGTTGTTTTATCTTCTGCTTATGAGTGAGATCATTTGGTATTTGACTTTCTCTCTCCGACTTATTCAATTAGTATAATGCCCTCAATGTCTGTCCATATTGTTGCAAATGGCTAGATTACATTGTTTCTTATGCCTGAGTAGTATTCCATTGTGTATATATACCACATCTTCTTTATCCATTCATCCCTTGATGGGCATGTAGATTGCTACCAAGTCTTGGCTATGGTGAATAATGCTACAATTAA
>JABWHU010000930.1:121246997-121269516 GCA_014189135.1 Dicerorhinus sumatrensis harrissoni
TGAAAGGGATAATTCAGCACATGTGTGTGGTGATGGGTTGTAATTAGTATTTGGGTGGTGAACACGATGTAATCTATGCAGAAATAGAAGTATAACGGTGTACACCCAAAATTTATACAATGTTATAAACCAATGTTACTGCAATTAACAAAACAAACAAAACAAAACAACAACAAAAAAACCCTCTACTTTGATTTACCCCCCCACACACACTTAACTTACTTGGGTCACAATTCATGTCTTATTACATTGTGTATCTATTAACAAATTATTGTTATATTAAATTATTTTCATACTTTTGTCTTTTAACTTTTATCCTAGATTTGAAAGTGATTTATGCACCACCGTTACAGTATGAGGATATTCTATATTTTTCTTTATCCTTAATTTACCACCCAGTTTTATGCTTTTATTTGTTTTCATTATGCTATTTTGTGTCCTTTTCATAAAGCTTGAAGAACTCTTTTAAGTAATGTTTTTGTAAGACAGGTCTAGTGTTGATGAACTCCCTCAGCTTTTGTTTGTCTGGGACAGTTTTTATCTTTTTTTCATTTCTGAAGGACAGCTTTGCTGAGTATAGAATTCTTGATTGACAGAGTTCTCTAACAGCACTTTGAATATATCACACCATATCTCTGGCCTGCACGGTTTCTGCTGGTAAATGTTCTTGCAGTCTTATGGGGGCTCCACTATACACGATGAGTTGCTTTTCTCTTGATGCTTTCGAAAGACTTTCTTTGTCTTTGACTTTTGATAATTTCATTAAAATATGTCTCAGTGTTTTTACATTTTTTACATTCAATTTGCTTGAGGTCCTTTGGGCTTCCTGAATCTGAAGGGCAATTTCTCTCCATAGATTTGAGAACTTTTCATCCATTATTTCTTCAAATGGTCCTTCTCTCCTTTCTCTCTTTCTTCTCTTTCTGGGACTAACAATAATGGTTAACATATACTAGTTAGCTAGATGGAGTCCTAAAAGTCCACTGGACTCCTCATTCTTTTATGTATTCTCTTTTTCTTCATCTGATGGAATAATTTCAAATGACATATCTTCAAGCTGATATATTATTTCTTTTATCTGCTTTTGAATCCCTCTGGTAAAAATTTTGGTACTTATTCTAGTCTTTATCTAGTTCCAATATTTCTGTTTTTTTTAATCATTTCTATCCCTTTGTTAAACTTTTCATTTTGTTTTTATATCATTTTCCTGTTTTCATATTTTTGTCTTTTTTTTTAATTGATGCACTGAGTTGCTTAAGGTGATTATTTTGAATTCTTTATCAGGTAATTCACAGATTTCTATTTCTTTTGAGTTGGTTACTGGAGATTTGTTTTCTTCTTTTGATTGTGTCATGCTTTCTTGATTATTCTTCTTCCTTGTAGGTTGTTGTGTTGCCCATGCATTTGAGGAATTAGTTACTTCTTGTGGTCTTTATGGACTGGTTTTGACTGCAAGAGTCCTTCATGGTCATAAGTGTTCAACATGAGGCAAGATAGCCATTGATCCCTTGGGGAGTGCATTGTAATGATGAGGTAAAGCCTCTTCCTTTTCCTTCCCTCCCTCCTGGTGCAACAGCCTCAGTTATATGCTTTACCAATCATACAGTGCAGTGCTTGCTGTAAGAGAATGCCCACCTCCTTTCTTCGTTGCCAGCTGTGCCAAGGCACTGAGCTCCTCAGGATGTTCAGCACCGTCTATGAGGTAGGACAGAAATTGGACCAATGGCAGACACACTGAGATGCCCTGGATTAGGCCCCCTTCCCTTCCTTCTCTCCTTCATGGAGGACAAACCTCATTCTGTGCCTTTTTCCAGTTTTGCAGAGCAGTGCCCACTGTAAGAGAATGCCCTCCACTTTCCCTTTTTCCTTGCTGTCTGAGGGTACCAGGCACTGAAGGTTGTTCAGTGATTAATTTGAGGTAAGATTGAACTTGGCCCTGCAGAGGGTGCCCTGAGAGACCAAGAGGCCAACAGGCCAGATGCTCACTCCAGTCTCCCTCCCCACAACACGAGAGAAGCCACAGGCTAGGCAATCTTCTTGGTGCTGAGATAAGCCCTTTTATGGACAGAAGTGATGTAGGTAATGTGAAATTGCTCTTCTTACTATATAAATACAACATCTCTCAGTTTGTGCTCCTGGAGAGTACTTCTATTTCTTAGCTGGATTCTGAATTTCTTTTCAAGATTTTTTGTTACCAATATCATTGATTTATTGTTGCTTCTATAGAGGTAGAGGTAGTGCTTTTCACTCCACCATCTTGTTGATATCACTTTTCTAGTTCTATTCTTATAAGGACACTAATTCCAATGGATCAGGTCCCCATATTTATGATTTCATTTAATCTTAATTAAATTTACCCTTGATTAAATTAACCCTGAATTTAACCTTAGGAGCCCCATCTCCATATACAGGCACACTGTGAGTTACACTCTCAACATATGAATTTTGGGGAGACCCAAACACTCAGTCCATAACACATATTCAGTGTATGTTATCGATGTTAATGAAAAGCATAGCAGAACCTGCCAAGAGGTCTAGAAATAAACAAAGACCATAAGGCATGACAGAGTGCCAACAATGGCCTATTACATACCCATTGAACTTGGCTTGATCAAACTATAGTCAGACTTCTCTCCTCCCCACAGATCCTGGAACTATGGTATGTCCCCAAGCTAAAACAAGTACTAAGATGCAGAACATTTCTACCCACTGCCCAATATCTTATGCCAAGAATCAGCTGACTGAAGCAATATTTCCTGTTAAACCACCACAGTCAGGTTGTCTGCTCACTCTGACTGGTTTAACCTCCCTCCCATACAAAGTTCCTGCTATCTCTGCTTACCCTCCCTACAAAAGTAAAGCCTTTTGATGTTTGATTTTGAGATGTTTGTGGGTCTTAGTGTTAAAACACTCTTCTTATTTCAATAGTATTTGAAAATAGAGTCTCAGCTCCCCTGAAGCCCTGAGGCCAGATTTGTTTTATTTGACAAATTTTTGGTGTAGGACTTGGATGAGGGCTGACTTCCCCTTGACCCTGCTCTCTTCACACAGTTTTTCATGCATCTTTTCAATACCTTTGTGTCTATCCTGGCTTGGGAAATCAAGATCTACAACAATGCATCACATCTCATACTCCAGTGCTCTGAATGTTTGTTGTAGCATGAACGAAATGAACTTTAAAAAAATCCTCCCTGATTTTCTGTTTAGGTGAGAATCTTCCTGGACAGATGTTTTCCTGGCTCTTTTTGAGTGGGAGATTTAATCCTCAACTCTTTCTGTTGACTGAGACTCTTTGGGGCTCTTTAATGTTGACTAGGAACGCTCCCAGCTCTTTTGTGAGGCCTCTTTGTTTATTTGAATACTAGTTGAATGCCACAGGTGATTCTCACTCCACTAGGCTCCTTTCCTCCTTGCTGAGTATATGCTCTACTACTGTTTAGTATTTATTTAGGTCAATACTCAAAGAATGGCAAAATTACACAAAAAATAATTTGGAACTACAATGGCTTGTCTGGGATTCCTAATGCCTTCGCACATTGGCTCATCTCTGGGAGGGTTTTGAATCCCAAGTGAACTCTAAATAAAGCAGTTAAAAACTGACTTTCATGGTTTAAACTTTATCCATCTACCCAACAATCTCTGTCACTATATCTGAGGGAAAGCCTCAAGGATCATCTGCCCTCCTCAGCTGATACTTCCTCATCCGCTATATAGTCTCAAAGATCCCTACCTCTCTCTTATCCCTCTCCTTATTCTTCAACTCCTCTAAAGTCATTCTTGTCTCCCCCCTCTCCATGTCCCTGAGTCTTTTTGCATTTACCCTGCCTTCCTGAATCCTGTTCCTACTTTGCCAGCTCCACAGTTTCCACAATTACTTGAGACACTGGTCCTGCTCCTCTGGTAGACAAGGAAGGATGAAGGATCTCAATTACCCCCCAAAAAACTAACTTTTAAGCTTTGATCTTAATCAGATTTACACTATATAATAACTGACTTTTCCTTAATCCATGCAAAAACTGAGGGCTTTTCTATGCAATTGTTATCTAATTCAGATTAGTCTTAGGGACACATTCTCCACACATTGTGTTGTAGCACAACAATAGGAGAATGCATAGACTGATAAAGTTAAATTCATACAGTGCAAGCTCATAGGTCTCAAACATCCTTTTGAGGGCCATCCTTTATTTCATCTAAATCTTAAATAGATAAAGATACTGGCAGATACTAAAAGGGGGGGCAGGGAGGACACTGCGCTAAAGATTAGCCAATTTTGGTAACTAAGATGAAGCTAAAATGATAGGAATCACATTGACTCCCCTTTGAGGCATTTGTTCCTGTCTGCCTCCAAATACAGTCAAACAGCCTAGAGGATATAATCCCAGTCAATGGGCAACCCATCACATTTCTGGTCAGGTACTCCACGTTTAAACCTGCCAATGTCTAACATTATCCCTCAGAGTTCACAAACAATCTCTCTCTCAGGGAGTTACACAATTTACCACAGGATTTATTACTTTTTAAAGCCTTTCTGTGTCTCTTGAACTCCACGGTGTCCCCAAAGCTTTTGTTAGGATCCACAAACCCATTTAATCCATTAGGCAGAGATTTGCTTTCTAGTTGGAATGTTAACATTTCATGATAACTGAGGGAATAACCCTTAATTCCCAACTTCCTTTCTGCTCATCTTTTCCCTCTGACAGCTGTGAGAGATCACCCCAGTTTACTTGCTTTCTTTGCAGCTTCCCAACCCCTTGACAATCCCTAAATTCAAGGTGTACTCACTCACATTCCTTATTCACTTTGGGTTATGGGAAGTACAGATGTAGGGCAGCTCTCAGAACCAGATCTCTAAAGGTAGATATAGACCCCATTATGTACCTCCCTAAACTAACCCAGGACTCTCTAAAACCTTAGGAAATTCAAGGTCTCACATCTATTATTCAAGGATTCCTTGACAGGTGGATCTTTAAGTCCACCTCTAGTCATTGCAGCACACCCGTTTTACACACACACGTGCATGCACACACACACAAATGGCAAGGGCTATTGATTGGTTTAAGATTTGTAAACCAGAAATAGAATTGTAAAATCCTGATTCCCTATGGTCCCCAAATCCAATATTATCCTTGCTTCATTCCCTCCAGCAACACTCATTTTACTGTTGTTAACTTCTGCTTATTAATTATATCCACTCTTATTATAAAGAGTTTGAGGCTGTTTTCTCTCCAGTGCTTTTATCCAAGCCACTCTTCACCTACAAATTGGAGACTTGTTCTCTGCAGGAAATGCCACCAAAAATCTAATCTTGAACCTTATTGGAAGAATCCTTACTTTACCCCCCCCCTCCCGACTGCCAACATGCTGCCAAACTCTAGGGGGCCCATCCCTGGATTCAAGTCTCTTAACTGATTCAGGTATAAAAGTTATTCTTATGGAAGTGCCCCTCAATTGGAGATCTTAAACTGAGGTGCTGTCTTCAGCACCCAGGAGCGGACAGCACCATGAGATCAACAGCTTTCACATGAACTTGGGACCAAGCAGATAACATCAGGAAGTGGTCAGCACCCAGGCAAGACAGTGGAACAATCACCCTCACCCTCACCCTCAGGAGTCCCTTGTCTTCCTACCCTTTCCATTGTAATTGTTTTTCTTCGCTAATCTTTTTTGATTCTATCCATTCCAGCATCATGTTTGCTTTCCACATAACTTTTCCCGTTGCCACTGTGACTTTCCAGAAGAAGCCTTACATTGTACTCTTTCTTCCTCTTCCCCCTCACATGAGCTGTTTCCTCCTTAATTCCTCTGTCCTCCAAGGCGATGCAAATCTATGCTATTCCTTCACACAACTCAGAGCACAATCTCGCAGTCTTACCCCTGATTTCTGTTATGTACTCACTTTCCTTTGGAAACCTCTAGTCTCCTCCAAATTCCTATCCCTGGCTGAGATTTAAAGACATGCTTTGTGTTGACATTTAGAGAGAGGGGCTTTAGATTTTCTCTCTGGACATCATAAGAACCTCTATAATCTTCATAAAGAGCAATGTATACTTCCGTTGTCAACATAACAAAGAGTCTTTCAGGAATCTAGGTATTTTCAATTACACTAATTTGCCACCAATACAAATACCTACACTGTTATTTTGAGGAGCAAAAGTACATACTCCATGCCTTCTTGTATTATTTGATGTATTCATATGATCTGAAGTATAATTTCACTTTCACTTACACTATCCGCCCTGTAAGCAAAACCCCCAGAAGTTTCCTCTTCCTACTTAGATGGCACAAACATCTCTATCAAAAAGGCTCATATGAATTCTAAAATATAAATCCATGGGACAGTGATTTTTATTTATCCTATGTTTCTCCTAATGAGATATATTGTATTTATGAAAACTATATCTATTAGCACCTACATGCTAATTGGAGTGGATTGTGCTATCTAACTAATCTTATTAGTCCCTAGAATTATTTAGCCAGACTACCTTCTTTTGTGTGTGTGTGTGTGTGAGGAAGATCGGCCCTGAGCTAACATCTTCCAAACCTCCTCTTTTTGCTGAGGAAGACTGGCATTGGGATAACATCCATGCCCATCTTCCTCCACTTTATATGGGACACAGCCACAGCATGGCTTGCCAAATGGTGCCTCGGTGCCCCCAGGATCCCAACCTGTGGACCCCAGGCTGCCGTAGCAGAGCACGTGCACTTAACTGCTTGAGCCACTGGTCCGGCCCCCAGACTACATTCTTCTGTCATTTGAATCTTCTATCACCTTTGATTTGAATTTTCCAGGCAATGATCCAAAGGTTTATAAAATGCATTACAGCTATAACCTTAAAAACAAAATTCTGGCCCCAGAAGGAGGGTATAAACTTCCTTTCTCACCAGATTCTGATTCTTCCATGCATTGCTCCAGGAAATAATCAGTACTGTGGATAATCTTATAAAAGCACCAACATCATTGCTAGAGAACTAAAGGAACTTCAGTGAGTAGCATTATGATTTTGCCTTTCAAAGGGGCACTTGTGTAGAGGTTGGATGTGACCACTATACATTGGTTCCCCAGAACCTCTCTGATGTTTAGGCCATAAAGAAAAATAATCAGACCACAAACCAGGAAATTCAGCATATTACCACTGCTAAACTCCCTTTGCCATCTAAGGATGCTTTGGGACCAGTGTCCTGGAATATTCTTGACTGGCTCTCTTCGGACCTCAAATCTTCTTTGTACTCCTTTATTCAACCTTTAATAGTTGTGCCTTTCATTATTTCCTAGACATCGTCTCCTCAATTGTCTGATCTCTTATGACCCTCCAACAATACACTCAACATATGATACAGATGGGAGGCCAAAAAGAAGGTGAAGGCCAGCCTACTCCTGTGAACAGCTTTGACCAACCTCAGCCTCAAAATGTCTCTTATTCTATCTATAAGAGTGTTCAAGATACACTTCATCTAAAACAACAGGGGGCATTGACTAAGTGGTTACAGTTATGCATTACCTAGCCCCTGAAACTTGGGCTTGATCAAACTTTAGTCAGGTTTCTCTTCTCCCTTTAGACCCCTAAATTTTGGCTCACCTCTAGGCTTAATCAAACATAAAGTATAAAATCTTCTTCAGGACTTATCCATGGGTTGGGCCAACCACAAGTTGAAACATTTCCTATTGAAGTGCCCTGATTTTGCTAGCTGCTTAGCGCAGTTTTGTGCCCTCCTTTGTGACCCCATTCAGTTTCCGCTAACCCTGTTTACCTAACAAAGAAAATTCCTTTTCTGTTTACTTTTGATTTTGAGTTGCTTGAAGATTCTGAGATAAGAGAGTTCTTTCTGTTTCAGAAATCAGCTACGGGGCCAGCCCAGTGGCACAGAGGTTCAGTTTATGTGTTCCACTTTGGCAGCCCGGGGTTTGCTGGTTTGGATCCTGGGCATGGACCTACTCACTGCTCATCAAGCCATGCTGAGGCAGTGTCCCACACAGAAGAACTAGAAGAACCTACAACTAGGATATACAACTATGTACTGGGGAGTTTGGGGAGAAAAAAGAAAAAAAAAAGAGGAACTGTGGCAACAGATGTTAGCTCAGGGCCAATCTCCCTCAAAAAAAGAAAAAACTGGACGGCCTTTAAAAAAAATCAGATATGTTTTTATTTGACAGTTGTATCCTTTTAACTAAAAATTAAGCCATTAGCTACAGATGGTAATTATGCTGAATGATATGTCTGCCCAGACTATATTTCTTGTTGGGATAATTAATTTGAACAATGTTAGTTTCTTTTTCAGTTAGCATCAGCAGATACTGACTCACAAAATTATTTGGGAAGAAGTATCAAAGAAAGGGAGATTGTATTGTAAATTTTTATTACGTTTTATGGCTTATTACAGAGAAGCTCAACTACAAGTTCAAGTTCGGTTTTGAAAAATGTGCATGCTCAGTGGATCTGGGCACATACGGAGGAGACATGGGTAAGGCAGCAGTATCTGGATGTGCTCAGTTTCTTTTACTTCAGAACTTGTGTATTTAAGGAAGTGAAAGGAGTAATTGTGTGCTTTTTCAAAAAAGCAGACATCTGTTTTTGACTATTTTTTTCTAACCTCTACTCTTAATCTGACTCCTTTTATGGATTTCCACAGTTAAGTACTACAAGTTTCCTGGGCCTCAGTTGTTAGCTTC
Organism: Dicerorhinus sumatrensis harrissoni; assembly: GCA_014189135.1. Classification (NCBI taxonomy): domain Eukaryota; kingdom Metazoa; phylum Chordata; class Mammalia; order Perissodactyla; family Rhinocerotidae; genus Dicerorhinus; species Dicerorhinus sumatrensis. The sequence continues at coordinate 121,255,666 of JABWHU010000930.1, forward strand.
CAGGAGAAAGTAGAGAGCCATTTCTCATTTTATTGATTCTAAGGAGTAAACTTTAGTAAACATTAGTAATGCTACTGATGAAAGATGAGGGAATTAAAGCACTCAGCTTCTCCCAAGTTATTAATTCTACTGTTTTATTCACGGCCCAGAAAAGGATAAAAAATATATATATTATAGAATGTTAACTGAAAAGAGCAGCTTCAGAGGCAAAACTTAAAATCTAAAAAGTGAGGCTTTTATTCAGAATTGCACTTCAGGGAAAACAGATCTGAGAGTTTGTCTCAGACATGAAATGTATGTAATGCCTGTGTTGACATTGTACTTCATGTATAAAGAGTGAAAATATTTATTAAGTGAATTTACTTAATAAAAATGAAAGAATGGATGGGCCAGCCCAGTGGCATAGTGGTTAAGTTTATCTGTTCTGCTTCAGCGGGCAGCCCAGTGTTCATGGGTTTGGATGTCAGGCATGGACCTACACACCGCTCATCAAGCCATGCTGTGGCAGTGTCCCATACACAAAACAGAGGAAGATGGTCATAGATGTTAGCTCAGGCCTAGTCTTCCTCATCATAAAAATAATAATAATAATAATAATTAAATAATGGAATATCAATGGTAAAATAAGTAATTTTTAAATTAAAATGTCAAATGTAGATGCTCTAGGGTCTTAAGAATTTTTCTTGGCATTAATGTGTGTTTAACATCACTTATTAGTGTTTGTCAAGGGATGAAGGACAACAACTCATATTTCAGAGTAATACTTTTCAGGCTTAGGATTCTTTAAAATTGGAATTTTCATAATTTTATGGAAAGAAAATCTATTTAGAAATTAATTCATTGAAAAGAATTAACTGTCTTGTACTGTGTTTTTTAAATATCTACTGTATAGATTTTTTATAACATCCTGGTGAATTCATCTTTTACTGTTGCAGCATTTAAGAATTCTTTGTCTCTGAATCTTAGCAGTTCCTCTGTGACGTACACAGGTGTGTATTCTTATTTATCTTGCTTAGGATTCATTGGCATTCTTGCATTTGAGAATAAACTTTTTTTCAAGTCTCCACATTCTCAGTAATTATCGTTTTGAATATTGTTTTTACATCATAATGGTTTTTCACGATAATCTGATTAGCTACATTTTGCCTTCTCAATCTTCAATGACTTTTAGGCTTTCATATTTTTAGCTCTTTGTGTCTGGTCCTCAATCTGAGTCACTTATTTAAGTATTTCTCCTATTATTTGTTTTTTACTTCTGCCTTGCCTAGTTTATTATTTCATCCATCTTTTTTGTTTCTAATTTCTGTTACATTTTTTCCAGAAGATACATTTGGTTTCATATAAAATCTCATTGTTTTCTCTAATTGTTTTCATTCGTCATATTTTCAAGTATTTATTGATCTAGCCGTATAAATATTTATATGTGTTGATTAATCTACTAGATTAGACTTTAAAAGTCACTTCTATAATTTATCTCTATTTGATTGCACTTGTTTTTTTATTTTGTGGATTTAAATTGTGAATTTAAAAATCCTTCGAACTTTACAAGTCTTAATTTTTGTGTTCTGTGGGCCAAGCACACAACAGATGTTCTAAATTCCAGCCCCAATTCATGGTGTTGTGAGTGAGTATGTCTGGCAAAGATTTTTCTACTTTATTCAAAGCCAAAACTGGAATATGAAAGGTTCTTCCATACGGACTAAAAATTGGTTTCCCCTCTTCTTTCCTTCTATCTTCTCTCCCCCACCTCAGATATTCCCTCCTTCCCTTCCTTCTTTTCTACCTTCTTTTCTTTCCTTCTCTTCCTCTTTCCTTTTGTCTCTCCTTCCTTCACTCCTTTTGTCCCGTTTTTCTTTCCTTCTCATCCCCTACTCCCTCTTCCTTGTCCTTTTTTTCTTTCCTTATCTATCTAGTGTTTCCTTTCTTCTTATTTTGGCATTTTATTCCATCAGTTCTTGGAATAATGAGAGTACAATTTAGAGTTTAAGGAGATAAAAAGTTCTTCTTATTTTGTAAGGAATGTTACAGACGTCCATAAGGAAGCAAATCAGAATTCCTTTTGTAAAATATTGAAAAAGATTTAAAAATTTTAAGAAAAATATAAAGCCCACAAGTACTGCAATTAAGCAACCACATTTCTTGGAAAGAACCCCTCACATAACTTATAATTCCTACCACATTTCATAACTTGTAATTTTGAGCTAATATATTCAGATTTCTGAGGGTACATATTTTTAAAATTTCTAATTGATTTTTATTTGTGGTAATATATATGTGTAATGTAAATGTAATGTTAACCATTTTAAATCGTTTACTTCAGTGGCATTAAATACATCCACATTGTTGTGCAATAGTCACCACCATCCAGCTGCACAACTGTTTCCTCATGCAGATCCAAAACTCTACACCTATTAAACAATAGCTTTTCATCCTCTCCTCTCGTCCCCTGGCAACCACCATTACACTTTCTGTCTTAATGATTTTGGCTACTCTTAAGAAACTCATATGAGTGAAATACAGTAATTGGTCTTTTGAGACTCATTTATTTCACTTAGCATAATGTTTTCAAGGTTTATCCATATTGCAGTATGTGTCAGAATTTCCTTCCTTTTAAAGGCTGAATAATATTCCACCGTATGTATATATCACATTATATATATCCATTTATCTGTCGGTGGACTCTTGGGTTACTTCCAGCTTTTGGCTATTGTGAAAAATACTGCTATGAACATGGGTATACATTCATCTCTTTATGTCTTTGCTCTCAGTTCTTTTGGATGTTAGCCTTCAAAAACAGAAACCAGTTTATGAGGCAAAGTGTTTATTTGGGATCAAAGAATCGCAGTTCAGAAGCAGAGATTCAAGTAGAAACCCAACTAATGTCCTGCTAGGGGGTAAAATCTGGGGCTTTTAAAAGCAAAGAAGGAAGGTTGTGTTACAAAGAATTTTAATTGGAGTTGGAGGCAGAATCTAGTATTGGCTAAGCATTGAGTGACTATGGATTCTATCTTCAGAAAGTCCACAGTCATCAGTTTTCATGATCAGGATGTTTGTTTCCCTGCTGACTTCTCAAACAATTGCTTGTAAAACAATTGCCATTTTGACCTAATCCAGAGATGTGGCCTATCCCAAGGTTCAAGACAGCAAGGCAGTTTCCCTGGAAAGGCAGCTCTGACTCCATTTTTAAATGGTTCTGTCAAAGCCAATTTTGACCCAGTATATCCCCAGAAGTAGGATTATTTTTAATTTTTTTGAGGAGCTACGACGCTGTTTATTGTAGGGGCTGCACCGTTTTACATATAATAGTACACAAGTGGTTGAATTTCTCCTCATCAACAATTATCTTCTGTTATTTTCAGCCATTCTAATGGGTTGAGGTGTACACCATTGTAGTTTTGATTTGTTTTCCCTAATGATTAGTGATATTGAGCACGTTTTCACGTACTTACAGGCCATTTCTCTGTCTTCTTCAAAGAAATATCTATTCTCAGTCCTTTGCTTATTTTCAAATCAGGTGGTTTATTTTTTCCCTGTCATTGAATTTTAGGCATTCTCTATATGTTCTGGATATTAATCTTGTATCACGTATGTGATTTGCAAATATTTTCTCCCATTTTATGGATGGACTTTTTTAAAATTATGTTTTCCTTTTACTAAGGATTTTTACTCAAAAGTACAGCTTTGAAAACACTAGCTTATTGTGAAAAAGGGTTGTCATTTTATTCTGTTGTTAGTGTCCTAGGAAGCAGAAAACTTTTAAATAGTATTGAAGTCCAGTTTGTTCATTTTTTATTTTGTTGCCTGTGACTTTGGTGTCAAATGAAGAAATCATTGTCAAAGTCAATATCATCAATCTTTTTTCCCTATTTTTTCTTCTGAGTTTTATAGCTTTGGCTCTTACATTTAGGCCTTGATTCATTTTGAGTTAATTTTGTTAGTGGTATAGATAACGGTCTGACTTCACTATTTTTCATGTAGGTATTCAGTTTTCCCAACACCATCTGTTGAAAAACCTGTCCTTTCCCCATGAATGGCCTTGGGGCCCTTGTCAAAAATCATTTGACCATACATGGCAGGGTTTATTTTTGAGTTTTCTCTTCTATTCCATTGGTTTGTATGTCTGCCTCTAGCCCAGTACCGCACTGTTTGATGACTGTAACTTTGCAGAAAAATTTGAAATCAGGAGTTGTAAGTCCTTCAACTTTGCTGTTTGTGTCAGCTATTTGGGGTCTGTTGAGATTCCATATGACTTTTTCAATTTCTACAAAAAACTTCGTTGGTATTTTTGTACAGACTGCGTTGGATCTGTGGGTTGCTTTGGGTAGTATTGACATCGTAACTATTAGTTCTTCCTGTTCATGAACTGAGGATATCTTCATTTATTTATGTTGTTTATTTCTTTCAACAGTGTTTTGTAGTTTTCATTGTACAAGTCTTTCAACTTGTTTGTTAATTCTTAGGTTTTTATTCTTTAAAATGCTATTTTAAATGATGTACTTTTCTTAAGTTCCTTTTGCATTCTTCATTGTTAATGAAGATCGCACTGTTTCATTGTATTGTAATTTTAAAGGGAAGTCTGATTGCATTTTTTAAAATCACAATACTGATGCATATTTCTTATTAACTCATGTTGAGAATATGGTCTTGGCATATCTTTTATTCTCAGATTTGCTCAAGGAATAGCCTCTTAAGCTTTATATTTAACATTTGAAAGCTATATATGATATTTTAAGTTTTAGTGAGATGTTTAAAAAATATTCTTAAGTATTTGTTGTGACTTTCTTAAATTATCATTTGTTAAGTACAGTCCCAGAGTGTTGGATGGTGGACCATGTTCAAGAGAAAACCACAAGGGAATTGAAATGGGAAAGTTTATTACTTAGAGGTCTGGAGGAAGTACATGGCAGGACAACTTGAGAGATCTGGCTGGGAGCTCAGGGCATGTGCAGGGAGAGACAGGCAGGACCTGTGGCACACTGATGGTCTAATTGTAAGGACATTTTGTGAATGACAGCTTTACCATCCAGAGATGGCCCCAGAAAACTATGGTAGAATCATTAGTGTACATACCTGCCAGTCGAAAGGGTCTGATTTGGTTATATTGGGAGGGCGATTAACCCTGAGTATAGTATGAGGCAAGGTATAAGGAGGGAACTACCTGTTTGACCACCTCATCCATTGGCATCATTTAGTGTAGAGAATGGTGAACTCTTGGTCAGATTCTGCACCCAGTGGCGTGCTTGCCAAAGTGCTTCTAACAGGGCCTATGAGCACCTGGTAGTACACCAGCCTGATTTTGTTCCAGCACATCTCCTGCAACAAGTTGAGGCCCCAAGGACCCACTAGCAATGCGGTTATCTAGGCTGAACACAATAAGATCAATAGCCAGAACAAAGGAGTATTTGCATTTGACCAGCTTGCAGGGTATATGTGTGTGTGCAGGGGAGAGGGCTCCTTCCAGCAAGCAATCTGGATACTTGCTGAAGGTGGAGTGTGTCTGCTTTGGAACAATAGGTCATTTACGTCTTTGTCTACAATGGGGTAGAGACCTGGACCCTACTGATAGTGACTGCTGGACTCTGGGTGTTTTTGTGGATATTATTATCTAATATGAGTAGCATCTGCTAGGCAGAGGGCCTCTTTTTCTCTCTCTGAGATCCACATGGCTCTGCTAGTGGATACTGTAGCTACAACTTCAACCTCCTGAAAAATTATTGATGAATTTGGTTTAATTAACCATCCCTTTATAACCTGCATAGTGAGGCAAAGCTGGTGGCCTTGGCTTTGTTGCTGGTACTGGGCCATTGTGTGGGCCCATGAAATCTCTAGAATCTAATCTCTAAACAATTGTGTAGGAGTAGAGCCCCCTTGGGCTCTCTATTGTAAGAGGGTCATGTTGCACAATCTGCCATTGATAGGATTGCCAGTGTGTGGAAGATGACAAAATGATTGAAAATTCAAGACAGTAAAGAGTAGGTGCATTCATCTGGTGAACAGCTGTGAATGACATTCTACTTAAAGTCAGACGAGTTGGAGGTTCCCTGTAAGCAATGGCAAGGGCGTCTTTGCAGGAGAGTGGTGGTTTGCATGGAGGTATTGAGACTGGGAGTTAGGTAATATGAGAGCTTGGGGTAAAATTTCTGTCCATTTGTGGGACCACCTTTGTTTAGAAGCTTGAGGAGCCTATCTTTGAATAGGACATTGTGCCTCTCTATAATTCTGGCTGCTTGGGGCCAGAAAGCTTGGTGTAAATTCCATAATATTCCATGTTTTAGAGCCCATGACTGAACAGCTTGGGCGGTGAAATAGATAACTTGATCTGACTCTATGATGTCTGGTGGGCCAAAGTGAAAGAGGACATATCTGATTAACAAGATTACATGACGAGAAGCAGCACTTCTGGAGGCAGTGGCCAGTGAAAATATGGATAATGGTAGTTAACGTACCTATTGACTCAAGCAGAGGCAGCAGTGGCCCAATAATATCACTTTGCCATCTTGAATAGGGGTTGTCACCCTGAGGCACATGTCTCCACCTGGGAGCCTTCCAGAGTTTTGTTTGGGAGTAAAAGGGGCAATTATCTACCATTACATTAGCTAGGGCCACAGGGAGAGGGATGCCACACCTGTATACTCAATCGGTGAGTGCTTTCACTCTTCTGTGGCCTGATGTAATATGAGCCCACTCAGCTAGTGTGTATGGCACCTCTGGAAGAATAGTTGTGTCTGGGGCTGTGTCTGATACTCTGGTAGGTAGTTCATGTGGGGCCTTGGAACCAGTGTATAATTTGGATAAACCACCTGAAATGTTATTACAGTGTGCTTCTGGTGTTGGTATGTGTGTGCAGCAGCTTGAGTGACCATAATCAGCATGTGTCTGCTGGCTATCTCTTTTCAATGGATGAGCCCCAGAGAGGCTATTGTCTAGACCAGACTGCGAGCCCACTGGCCCAGGAGTCAGTAAAAATGTGTGCCCTTGGCAATCTTATTTTTAGGGTCTGTTGTAGAGTCAGATATGCTGCCACTACTCCGCCAGTTGAGCAGAGCCAGGAGAGCCTTCCTCAACAAGGAATATGCTGCTAGCAGGATAATATGCTGTGGTCTTCTAGCAGGCTGGATTGTATACCGTGGTGGCACTATAGTTGGTGATGGCATGTCAGACAGTTGGTCCCAAGGGGCTCCCCAAACTGCTAGAGGGGATGGCAGTGGGGATGCCAAGAGCTGCACCTCCCTGTCAGTAGAAAAAGGGGCTGAGCATGGGGGAAGCCATATTCTCCTTTAAACTAGAAAGACCTTTGATATTGGATTTATCCCTTTTCTGAAGGTACCACTTCCATTTCAACAGTGATGCCTCAATAGCTGTGCTGAGCCTTTGCTGGGTTGAATCCCTGACTCAAGGAAGGATGAGGACCTGTGCAAAGCAGTATGGGCTAAGAACCCATTGATGCCTCTGTCTCTAAAAGGGCCCAAGAGGCTAGCAAAATTTGCCCCTAGAATAGTATGTTCTGAGCTGCTGTCTGGAGCAGACATTTGGTCCAGAACCCTAGAGCCTTGCTTAGTCCAGAGACTCCAGGTGGTATAATTAGGTGTCTCTAGTGATTCAGCTCAGAAGTCTGAGCCCCAAGGGGCAAAGGGTAGGGCTTGTGTATGGCTTGCTGGGCCAGCCAGAAGGCAGTTTGTTGTTCTCCCTAGTGGAAAGAAGCTGATTTGTGTGTAATGGGATAAGTGGGCCTAAGCAGAATTCTTATATGTGGAATGTGTTGCCTGTAAATGGTGAAGAGACCTAATATGCGCTGTGCCCACTGAAGTGTAGTGAGAGGCTTGATTATGAGGAGTTGATGTTTTACAGCACAAGGAATTTTGTAGCCCAAAATTATTAGTCAACAGAGACTCCAAAGAGTGGGGTTTTGGTAAGCTCCATGGGGGTCTTACCTAAGAGAAAACAAGGAGAAGGCCCTGGGAGGTGGGGAGATTGTTTATCATAAGGGCTGTTGGCTAAGTCATATCAGGAACTCACATGTTCTTGATCTAGGGCATCTGCTAGCATGAGGGCTACTGTCAGTTTAAGGCCCCCACAGACCACTTGGCCAAATGAAAAGGATGCTGAGGCAGCAATACCATGGATAGCTTAGCTAAGCTCTCTATAGCATTTTATCTAATTCTATTGCAATTAATAACGAACATTTTCCTTTTACCTTGCTCTTTGCCTCTACTTTACATTCTTTGTTAATAGAATCTGAATATTTAACTATTGGTCAGAAATTCTAATAATTTATTTTAAGAGTTGATAAAATTACTTGTTTTTAAAATATTTAGAATATTTAAACATTATTTCCATTTTTTCAGCTCTACTTTGCTTGGACAGTCTTGAGGTTTTTTATTTAATTGTTTCATGGTCATTTGTAGTCGTAAAGTAATGTCCAAGAGTACTGTATTTGTCAGTGTTTGTATATATGAAAACTTACAAGTCATGTTCTATAGATTACAGATCAGCTTTACAATTATTCCACTAATTTTCTTCAATACTGAATTTTGAATCTGACACCAATTCTGACATGTGTTTCTTTTCTCATATCATCAAGCAGTTAATTCCAACACTATCTACCTAGAGATTGCATCAGATACCACAAGTCAAGGACTCAGTTCTCCAAGACTGCCTCCCCAACCAGATGCCAATCACACGTCCAGGTTGTTACATTTGCTTCAGACCAGCCAGGTATAGATCCAAAGTTCCAACGACCCTCTCCTTGAGTTTCATTAATTTGCTGGAGAGGCTCACAGAACACAGAAAAACATTTTGTTTACTTGATTCCCAATTTCCTTTAACTCATGGATAGACAGATGGAAGAGATGAATATGGCAAGGTATGGGGAAAGGTCATGGAAGCACACCATCCTCCTCACATCTCCAGCTGTTCACCAATCTGGAAGCACTCTAAACCTCATCCTTTTGTATTTTTATACAGTCTCTAGTACACAGGCATAATTGATTAAATTATTTGACATTGGTAATTGAACTCGATCTCTAGCCCCTCTCCCCTCCATCTTCCCAAAGATGGAGTTGGCCCTTCCTTAAGTGACTTCTGAAAATCACCACTTTAACTCACTCAGGTGTGGTTGAAATGAATTATGAATATCAAGAAACCCTTGTCATTCTTATCACTGGGGAAATTCAAGAGTTTTAAGAGCTCTGTGCCAGAAATGGGGATGAATATATATTTCTTATTATAAATCACAATATCACAGAATTCTCGATCTAGAATCCAATTTTCATGATGTGTTTCTCAATTCACCTACTTAACAAGCTACAAAACATTTAATGAGACTGTTTGCTCATTGGCAATATGTTGAAAATTGTACTACTATTATCACAAGTTTATTCTGAGGATTAAATATGTGTGACTCACATTAAGGGCACATAGTGTCGTGAGTACGTATTATTAACATTGTCCAAGGTGTAAAATATATCATCCTAGGAGAACATTTTTATTAAATTTATTATTTTGGGGTAATTATATATTGACATGGGGTTTTAGGAAATAATAGATTCCTGTGTAACTTTCCCCAGTTTCCCCAATGATAATTCTTTCAAAACTCTAGCACAGTTTCAACACCAGTATATTGACATTGATACTGTTGGGGAGGAAGAGCTATTCGTTTATCCTCTAGGTCCTTCTGGCTGGTCTAGGAATTAACTTGACATGAGACAGAATAACAGGAGAAAATCAAAGTTTAATAACATGTATACATGGGAGAAACCCAGGAAAACTGAGTAACTTGCCAGAATGGCCAAAGCCACCACCTTAAATACCATCTTCAGTTAATGAACAAAGGAGGGTGTTGGGGGTAGTGGTTTGGGACTTCAAAGGGGAGGAAGGGAATTCATATGGAGATGGAAAAGCAGATGTTTGGTAAACAAATGTTTGCTGAGACATCAATAGACGATGTGACCCTAGGGAGAGAAATAAAAGTGGGCTCAGCCAGGATCCTCCCATTCTACCACATCCAGAGTTATCTATGGTGATGGCCTGTCTAGGACAGGCTTTTTAACTTAAATCCTTTCAGGCAGTTAAGCGGAAAGTCAGAGTTTCTTGCAGGGTATTTTGTCCTTAAAAATAATCAAGACGGGGGGCCGGCCGGGTGGCGCAAGTGGTGAACTGCGTGTGCTCTGCTGCGGTGGCCCGGGATCGCCGTCTGGGATCCCAGGTGCGCATGGCCGCATCGCTTGGCAAGCCAGGTGGTGGCGGTGTCCCATATAAAGTGGAGAAAGATGGGCACAGATGTTAGCCCAGGGCTGGTCTCCCTCAGCAAAGAAAGAGGAGGATTGGCGGATGTTAGCACAGGGCTGATCTCTTCACAAAAAAAAAAAAAAAAATCAAGACAGAAACATTTCTTGAGGCAACAATTCTGATCCTCCACAATACAGTCAAGAAATAAGATTTCCATCATCAAAAGGATCTCTCCTGTTGCTCTTTTATGACTGCACCTACTTCCTTTTCTTTCCTAAACTCTCTTTAACATCTAGCAACTACTAATCTGTTCTCTATTTTGTCATTTCAAGAATGTTATATAAATGGAATAAAATAATATGTAACCTTTTGTTGCTAATTGTTTTCATCTAACCTAATTCCCTGAAGATACAGCCAATTGTTGCAACGTTAATGACGTGTTCTATTTTTTTTTATTGCTGAGTATTATTTCACAGTGTGGATGAACTACGTTTTATTTAACCTTCACTTTTGGAATGACAATTAACGTGTTTCAAATTTTGGCCTTTCAGGAATAAAGCTTATGTGTTAGAGGTTCTGTGAACATAGACTTTCATTTCTCTGAGATAAATGCCCAGATAATACTTCATTCCTTTAAATAGTACAATTTTTTGGCCTTTGTTTTTGGTGTTTTATTTTCATTTAGAATTTGAAATGTTATTTTAATGTTAATATTATTTATTTTATCATGTATGAGGGTATTTGGACATATAAGGTTAGGTCCCTTTTCAAATTTTAGGTAATTTTTCCTTAGCTGTTTCTTTGATTAAGGCTAACGTTAAATTGTTTATTTTGTCACTGTTTTTCCCCTCATTAAGATTTTCTGTAGCTAGTGAATGAGTTCTTCCTGGTCTGACTTTTACACCTAATACTTATGTGGGTGAATATATGAACCATTAAATCCTAGTCTCCTTTTGACTCTCGACACTTGTCTTCTTAGTGTTCCACACCATCATCTTTTCTTCTGATATTCTTCTATTTTCCTACATTTGACAAGCTATGTAGCCTCTTGATCCATTTACAAACTATTTTTTTACCTTGGAACAACCTTATTCTTTCTCATCCTCCTTTATGTACTCCTTCAGCGTTCTGCTTAAATGCTCTTATATAAGAACTTTTATTCATTTTGCCTGAAACCCACTGACAAAGGTAAGTGTCTTTTGCTCTAGCTGGGCAACTTGTTCCTTTTCTTTCACTACTCGTCCTGAATGGTTAGTTTATAATTACCCGAACAAGTTTCGTTGTTTATCTATCTTATGTATAATCCCTATGAGGGATCCTTATCTATAATCCTATCTACAATCCCTATCTATAATCCTTTTCTATAATCCCTATAAATCCCATAGGATTTATCTGTCTCATTTGTTGCTGGATCCCAAATATCTAGAACAGAGTCATTTAATTATGAATACACAATTTAAAATCTATGAATTTTATTTCGGACTACCGTTGAGCTTTAAAAAATGTACATGAGGCTTATGTATCATTTTTCTAGGCACAATTATTCACTTTTTGTGAAATGAGTGAATATTGTGAGTTTTTTTAACTTTGCCTTCTAAGTAGCATTTAATACATCAGAAACAACATTTTCCATATTTTATTCCCTCTGGGCCTAAGTACCAAAGATAAATCTGAAGAAAATTATTTTTAATGCACCATCAAAAAATATCTTTATTTCTATCAACTGTCAGAAAAAGAAATGCTTTAGAATTCCATCAGAAACATCTAAGGGAGAAAAATGTCTGTGTTTGTCTTTTGTGGAATTAAGAATGATAATCAGATGTGTAGCGGAATGTATTGTATGTTTATAGAATATTATTCCAGTGTTAATGCCCATGGAATAGTTTCGAAAATAAGTAGTAAGGGCAAATGAATGTTGGATCTTAAATAATTTGACCTGGAAACTATGAGCAATTTACATAAAGATGTATGCCATTTATTGTTAGTAAACTCTTTCTGAAAATCTGATATTCTTTACAGAAATAACAATTTAGTATAATGTTAAATGGCAAATATTAGAATATATTCTAAGCAATCCAAAGCCCTTAATAATTTTCTATAATTAATTAACATGTGGTAAAATAGATATATCAGAGTAATAAAACTTGTTATATTGTGTAAAATGTTTAAAATACTGCTTTCTTTATAATAAACTATTAACATAGTTGTTAACAATTATATTCTGTTCAAAAATGTGGTCCTTCTTACTGCCAGCATAACAAACTTCTGAGAAGCAATTCTATTTGTTGATATTTTGTGTACTTTTAGAAATGTATGTCAGTGATTCCAGGGTTAAATTGGTTGTAGATAAGATTTTTCATGATGTGTTATTTATTTTATGTGTTACATTAATTTTGGAGGTGATGTTAACAATTTTATATGTAAACATTGGCCAAACATCCATGAAATATTTCTGGGAAAATGTTAAGCTGGGAGACATTCTGTAGAATAGATCTGTATGTTTTTAACTCTTTATTGTAGATTGCTTTTGGTATTATACCTAGGAAGTACTATATTAGTCACCTTTTATGGAGTAAAGTCTGTACTTTGCCCTTACGCAAAATTTTTGAATATAATTATTTTTTCAACTTTCATAGCAATTCTGTTTAATTCTATTGCTATTTTTATTTCCATTTATAGAAAAGGTGGAAGGTTAGAGTTCAATCCTGTATCTTTGTGATACCAGACTCATCCTTAAAGTATAAGGTCTTTTTAAAATATAATGGGATTATCATACTTAGAAATGTTATTCTATTATAGAAGTGATTCTATTCACAGTAGAAGATAGCCATCAATATCTGTGAATAAATGTTAAAGAACAATAAAATAGAACACTACAAATTTCTGTAGACACATAAAAATAAACTAAATCTTGGTCTTGCTTAAATTCAGCTTTGGAAAAATTGAAATTACCCAAACAAAGGAAGAAAAAGAAAATTTTTAAAAAGAAAGAAAGCCTATGAAACGTATTGTACAACATCATGGGAAGCAGTGTATGCATTGTGCTATGTTCAGAAGGAGAAAACAAAGAAGAAGGACAGAAAGTGTATTCAAAGAAATAATGGGTGAACACTTCCCAAATCTGGAGAAAGAAATGGACATCCACATTCTTGAGCCCAAAGTACTCCAAATAGGTTGAACCTAGTGAAGTCTTCACTGAGACACATTATGATTAAATTGTCAAAAGTCAAGGACAAAGACAGGATTTGAAAGCATCAAGAGAGAAACAACCTATCACATACAAAGGAACCCAAATAGTTACGATTATTGGTTTTCTCAGCAGAAACCTCGCAGACAAGGAAAGAGTGGCATAGTATATTCGAAGTACTGAAAGAAAAATACTGCCAACTAAGAATGCTGTATCTGACAAAACAGTCCTTTGAAAAAGGAGGAGAGGGGCCGCCCTGGTGGCACAAGCGGTTGAGTGCACGCGTTTGCTGCGGCGGCCCCGGGTTCGCCGGTTCAGATCCTGGGCGTGCACCGATGCACCGCTTGTCAGGCCATGCTGTGGCGGCGTCCCATATAAAGTAGAGGAAGACAGGCACGGACGTTAGCCCAGGGCCAGTCTTCCTCAGTAATAAAAGA
>JABWHU010000930.1:121270558-121301321 GCA_014189135.1 Dicerorhinus sumatrensis harrissoni
ACATTGAAGATGACAGAACAGAAAAAGGTATTCCATACAAATGGCGACCAAAAGAGATAAGAGAAAGCTATACTTATATCACATAAAATAGACTTTTTATGTGATAAAAAAGTCAAAAACAGTCACAAGAGACAAAGACTATTATTACATAACAATAAAAGAGTCAGTTAAACATGGTGATATACCAATTATATATGAATTCAACATCAGAGCACCACATATATATACATATATATATATGGCAAACATTGAAAGATCTGAAGGGAGAAATAAACAGCAATAGATATACAGTAGGAGACCTAAATACTCAACTTACAATAATGGACAGATTGTCTGAGACACAAAATCAATAGAACACAGCAGATCTGAAAAACACTGTAGACCAAATGAACCTAACCAGACATTTGCAAAACAATCCAACTAACAGCAGCAGAATACACACTCTTCTCAAACACACATGAAACATTCTCCATTATAGATTACATGTTAAGTCCAAACACAACGCTCAGTAAATTTAAGAAGATTGAAATCAAACCAAGTAGATTTTTCAGCAACAATGGAAAGAAACTAGAAATTAATAACAATGAGAAATTTGGAAAATTCACATATTTGTGGAAATTGAACAATAAATTCCCGAACAACTGATGGGCCAAAGAAGAAATCTAAGGGGAAGTCAGAAAAAAATCTCAAGATAAATGAAAACAAAATCAGAACATATCAAAACTTATGGGATGCAGCTAAAGCAGTACAAAAGAAAGGTCATAGCAATAAACACCTGCATTAAAGAAGAAGAAAGATCTCAAATAAACTAACATGTACCTTAAGGAACTAGAAAAAGAAGAACAAACGAAGCCATAGGTTAGCAAAAAGAAGGAAATAATAAAGATTAGAATAGAAATAAATGAAATAGAGAATAGAAAAACAACAGGAAAATGCTTTGAATCTAAGAGTTGGTGTTTTGAATAATAATGAAATAGACAAATCTTTAGCTAAACTAACTAAGGAAAAGAAAAAACTCAAAATCAGAAAAGGAAGAAGAGAACTCACAACTTGGCACCAGAGGAACAAAAATCATGAAGGACTATTGTGAACATTATATGATAATAAATTGGATAAACTAGAATATATGGATAAATTCATAGAACCAAAAACCTATGAGACTGAATAAGGAGTAAATACAAAATCTGAACAGAAAATAACAAATAAAGCAATTAAAATGGTAATCAAAAACCTCTTTATTTTATTTTATTGAGGTAATATTGATTATAATGTTCTGTAAATTTCACATGTACTTATATTTCGGTTTCCATATACCCTGCATTGAGTTCACCACCAATAGTCTAGTTTTCATCAGTCACCATATGCTTGTACCCTTTCACCCCTTTCACTCTCCCCCCACCCCCTTGTCCTCTGGTAATCACTAATCTCTTCTTATGTATGTGTTTGTTTATCTTCCACATACGAGTGAAGTCATATAGTATTTGTCTTTCTCTGTGTATTTCACTTAGCATAACACCCTCAGTCCATCCATGCTCTCACAAATGGCGTGATTATGTCTTTTTATGGCTGACTAGTGTTCCATTGTACATATATCTTTTTTACCCATTCACCCATTAATGTGCACTTGGGTTGCTTCCACATCTTACTTATTGTGAATAATGCTGCGATGAACATGCGAACATAGGGGCACATATATATTTTTGAATTACTGATTTCATGTTCTTTGGATAAATACCCAGTAGTAGCAAACCTGGATCACATGGTATTTCTATTTTAAATTTTTTGAGAAATCTCCGTATTGTTTTCCATAGTGGCTGCACCAGTTTGCATTCCCACCAGCAGTATATCAGGGTTCCCTTTTCCTCACATCCTCTCCAACACTTGTTATTTTTTGTCTTGTTAGCTATAGGCATTCTGATGGGTGTGATAAACAAAATAGAGACAAAAACACAACAGAAAGGATCAATGAAACTAATGACTAGCTCTCTGAGGAGATAAACAAAATTGACACACCCATAGCCAGACTCACTAAGCAAAAAAGAGAGAAGACTCAAATAAATCAAATCAGAAATGAAGAGGAGAAATTACAGTGGGCACCACAGAAGGACAAAGGATTATAATAGGTTACTATGAGAAACTATACGCCAACAAATTGGATAACCTAGAAGAAATGGAGAAATTCTTAGAATCATACAACCTCCCAAAACTGAATTTGGAGGAAATAGAGAATCTGAATAGATCAAAAATCTCTTAAGAAAGAAATTCTCAGGACCAGGTGGCTTCACAGATGAATTCTACCAAACATTTAAAGAAAAATTAATACCATCGCTTCTTAACCTCTTTCAAAAATTTGAAGAAGATGGAGTACATCCAACGTTTTTATGAGGTCAGCATCACTCTGACACCAAAGACAAAGATATGACAAAGAAAATTACAAGTCAGTATCAGTGATGAACATGGATGCAGAAATACTCAACAAAATATTAGCAAACGGTATTCAATAGCATATTAAAAGGATCATACACTAGGACCAAATGAGGCATATCCCTGGGAGTCAAGGATTGTTTAGCATACATAGATCATCAATGTAATACACCACATCAAAATAATGAGTGATAAAATTCACATGATCATCTTGAATAGATATAGGAAAGGATTTGATAGAATCTAACACACTTTTATGATAAAAATATCTGAACCAATTAGGTACAGAAGAAAGTTATCTCAACATGATAAAGGCAGTATATGAAAAGACCACAGTTAACATCATAATGGGGAAAAACTGACAGCTTTTCCTCTAAGATCTGGAAAAAGACACGAACGTCCTCATTTGCCATTCCTGTTCAACATAGTACTGAAAGTCCTTGCACAAGCAATTAGGAAAGAAGAGAAATAAAGGGCATCTGAATCAGAAAGCAAGAACTAAAATTAGTTCTGCTGTAGATGACACAATCTTATATGTAGAAACATTATCGACTCCTAAAACACCTGTTAGAATTGATAGATAAATCCAGCAAACCTGTATGATTTAAATAAACTTACAAACATCATTTGCATTTCTACACACTTGTGACAAATTATCCAAAAATAAATTTCAGAAAATGATCCCATTTACAAAAGCATGTAAAAGAATAAACACCTAGAAATAAACTTAACCAAGGAGGTGAATGGTTTGTACACTTGCAACTATAAATATATATATAAAGTTATAAAAACTATACACACATACAATGGATATTATTCAGTTGTAAAAAAGAAGGAAATTCTGGGGCTGGCTCTGTGGAACAAGCAGTTAGGTGCGCGTGCTCCGCTGCGGTGGCCTGGGGTTTGCAGGTTCGGATCTGGAGTGCACACCAATGCACTGCTTGTCAAGCCATGCTGTGGCGGCATCCCATATAAAGTGGAGGAAGATGGGCATGGATGTTAGGCCAGAGTCAGTCTTCCTCAGAAAATAAAAAAAGAGGAGGATTGGCAGATATTAGCACAGGGCTGAGCTCCTCACAAAAAAAAAAAAAGAAGGAAATCCTGGGATTTGTGACAACACGGATAAAACCTGCAGGCTTTCTGCTAAGTGAAATGTGAGACAGATAAAGACAAACACTGTATGATCTCACTTATATGTAAAATCTAAAAAAGTCAAAAGTCATAGAGACAGAGAGTAGATTTGTGGTTGGCAGGATCTGGTGAGGTGGGAGATGGGGATGTTGGTCAAAGGGTACAAATTTCCTGTTACCAGATGTGTAAGTTCTGGAGAGCTAATATAGAGCATAGTGACTGTGGTTGACAACTCTATATTGAATACTTGAAAGTTGCGAAGAGAGTAGATCTTACATGTTCACCACACACACAAAAACAGTAACTGTGTGAGGTATGGGTGTGTTAAATAACCTTATTGTGGGAATCATTCATAATGTATACATATATCATATCATCATATTGTATACATTAAACTTACACAATGTTATATATCAATTATATCTCAATAAAGCTGAGGAAAAATGCATTAAAGACTTAAATGTATGACCTAATACTGTCAAACTCCTAGAAGAAAACATGGGGGAAACATCTAGATATTGGCCTTAGCAATTGATTTTTTAGACATGCCAGCAAAAGACAGGCAACAAAAACACAAAAATAGACAAATGGAATTATATCAGACTGAAAAGTTTCTGCACAGCAAAGGAAACAACAAATGAAAAAGACAACCTATCGAATGGGAGAATATACTTACCAAATACATATCTAACAGAGTGCTAACATGCAAAAGTTTTAAGGAACTCAAAAACTCAATAGCAAGCATACCAATAACCCAATGAATAATGGCAAAGGAACTGAGCAGATATTTCTCCAAAGAAGGCATACATGTGTCCAACAGGTGTATGATAAGGTGCTCAATATAAGCATTCATCAGGGAAAGACAAACCAAAACCACAATGATATATCACTTTACACCTGTTAGGATGACTATTATTAAAAAAAAAAAAAAAAACTGAAAGATAAATGCTGGCAAGGACAGGGAAAAGGGAACCCTTGTTTGCTGATACATGTCGCAAGGCAGATCAACCTGAAAAACACCACGCTAAGTGAAAAAAGCCAGATGCACAAAGTCACGCACTGATGATTTCATTTATATGAAATATCTAGAATAGGTAAATTCTTGGAGACAGAAAGCAGATTACTGGTTGCCAGGGACTGGAGAAAGTGATAATGGAGAGTGTTGGATTTCAATCTGGAGAGAGGAAAATGTTTGGAACTAGATAGATGTAATTGTTGTACAACACTGTAACATATTAAATGTTGCTGAATTATACACATTCAGTGGTTAGTTTTATGTTATGTGAAGCATATCTTAGTATAAAAAATTTGGAGAACTTTCAAAATTTCTCATAAAATTAAATATACACTTACTTTATGATATGCTTACTTTATAGCAATTCATTGCTAAATCGTTTCCCTAAGAAACGAAAACAAAGATATTTATACAAATGTTCATTACAACTTAACTCCTAACAGGCCAAAATGGAACATAAGCTAATGTTCATCAACTGGTGGATGATATACAGAAGATTTGTCCACGCAAAGTAATACTACTCAACAACAAAAAGGAAAGCAGTATGGACGCCAAATAAATTAATCTCAAAAAGAGGCTGAGTGACAGAATCTAGACGTAAAAGAGAATATAGTGTATCATAATTTGAAATAAAACTCTAAGAAAGACAGTCATGATAGAAAGCAGATTAGTGGCTCTCAAAGGTCAGGAATGAGGTGGATTATGGGAATTAACTGGAATAGTGAGCAAGAATAATGAAATGTCCTATATCTTGACAGAAGTGGACATACATACAGATTTTCTTACTTATGTTTATCAAATACATGTTTATATCTAAGTATAAGCACACGCATATCAAAAACTATTTGAACTATATACTAATAATGTGTGCATTTTTTGTGACATATTACAAACCTTCCTCCTTCACAATCCCTCCATAACTCACCTCACACACCCATCACTCACTTCCTGACCTTTTTTCATTCCCCCAGCACTGCTCCCATCACTCATACCCCAGTTCACCATCACTCATGGAGCATAGTATTAGCATTCCCTCCAGAAAACCCCCTTCTATCTCCTATGAGCTATTACCTCAGATGTCCATCCTTGAACCCAGCGACTTCGTAAACTCTTTAACAATAACAGTAATAGGAGATTCAATCTAAAATTTATATACTGCTTTTATATTATAAAACCTTTTCACATATTACCTGCTTAAATTTTTATAGGACTTCTATGACAAAGGTACTATTTTCATCCCCATTTCAACCGTGTGAAATGTGTATAAATGATATAGCTAAGATGTGAGCTCTGTAAATCTTAAGTGTTATACTGCAAATTTTTCTTTAGTTCCCTTCTGTAAAGTGGGGTAACTATAGTATCTACTGTATTGTCCTGCTATAAACCCGTCTGTGATTGCACACCCTTCTTTGGATAAAGTCTAAGAAACTTGATGTTCTATCAGAGCCCTGTGTGATCTGACTCAATCCTTTATCTTGATGAGTGTAAAGTATTTGATTCCTCTTTACTCCCTCTCTTCCTACCCTCCTCATCTACCTTCTCCTACTCTGTTACTCACCCCTTTTAATTAATTGATTAAAAACAATCCAATTTCTCTTTTAAATGCTTGGTAATAACACCAGAATGAAAAGGACAGATACTCAATATAAAATTTATTTGTGCCATGGAGAAAACAACACAATAAATGTAGAGAATGAAAAGTGTGGCAGACATTCCAGGGAAGTCCTCTTTGTGAAGTTGATATTGAAGGAGCTGAGGAAGTTGTAAGAAGAACAAAAGGTCAGGCTACAGCATTTCTGGGCACCCAGAAGTGCACCTCTGGCACTTCAAGGCACTCATCAGTGGCTGCTGTTTTCCTAAACCCCACTGCTGGGACGCTGCATTTGCTCCCTGGCAGCTTATCTCAGATCCTTTTTATCCCCAGGATGATTGACTCCAAGGGTCCTGCAGCTTTTCTGACAACTGCTGCTAGAGTCTCTGAACTGTTGTGATTTTCCAACCTTGTCTTCAGAACCCATGGCTTTAGATAAAAGCTACAAAATCTTGTGCAGAATGCTGGTTTATCATCCGCCTACCTCTTAAACATCTCAGACACAGGACCTTGTCCTGGTTGATCCCTCTGCCAGAAATGCTCTTTCCCTGGATATCAGTATAGTTCAACTTTTCAAGGTTTGCTAACAAAAACAAAAAATCTTTTCACCAAGGCCTAAGCTTGGTAAAATTAAAGTTTCTCACACCCACCCACCCCTCTGGGCTACTGATCCCCTTTCCTAGTTTTACCACTAATTTAATCCACCCTTATCACCTAACATGCATATAACTAATTTATTGTGTTGTTCATTGTCTGTTTTCCTTTGATAGAATATAAATACCATGAAGGCAGGAGTTTTAAAAATCTTTTGTTCCCTGAGGTTTCTCCATTGTCTCTAACAATTTCTGACACCCAGTAGACAATAAATATTTGCTGAAAGAACAGCTGGTTTTGCCCAAATTTCAAGGTCAAATTTTCAGGCCCACATTTTATAAAGAGGGTTGGATCCTTGAGTCAATGTTACTCACTACATCTTAAAGTTCATAGTTTTGACTATTGTCATTTTTTTCTGTCCTGCTATGTCTTGTCTGTAATATTTGCCATGAATATGGTAAGATATTTTCTTTCTTGGTTAATACAGTGGAAAAACTTTAGCAATCCCCTTTAGACAGTTCATAATTGTCTGGGATAGATTTTGCTAACCTGGGTTTTCAGTAAGCTCTGGTCAACTTTGTTTAGTGTATAAAATATAAACTCCTAATTGTGGCCCTAGACAGGGAGCCTAGGCATCTGGCTCCTGCCCACCTTGGTGCCTCGTCTCCAGCCACTTTGTACTATACAATATCCCAGCTGCACTGGCCTCTGGTAGAACTTATCTCTTTTGTCAGTTTATATGCTTGCTCATCCTGCGTCTTACCCACCACCCTATAACCTACCTGAGGACAGAGACTATCTCACTTTCATCCCTCAGAAGCTGACTTTGAGACAAAAGCTCAAGTCGAGTAATTTATGTAGGAAGTGATTTCAGAAAGCACCTGTAGGGCAGTGAGGAAGTGAGACAAAGAAGAGGAGGCAGCCTTTGAATGTTATCGCTCCATGTAACACTATGGGCAATAGGAATGTAATCCCACTGGGGAGTTCTTGGGGACCATACACCTTGAGTTGTCGCACCTGAGGGGCGAGGGGGCAGGGATATTTATGCATTAGCCCTCATCAGTCATTGATTGACTGTTGCTTTCAGGAGGGTTAATTCCTGGAACTTCTAACCTAACAGGAGCACAGGCAGAAGGCCTTCCAGAGCTTAAGAGGAGTATTACAGTAGATATTTAACCTCTGTCAGTTGGAAGTTGGCCAGTGCCCACTGGAGCAGTAAGGCCCCAGGGTTATAGGCAGGGAACTGTATATCTGCTACAGGGAATATGTATCTCTTGTTCAGTAGGCGTTGCACATAAGAGATGCTCAATTAATATTGAATTGAGACAGGTCAGAAAAAAGAGAAATATATATATATATGTTCTGAGTTAGAGACCACCTAACTTTGGAGGAAACGAGGTAGAAAGGTTCCATAGACTCAGGCCAGGACAGAGGCAGAAATATTGAAACAGGGAGCAGAGAAGGCAGAGAGAGAGAGACAAACATATTTTCTCAGTAAGAAAGAAGCCAAGATTTACCCTACTTGTCTTAGCTCTGGGTCTCCACAGCTCTTCACCAAACAAGAAGTACTGAAAAAGGTCACAATGACTGTTTTAAGGATGTGGTACCTTATGTCTGCCAACCACCAAAACCAGCACTAGCCAGCTTGACTTGCAGTCTCCTTATTAGACTCTCTGAGGAGTGGACACGGTGGCTGGCGAGGGATGGGGAGTATACTGAGGGGTTGTAGGCAAAAGGTGGTACTTCTTGACCTCTACTTGGCAACCAGTCAGTCCTCATCTTCCACCACTGGAGGCCAGTGTTGGGGAACCTCCCTGGACACTTGTTCTCTGCCTCAGATCCCCATTGCCCAACAGTGTAAGAACAGGATTACTGGCAGAATCTCCTTGCAACTCCACTCCTCTTTTGCCCCCAGCTCATTCCACTTCCTGAACATCCCACGGACCTGTAGTCAGAAAGGTAAGCCAGAAAGGTATTGCCAAAGACCAGGATGATGAAGAAGCCAAACACACACACAATCCACATATTCCAGAGATTCAGAACAAGCCTGGTCTGTATCCTAACTGGAAATCGGGGTTGAGTGGCAAGGAATAAGAAATGTCAATGCGAGTTCCCTGCTACTCCACAGAGCTTTATACTGGCCCTAAATAATCTGGTTTCCAATCTCAACTGAAACCAATCTCCTGTCCTTTTCTGTATTCCTCTCTGTTCTTAGGACACAGCAAACTCATTCCACCCCCAGCCTTTGTACTTATTATTCCTTCTGCCTAGAAAGCCTTTACCCCAAATTTAGTCTTGGCCAGCATCTTCTCATTCAAGTTTCAGCTCAATTATTACTTCCTTTAGGAGACATAACGACCTGGTCTATTTGGTCCACTAATAGTCATGGTCTTCTTACCTGACACATACCCAGGTTTATTACCCACCACACAAGAGGGGCCAAATGAAAACTGGAACACCAGGCTTATGGCAAGGAAAGAGTTTTTATTTCAGGTGACGTCAGCCAGGAGATGAGAGCTCTCAAATTTGTCCTGTCTCCCTGAGAGATGGGAGGAAAGGGGTTTTAAAGGTTGTGAGGAATGTGGCTGCTTCTAGGGAGGGGGAGCCTGTGGCCTTGCTAGTCAGCGCTTTCCCGCCAACCCGCACTTGGCCCTGTGAGGCTGCTTGAAGAGAGGAGGAGGCCGAGATAAGAGAATTGCAGGTGGGTGTCCTTCAACTGTCTCTGTCTCCATGGGGGATGGTGGATTCTGATGCCAGGATGCCGAGCAGCGGAGGTCTGAGAAGCTTGAGCTTCTTGATATCAGTTTCCCTGAAACAAACCTCAAGAACTGGTAATTAGCCACAACATCAGTGTGAGACCAGCTTGAGGCCACCTGGGCTTTTAACAGTTAGTAATGTCTATCTGTCTTGTGAAGTTCAAGGATACAAAAAAAAACAATAGTTACGTACGAATGTAACTTAGAGAAGTAGAGAAAGAGGATGAGTGCTTTTGGCTTTAACCCCATATGTGTTGAATTTAATATATGGGCACTGATATCAGGGCCGGCGTCAGTCTGAGAGCAAGAGCTTTGCCTAATTTCCACACTGCTTTATTCTTGGGCCCTGAACTGTGAGCATACAGCAGGCCCTCACTACACACTTCAGAATGAAGGAATAAATAAGTAGGCATCTAGACCCCTCAAACAGAATTTTATTGATGAAGTACCTATTATCTACTAGGCATTTTCACAGTCAGAAACCTCAATATCCTGTTGAGCTGGAAAGGAGTAAAACAATTAACACTTCTGATGTCAACTGAGTACTTACTCAGTGCCAGCTACCGTTTTGAGCATTTTGAGTCATTTAATTTCATGAAGCATGTGTAGCATTTTATTTTCTAGAAGGTAGAATTTTTTTTTCCTTTTTTCCCCATTTTACAGACAAACAGACACTAAGAGACTTAGCTTCTTGCCTATGGTCACACAGATGAGTAACTGTCAGAGACATTTGACTTCAGAGTCTATGCTATTAATACAGCACAGAAGATGTGGTAGGCCTAGGTTCAAACACTGCTTCTGCCACTTACTAACTTATTCAGTTTGTGAGCTTGAACAAGACACCTTCTCTCTGCTTTAGTTTCCTAATCTGTAAAATGCGTATTGTAGTGTATTTAATATAAATGTAATAGATAATATAAAAGTAGGGTTTATGTTATTGTATTGTGGTAAAAAAACAACATGAAATCTATCCTCAACAAATTTTTAAGAGCACAGGTCATGACTGTTAAATGTATATACATTGTTGTACAGCTGATCTCTAGAACTTTTTCATCCTCAGTGACTGAAACTGTATATACATTAAACAGCAACTCCCCATTTCTCCCTCCACATTCTACCTAGCCCCTGGCAACCACCATCTTATATCTGCCTCGGTGGGCTTGACTACTCTGGATTCTTCATGTAGGTGTACTCATGAAGAATTTGAATCTGGCTTATTTTACTTAGTATAATGTCCTCCAGTTTCTTCCATGTTGTCATAAATCGCAGGATTTCCTTCTTTTTGAAGGCTTTACTATATCGCATTGTATATTGCTATGGCGGTGCCCCTATGGTGGGATTAACGCTTTTATAAGAAGAGACATACACGTTGCTCTTTCTTTTTCTTCTCCACATGTGAGGACACAGCAAAAGGAAGCTAGGAAGACAATTCTCACCATAAACCAACCTTGATCTTGGACTTCTAGCTTCCAGAACTATGAGAAATAAATTTCTATTGTTGAAGGCAACTGGTCAACAGTCTTTTGTTATGGCAGCCTGAGCTAAGACATATGTATATACCACATTTTCCTTATTCATTTATACATCGATGGATATTTATGTTGTTTCCATCTCCTGGCTATGTGAATAGTGCTGCAATGAACACTGTAGTAGAAATCTCTCTTCAAGATCTTTTTTTCAATTCTTTTGGGTAAATACAGGTGAGAGTTCTGGATCATATGGTAGTTCCATTTTCAATTTTTTGAAGACTCTTCATACTGTTTTCTAGGTACAGAACACTTCAATTTCCAACAAAACTGTATACAAGTTTCAATTTCTCCACATCCTTGCCAACACTTGTCATTTTATGGCTTTTGTTTTTTGGTTTTTTGGTAATGGCCATCCTCACAGGTGTGAGGTGATATCTCGTTGTAGCTTTGATTTACATTTCCCTGATAATTAGTGATGTTGAGAATCTTTTCATGTACCTATAGGGCATTTGTATATCTGTTTTGGAGAATGTCTAAGTCTTTTGCCCATTTTATAATTAATTAATTAATTTACTGAGTGGTAGGAATTCCTTATACATTTTAGGTACTAACCCTTATCAGATATTTGGTTTACAAATATTTTTCTCATGTTGTAGGTGGTCTTTTCATTTTGTTAATTGCTTTCTTTGTTGTACAGAAGTTTTTTAGTTTGATGTAGTCCCGCTTGTTTATTTTTGTTTTTGTTGCCTGTGCGTTTGGTGTCATATCTGAGAAATGATTGAAGGCCAGTGTCCAGAAGCTTTTACTCTATATTTTCTTCTAGCAATTTGACAGTTTCAAGAGTTGTGTTTAAGTATTTAACCTATTTTGTGTTGATTTTTGTGTATGGTGTAAGATAAGGGTCCAGCTTCATTCTTAAGCACGTTGATATCAGTTTTCTCAACATCATTTGTTGAAGAGACCATCCTTTTCTCATTGACTGCTATTGGCACCCTTGTTCGAGATCATTTGATTGTCAATGTGGGTTAATTTCAGTGCTCTCCAGTCTGTTCCACTGGTCTTGATGTTCATACCATACTGCTTTAATTATTGTAGATCTGTAATATGTTTCAACTCAGAAGTGTGAGGCCTCCAGCTAGGTTCTTCTTTCTTAAGATTGTTTTGTCTATTTGGGGTCCTTGGTGGTTCCAACGAGTTTTAGGATTTTTTTTAATTATATGAAAAATATCATTTGGATTTTGCTAGGGATTGAATTGAATCTGAAGATCAGTTTGTGTAACATGGACATTTAAACAGTATTGAGTCTTCCAAATCACTAATGCTGGATGTCTTTCTATTTATTTGTATCTTCTTTATTTCAGTGAAGTTTTGTAGTTTTCAGTGTACAATCTTCTGCCACCTTAGTTAATTTTATTTCTGATTATTTTAGTATATTTTCATGCTATTGTGAATGGATTGTTTTCTTCATTTCCTTTTCAGATAATTTATTGTTTGTGTGTAGAAATACAGCTGTTTTGCCTGTTGATCTTGAACCATGCAACTTGCCAGAATTTGTTTATTCTAACAGTTTTTGTGGAGTCTTTAGAGTCTTCTATATATATAAGATCACGTCATCTGTGAGCAGAGATAATTTTACTTCTTTCTTTTCAGTTTGGGTGATTTGTATTTGTTTTTCTGTCTGATCGCTCAGGATAGGATTTCTAGTAATATGTTGAACAAAAGTGGGGAAAGTGGGCATTTTTGATCATCCAGTGATCTTACAGGAAAAGCTTTCAGTTTTTACCACTGATTATGACTTTACCTGTTGTCTTTCAATATATGGCCTTTATTGTGTTCAGGTAAGTTCCTCCTATACCTATTTGTTGAGAGTTTTTATTATGTAAATTGCTTTTTCTCTACCAAGTGATATGGTCATGGGTTTTTATTCTTCCCTCCGTTAATGTGCTGTGTTACATCTTAGTTCCTTGGTTTTCATATGTGAACTAACTATCACTACATCCCAGGAATAAATCCCACTTATTCATAGTGTGTATCCTTTTACTGTGCTTTTCAATAAGTTTTCATGTATTTGTTCAACACTTTTGTTTTTTTTCCTAAACAATTCTTTTTTTTTTTTTTAATTTTTTGTTTATTGCAGTAACATTGGTTTATAAGATTGTAAAAATTTCAGGTGTACATCATTATACTTCTATTTCTGCTATTCAACACTTTTTAATCTATATTCATCAGAGATATTGGCCTGTAGTTTCCTTTTCTCGTAGTGTCTTTCTCCGACTTTGGTATCAAAGTAATGCTGGCCTCATAAACAAGTTTGAAAGTGTTCTCTCCTCTTCAAGTATTTGGGAGTGTTTGAAAAGGATCGACATTAATTCTTTAAATATTTGATAGAATTCTCCAGTGAACTCATCTGGTGCTGGATGGTTTTTTGCTGGGAGGTTTACCATTACTGATTTGATCTCCTTTCCCATTATTGGTCTGTTCAGGTTTTCTGTTTCTTCATGACTCAGTCATGGTAGGTTGTATGTTTCTAAGAATTTATCTATTTCTTCCTGGTTGTCCAATTCTATCACTATATAGTGGCCTTCTTACTGTTTGGAAAGTTCTTGACTTAAATTCAATTTTGTTGATATAAGTAGGTCCACTGCTACTCTCTTTGGTTGTTATTTGCATGACGTATCTTTTTCCATCCCTTCACTTTCAGCCTATGTGTGTCCTTAGATCTAAAGTGAATTGCTTACACACAGCATAGTGTTGGATCCTGGTTCTAACCATTAACCTAATCTATGTCTTTTGACTGAGAAGCTTATTTCATTTACATTTAAAGTAATTACTGGTATATAAGGACTTATTATTGCCATCTTGTTGTTTTCTGTCTTGTAGCTTCTTTTTTCTCTTCTCCTCTCTTACTGCCTTCCTTTGTGTTTCATTGATTTTTGTAATGACACACTTTGATTCCTTTCTCATTTTCTTTTGTTTAACTTCTATAGGTATTTTTTGTGATTACCATGGGGCTTATGTAAAATGTCTTACAGTTATAATTAACTATTTTAAGTTAATGACAACTAGCATACAAAAACTCTACTGTTTTACTCCTCCCTCACACATGCTTTATGTTATTAATGTCACAAGTTGTCGCTTTTTTATGTTGCATGTCCATTAACATATTTTATAGCTATTCTTAACACTTTTGACTTTAACTTCTATACTAGAATTAAATATGATTTGCACATCGCAAAAACAGTAGTTATAGTGTTCCGTATTTGCCTATAATGTTTCTAGGAATTTTCCCATTTCTGCTAGATTATCTAGTTTGTTGGTATAGACTTGTTCATATAGTAGTCTTTTATAATTCTATATATTTCTGAGGCATCAATTGTAGTGTCTCCTCTTTTATTTCTGATTTTATTTGAGCCGTCTCTCTTTCTTCTTCTAGCTGAGGATTTATCAATTTTGTTATTTAAAAAAAAAACAACAACTGATAGTTTTGTGGATTGTTTCGTGTTCTTTTTTTTTTATTTGTATTTCATTTATTTCTGCTCTAATATTTATTATTTTCTTCCTTCTGCTAACTTCAGGCTAACTTTACACTTGTTTTCTTAATTCCTTGAGTTGTAAAGATAGGTGGTTTACTTGAGATAGTAATTCTTTTTTAATGTAGGTATTTGTCACTACAAACTTCCCTCTTATTACTGTTTTTGCTACATCCCAAGGTTTGGATATGTTGTGTTTTTATTTTCATTTGTCTTGGGATACTTTTTAAATTCCCTTTTGATTCCTGTTTGGTTGTTCAACAGTGTGCTTTATAATTTCCATATATTCATGAATTTTCCTGTTTTCTTGTTGTATATATTTCTAACTTCATTCCACTGTGGTCATAAAAGATACTTAAAATTATTTCAGTCTGCTTAAATTTGTTAAGACTTATTTTGTGACCTAATGTGATCTATCCTAGAGAATGTTCTATGTGAGCTTGAGAAGTACGTGTGTTTGGCTGTTGGGTGGAATGTTCTGTACATATCGATTAGGTCCATTTTGTCTATAATATTGTTCAAGACAGCTGTTTCCATATTGATTTTCAGTTTGGATGTTTCAAGCATTATTTTAAGTGTGATGTTGAAGTCCTCTACTATTATTGTATTGCTGTCAATTTCTGCCTTCTGATCTGTCAATCTTTGCTTTATATATTTAGATTCAGTGATGTAGATATGTACATCTTTAGAAATGTTATATCTTCCTGTTTAATTGACAACAAAATGTTATATCTTCCTGTTTAATTAACCCATTTTCCATTTTATGTATGAACTTCTTTTTCTCTAGAGATGGTTTTAAACTTAAAGTCTATTTTGTCTGACATAAATATAGCTACCTTTGCCTTCTTTTGGTTACAATTTTCATGAAATATCTTTTTCTATTCTTAATTTTCAGCCTGTCTGAAAACATATCTATTCTAATAGATTCTAGACTAATAGAATAGACTCACTAATTCCAAAGTGAGTCTCTTGTAGATAGCATATCACTGGATTTCTTTTTTTATCTATTTAGCCACTCTGTGCCTTTTGATTGGTGAGCTGAATTAATTTACATTTAAGGTAATTATTGATAATTGAGAATTTCTAGTATCATTTTGTTTATTGTTTTCTGTTTGTCTTGCAGCTGTTTTGTCCCTCTCTTCCTTTGTTATTTGGTGATATTTTATATGATGCATTTTGCGTTTTTTTTCTCTTTATGTTTCAGTATCTATTGTTGGGTTTTTCTTTGTGTTTACCTCAAGGCTAACATAAAATATCTTGCAGTTATTAACTTCTATTTTAAGTTGATAACATAATTTCAGTTGCATACAGAAATACTCCTCTTTTTTCTTATTATACTTGGTGTTCATGTAGACAGAGTTTGCTACTTTTTATATTACATATAAATTAAAATTTATTTATTTATTTACTTTTCTATTGGGGTAAAAGTAATTTACCCACGATCTTTACAATGTCACACTAATCTGTATATTTCCATATATTTGCCTTGGAAGTTTAAACTTTACAATGCTTTTGCATTGCTGCTTAGTGTGTTTTTGTTTCAATTTCTGTCTTTTTGTGTGTGTGTGTGTGTGAGGAGGACTAGCCCTGAGCTAACATCTGATACCAATCCTCCCCTTTGTTCTTGAAGAAGACTGGCGCTGAGCTAACATCTGTGGCCATCTTCCTCTACTTTATATGGAACGCCGCCACAGCATGGTTTAACAAATGGTGCGCACCCGGGATCCGGGCCGCCGCAGAGGAGTGCGTGCGCTGAACCACTTATGCCACCAGGCCGGCCCATCGTTTCAATTTCAAGAACTCCCTTAAACATTTCCTAAAAGTCAGGTCTAGTGATAATAAACTCCTTTGGATTTTGCTTGTCTGGGAAACTCTATTACTTCTTCATTTTGTTTTCTAATTTTTTTTATCGTGGTAAAATACATATGACATAACCATTTTTAAGTGTACTCTTTAGTGGCATTAAGTACATTCATACTGTTGTGAAACTGTCACCAGCTTCCATGTCCAGAATTCTTTTCATTTTGCAAAACTAAAACTATACTCATTAAACAACAACTCCAAATTTCCTCTTCCCTTCAGCCCCTGGCAATCACCATTCTACTTTCTGTCTCTACGATTTTGACTATTCTAAGTACCTCATTTAAGTGGAATTACACAGTATTTGGTTTTTGTGACTGGTTTATTTCATGTAGCATAATGCCCTCAAGTTTATTCCATATTATAGCATACGTCAGAATTTCCTTCCTTTTTAAGGATAATATTCCGTCATATGTATGTGCCACATTTTGTTTATCCATTCATCTGACAACGAACACTTCAGTTGCTTCCACCTATTAACTTGCAAATATTGCTGCTATGACTCTGGGCTAACAAACGTTTGTTTAAGACCCTCCTTTCAATTTCAGGCGGGTATATGCATAGAAGTGGAATTAATGGATCATATGACAGTGCTATTTTTAATTTTTGAGGAAAATCCATATTTTTTTCCACAGCAGCTATACCATTCTACATTTCCACCGACAGGGCACAGAGTTCCAATTTCTCCACATCCTCACCAAAGCTTGTTATTTTCCATCTTCTTTTATTATAGCAGCCATCATAATGGACTCTCTTCCATTTTTTAAAATTAATTAATTTATTTATTTATACTAAGGTATAAATAACATACATTATATTGGTTTCAGGTGTATAACATAATGATTTGATGTATGTATACATTGCAAAATGACAACCACAAAAAGTCTAGTTAACATCTATCACCATACATAGTTATAAAAAAATTTTTTTATCGTTTCTTATGGCTGAGTAGTATTCCATTGTGTATATATACAATGTTATAAACCAGTTACTGCAATAAATAAAAAATTTAAAAGAAAAAAGAAGCAAGGTGGAAAGAAAAGAGAGTTCAGATAAATTCATTCAGGGATAAGTAAGGAGACTATACTGAAATCTAATTTTCTAGAAAAGAATCCAGATTTAACCATAAGGATTGGGCTTTGTTCTCTTTCTATTGCTGATGTCTCACAAAGTAATCATGCCCATGTCTCAGTGGTGAAATGAGTATGTCAAACCAGGGACCACTTCACCTGCAAAAAAAAAAAAAAATTTTTTTTCTTTTTCCTTATACTATGGACTTTTAAGATTTATTATCTTAACTGTCAAATATGCAATGTGTGTTATTAACTATAGTCAAGATATAGTCAAGTATATTACATTCCAGTGACATTTATTTTATAACTGGAATTTTGTGCCTTTTGACCCTTTTCAGCCATTTCATCCTACCCACACTTCCTTCCCTCTGACAATCACTTATGTGTTATCTGTGTCTTTGAGCTTTTTGTTTTGTTTTGTTTTGTTTGTCTGTTGTCTTATTGTTTAGATTCAACATATAAGTGAGGTCATATGATATTTCTCTTTCTGACTGGTTTCACTTAGCATTATTTTCTCAAGGTTATATAATTTTGTTGCAAATGGAAAGATTTAATTTTTTTATGGCTGCACAGTATTGCATTCTATGTATACATTACATCTTCTTTATTCATTCATCCATCAATGGACAGTTAGGTTGTTTCCATATCTTGGGTATTGTCAAAATATAACTTCAACATCTCTCATGAAATTTATTAAAGGGCTTTTATCTTCCTGATTTCTTTTTCTTGGTTTTGGCTTAAATTTTTTGTTGTTGTTGTTGAGGAAGATTGGCCCTGAGCTACATCTGTGCCCATCTTCCTCTATTTTGTATGTGAAATACTGCCACAGCCTGGCTTGATGAGTGATGTGTAGGTCCATGCCCAGGGCTGGAACTCATGTACCCTGGGCCACCAAAGCACAGAACACAAACTTAAGCACTAAGCCACTGGGCCAGCTCCTGGCTTAAATGTTTTTAATGTAAATTTCTAAGACTGTTAATATTTGGTTTCATCTTAAGGATTTAGAATATGGTATTTTATTTTTACTATTTTAGAAATAATAGGTATATGTCAATGTTTTCATATATATTATATACAATATACCCATGTTATATACATAAGCATATATATAAACATGTGTACGTATATAGGTTTCCCCCACTGTCTGGAAGTAGAGCATTCCTATGAAACCTTTCATAAGCCAAAATGGCATAAAGCAAAGAAGCAATTACCATTAATTTATATGGGAAAATATTGTGAGTGTTCCCAGCCTCAAAAAATAACCTACCAAAATAAATTGAGATAAGGCACAGATGGTCACAGACACAGATGAAAAGGATGGTGGCTTGATGCTGAGATACTGGCGGTACTTCCTGGGGAAGGAACTTGGCAGCTGCACTCTTGCTGCTCAGGGTGTGTACTGCCTTTGTAATGGCTCGCTGTTCTTCTAATGACTTACTGCAAAAGTAATGCTGAATGCTCTATTTGCCATTTTTCATAAAAGTGAAAATTCTCCTCAGATTTCTTTTGTTTAGCAAAACAGATACACTGTAGGTCTTTTGTAAAGTAAAGTGGTATAAAGTGAATTTTGGATAGTGAGAGAAATCTGTATAAATATGTATAAAGCTGATATTTTGAATATTCTTCAAAATTTCTATGTTAGTTTTACATCAACTGCATTTTTTTTCTTTTTATTTTTTGATCCTCTTCACTTATTTCTTCCACCTCTCACTCCATATCTCTGGCTTCCTTACATAGGAAGATACAGAGATACATTCTCTGTATCTATGAGCTGGATGGTTTTCCACATTTAAGAGATAGATCATAGAGTATTTATCTTTCTCTGACTTATTTCACTTAGCATAATGTCCTTGAGGTCGAGTCATGTTGTTGCCAATGGCAAAATTTCATTCTTTTTCTATGTCTGAATAATATTCCATTGTGTATATATACATATATGTGTATACATGCACCAAAATTTCTTTATCTATTAATTCATCGATGGACATAGAGGTTGTTTCCCTATCTTGGCTATTGTAAATAATGCTGCAGTGAACATGGGGGTATATATATTTTTTTCAGTTAGTGTTTTCCTTTTCTTTGGATAAATACTCAGAAGTGGAACTGCTGGATCATATGGTAGTTCTATTTTTAATTTTTTGAGGAATCTCCACACTGTTTTCCATAGTGGCTGCACAATTTATATTCCCACCAACAGTGCACAGGATTCTCTTTTCTCCACGTCTTAACCAACACTTGTTATTTCTTGTATTTTTTTTCATTTTTTTTCCAGTAACTTTATTGAGATCATAATGGTTTATAACATTGTGTAATTTCAGGTGTACATTATTGTTTATCAGTTTCTAAGTAGACTTCATCATGGTCCCCCCAAGTAGTCTAATTATTGTCTGTCACCATGCATATGTGTCCCTCTACCCCTTCACCCACCACCCACTCCACTTCCCCTCTGGTAACCACTAATCTGTTCTCTTTATCCATATATTTGTTATATTTCACATATGAGTGAAATCAAGCAGTATTTGTCTTTCTCTGTCTGGCTATTGCCCTTAACATCATACCCTCAAGGTCCATCCATGTTGCTGCAAATGGGACAATTTTGTCTTTTTATATGGCTATGTAATTGTATATATATACCACATCTTCTTTATCAAATCCTCAGTTTTGGGGCACTTAGGTTGCTTCCACATCTTGGCTATTGTGAATAATGCTTCAGTGAACACAGGAGTGCATAAATATCTTTGGATCATTGACTTCAAGTTCTTTGGATAAATACCCAGTAGTGGGATAGCTAGATCATATGGTGTTTCTATTTTTAACTTTTTGAGAAATATCCATACTATTTTCCATAGTGGCTACACCTGTTTGCATTCCTACTAGCAATGTATGAGGGTTCCCTTTTCTGCACATCCTCTCCAACGTTTGTTGTTTTTTGTCTTGGAAATTATGGCCATTCTGACTGGTGTAACTTAATATCTCACTGTTGTTTTGATTTGCATTTCCCTAATAATTAGTGATGGTGAACATTACTTCATGTGTCTGTGAGCTATCTGTACATCTTCTTTGGAAAAATGAGTATTCATATCCTCTGCCCATTGTTTGATTGTTTGTTTTCTTGCTGTTGAGTTGTAGGAGTTCTTTATATATTTTGGAGATCAACTCCTTGTCAGATAAGTGATTTGCAAATATTTTCTCCCAGTTGGTGGGTTGTCTTTTTGTTTTGTTCACGGTTTCCTTTGCTTTGCAGAAGTTTTTAGTATGATGTAGTCTCATCTGTTAACTTTTTTGTTTGTTTCCCTTGCCCGGTCAGACATGGCATTTGAAAAGATGCTGCTAAGATCAATGTCAAATGGTGTATTGCCCATAGTTTCTTCTAAGAGTTTTATAGTATCAGGTATTATGTTCGAGTCTTTAATCCATTTTGAGTTAATTTTTGTGTATGGTGCAAGAGATGGTCTACTTTCAATCTTTTGCAAGTGCCTTTCCAGCTTTCCCAACACCTTTTATTGAAGAGACTTTCCTTTCTCCATTGTATGTTCTTGGCTCCTTTGTCAAAGATTAACTGTCCCTGGATGTGTGTTTCTATTTCTGGGCTTTCAATTCTGTTCCACTGATCTGTTTTTCTGTTTTTGTGCCAGTATGATGCTGTTTTGATTACTATAGCTTTGGACTATATTTTGAAATCAGAGGTTGTCATGCCTCCAGCTATGTTCATTTTTCTCAGGATTGCTTTTCTTATTCTGGGTCTCCTGTTGTTCCATATAAATTTTAGTATTCATTATTCAATTTCCCTGAAGAATGTCATTGATATTCTAACTGGTATTGCATTGAATCTGTAGCTTGCTTTAGGTAGTACACACATTTTAACTGTGTTGATTCATAAGACTCACGAGCATGGAATATTTTTCCATTTCTTTGTGTCTTCTTCAATTCCTTTCAATAACGTCTTGTAGTTTCCAGTGAACAGGTCATTCACCTCTTTGATTAAGTTTATTCCTAGATACTTTATTCTTTTTGTTGTGATTGTAAATGGGATTGTACTCTTGATTTCACTTTCTGCTAGTTCATTGTTAGTGTATAGAAACACAACTGGTTTTTGTTAGTTGATTTTGTATCCTGCAACTTTGCTGTAGTTATTATTTCCAATAGTTCTCTGATGGATTCTTTAGGGTTTTCTGTATATAGGATTCTGTTGTCTGCAAACAGCAAGAGTTTCACTTCTTCCCTTCCAACTTGGATTCCTTTCATATCTTTTTCTTGCCTAATTGCTCTGGCCAAAACCTCCAGCACTATGTTGAATAGGAGTGGTGAGAGTGGGCACCCTTATCTTATTCCTTTTCTCAGAGGGATGGCTTTCAGTTTTTCACCATTGAGTATGATGTTGGCTATGAGTGTGTCATATATGGCCTTTATTATGTTGATGTACTTTTCTTCTATACCCATTTTGTTGAGAATTGTTATCATAAGTGGATGTTGAATCTTGTCAAATACTTTCTCTGCATCTATTGAGGTGATCCTGTGGTTCTCATTCTTTATTTTGTTAATATCGTATATCAGATTGATTTACTTGCAGATGTTTAACCATCCCTGCACCCTGGA
Source organism: Dicerorhinus sumatrensis harrissoni (assembly GCA_014189135.1). Classification (NCBI taxonomy): domain Eukaryota; kingdom Metazoa; phylum Chordata; class Mammalia; order Perissodactyla; family Rhinocerotidae; genus Dicerorhinus; species Dicerorhinus sumatrensis. The sequence continues at coordinate 121,292,598 of JABWHU010000930.1, forward strand.
ATAAATCGCAGTTGATCATGGTGTATGATCCTTTTAATGAATTGCTGTATTTGGTTTGCCAATATTTTGTTGAGGATTTTTGCATTTAGGTTCCTTAGCGATGTTGGCCTGTAATTTTCCTACTTGTGTCATCCTTGTCTGGTTTTAGTGTCAGGGTAATGGCCTCACAGAATGAGCTAGGAAGTGCTCACTATTCTTCAATATTTTGGAATAGTTTGAGTAGGATAGGTATTAAATCTTTGAATGTTTCATAAAATTCTCCCAGAGAAACCATCTGGTCCTGGTCACTTGTTTTTGGGAGGATTTTGATTATTGTTTCAATCTCTGTACTTGTGATTTGTCTATTCAGATTCTCTATTTCTTCTTGATTCAATTTTGGGAGATTGGTTGAGTCTGAGAACTTATCCATTTCTTCCAGGTTCTCCCATTTGTTGGCATATAATTTTTCATAGTATTCTCTTAAATTTGTATTTCTTTGTCTCTTATATTTTGTATTTCTTTGTGTTTCTGCAGAATCTGTTGTTATTTCTCCCCTTTCACTTCTAATTTTATTTATTTGAGACTTCTCTCTTTTTTCTTGGTGAGTCTGGCCAAGAGTTTGTCAATTTTGTTTATCTTCTCAAAGAACGAGCTCTCAGTTTCATTAATCCTTTCTACTGTTTTTTTAGTCCCTATTTCATGTATTTCTGCTCTGATTTTTATTATTTATTTCCTTCAGCTGACTTTGGGCTTTGTTTAGTCTTCTGTTTCTAGTTCTGTTAGGTGCACCCTAAGGTTACTTATGTGAGATATTTCTTATTTGTTGAGGTGGGTCTGTATTGTTATGATTTTCCCTATTACGACCACTTTTGCTGTATCCCATGGGAACTGGCATGTTGTATCTTCATTTTTCTTTGTCTCTAGGTATCTTTTAATATCTCTTTTGTTTATTTTATTTTATTTTAATTTTTTGTTTATTGCAGTAACATTGGTTTATAACATTGTAAAAATTTCAGGTGTACATCATTATAAGTTAGAGGGAGAAGGTCAAATATCGTATGATTTCCTTCATTAAGTAGTAGATAATAACAACAATAAACAAACACATAGGGACAGAGATTGGATTGGTGGTTACCAGAGGGGAAGGGGGGAGGGAGGAGGGTGAAAGGGGTAATTCAGTACATGTGTGTGGTGATGGGTTATAATTAACATTTTGATGGTGAACGTGATGTAATCTAATATCTCTTTTGATTTCTTCATTGATCCAATGGTTATTCAGTAGCATGTTGTTTAGTCTCCACATATTTCTGACTTTCCCAGTTTTTTTCTTGTAGTTGATTTCTAGTTTCGTAATACTGTGGTCAGAAAAGATGCTTGGGATGATTTCAATCTTCTTAAATTTATTGATGCTTGTTTCCCAACATATGGTCTGTCTTTAAAAGTGATCTATGTGCACTTGAGAAGAATGTGTATTCTGCTGTTTTGGAATGGAATATTCTGTATATATCTATTAAGTCCATCTGATCAAATGACATTTAAATCTACTATTTCCTTGTTGACTTTCTGTCTGGATGATCTGTACATTGATGTAAGTGGGGTGTTGATGTCCCCTACTATTATTATGCTGCTGTTAATTTCTCCCTGTAGGTCTCTTAATAGTTGCTATATGTACTTTGTTGCCCCTGTGTAAGGTGAAAATATATTAATATATCTTATGTCCTCTTGGTGGAATGTCCCTGTTATCATTATATACTGCCCCTTTTTGTCTCCCATTGTCTTTTTTAACTTGAAGTCTGCTTTGTCTGATATAAGTATAGCAACACCTACTTTCTTTTGTTTGCCAGTAGTTTGGAGTGTCATTTTCCATCCCTTCACTCTGAGCCTATGTTTGTCTTTAGAGCTGAGATGTGTTTTCTGAAGGCAGCATATTGTTGGATCTTGTTTTTTAATCCATCCATCTTCTCTGTGTCTTTTGACAGCAGAATTCAATCCATTTACGTTTAGTGTCATTATTGATATATGACGGCTTAATACATTTTACCTCTTGTCTTCCAGTTGATCTATGTTTCCATTGTTTCTCTTCCTTTGTCTTTCTGATTGCCATGTCATTTTGGTGGTTTTCTGAGGAAGTTTTCTCAGTTTCCTCTCTTTTTGTGAATTGTGGCTCTGCTCTCATTTTTTGTTTAGTGGTTACCGTGAGGTTTGTATAAAAGATGTTATAGATGACATAGTCCATTTCTTAATTGCTTCTTATCTCCATTAACCTAAGCCAGTTCCATCCCTTGACTCTTCCCCTTCTGAGTTATTGTTGTTACAAATTATTATGTTTTTCATACTGTGAGTTTGTGATGAAGTTGAAGTGTTTATAGCTACTTTTTATGCTTTCTCTCCCTTTATTTTTAGGTTATAACACAGAATTTGCATCCTTGTTCTGATAGAGAGCTGCAGTGTTCTGATTTTGTCTGTCTAATAATCTCCTTGCTCAAAGCTTTTTAGACCTTTGCCTTTTTGTTTGCAGTGTGAATGTGTTTTTAGTTATTTCTTGTAGGGAAGGTCTAGTTGCAATGAACTCCCTCAACTTTTGTTTATGTGGGAAAGCTTTCATTTTTCCATTGTATCTGAAGTAAAGTTTTGCTGGATAGAGTATTTTTGGCTGAAAGTTTTTATCTTTCAGTATTTTGAATATATTATTCCATTCTCTCCTAGCCTGTAGAGTTTCTGCCAAGAATTCCACTGAAAGCCTGATAGGCATTCCTTTGTATGTTATTTACTTTTGCCTAGCTGCCCTTAATATTTTTTCTTTGTTGTTGTCTGTTGCCAGTTTTGCTATTATACACTTTGGGGAAGGTCTTTTAACATTGATGTAATTAGGCACTCTATTAGCTTTGTGTGTTTGTAAATCCAGTTCCTTCCCCTGGCTTGGGAAGTTCTCAGCTATCACTTCTTTGAACAATCTCTCTGCTCCTTTCTTCCTCTATTCTCCCTCTGGAATATCTATAATCCTTATGTTGCATTTGCTTATTGAGTCGGATATTTCTCGAAGAATTCATTCATTTTTTTGAAATCTTATTTCTATGTTCTCCTCCACCTGTACTGTTCCTATATTTTTATCCTCTAAATCACTAATTCTTTATTCTGTCACATCAACTCTATTCTTTAAGAATTCTGGATTATTTTTTATTTCATTGCTTACATTTTTCATATCCAGAATTTCTGCTTGATTTTTTTTTTTTGTAGTTTCAAACTCTGGCATGAAGAGGTTCGTTTTATTCCTGAGCTCACTGAACTGTTTCTCTGTGTCCTCTTGTATCTCTTTGAGTTTCTTTATGACAGCCATATTGAACTCTCTGTCATGTAGATTGTAAATTTCTATGCCTTCAGGGTTGGTTTCTGGAGAATTGTCACTTTCCTTCTGGCCAGAACTGTTGCTGTGGTTTTTCTTGATGTTTGATGAACTAATCTTTTGTCAGGACATGTGTGGTAGTATTACGTCACAGATTCCACCTGCTCCTGCTAGGGGGAGCAGGAGTAGACTTTCCGGTCCCACCCTGTCTGCTGGAAGTTGTGTGGGTACTGCAAGTGCTTGCTCCCACCTGGAGAGCTTGCAGGCGCTTGTGTGGACTGTGTTTGGTAGGCAGGGTTCCTTGCTGGGGAATGAGCTAGGGCTACTCCTTGAGGCCACAGGGGCATGGTGAACTCCCCCCCTTGCCTGGAAAGCGATCACGAGTGGGTTAAGGGCACTTAACCCATGCCACCTCTTTGTGCAGTTGCCCTGGGGCGTGTTCCCTCTTTCAGGGGTCAGCAGTATTATTGGTGCTCACACACTCCTGGATTGTATTTGCTTTGGAGTGCTTAGTTCTGCCACAGACTCCACTTGCAGACCACAAGCTGCTGTGCTTGGTAGGCGGGCCTTCTTGTGTGGACCCAGCCAGGGCCACTCCTTGAGGCCACAGGGCATGGTGGGCTCCCCTCCTTGGTGGGAAAGCAATCACCAGTGGACTAAAAGCTGCCACTACCTCTTCTTAAAGTCACCACTGGGCACATGCCCACTTTCAGGGTGCTTGTGCTAGGATGGAAAGTGATCCTTTGTGTGCACAGGCCTGTTGGGTGAGGGTAGGGAGTGCTCACTTATCTCCACCACTTCCCTGAGGTCAGTCTGTCCACACTCAGATGTACAGCTGCCTATGTCTCTCAGGCATCCTCTTGTGCTTTGTAGGCTTCTTCTGTTGGTCAATGAATGTCCATTTAGATGTAGTTCAAAATGGTGAGAGATAAAGGCAACAGGTCACTCTACCATGTTGCTGATGTCACTCCCTTATCTTTTTAATAATACAGATTCTAACAGGTCTGAAGTATACCTCATTGCATTTCCCTGATGATTGGTGATGTTGAGCATCTTTTCATGTACTTGTTAGCCAATTGTATGTCTTCTTTGGAAAAAAGTCTATTCAGATTCTCTAACTATTGTTTAATTGACTTGTTTGTTTTTTGCTATTGAGTTCGTATGTGTTCGTATGAGTTCTTTACATATGTTGGACGTTAGCCCCTTATGAGAGGTATTATTTGCAAATATATTCTCTCATTCGTTAGGTTGCCTTTTTGTTTTGTGGATGCTTTCCTTTGCTGTGCAACTCCTTCATTTTTAAATGATTCTTTTGCCTGACATGATTATTCTTCTCTGGCAGTTTTTCTTTCAGTACTTTGAATATATTGTGCCACTTTTTCCTGACCTGCAAGGTTTTTGTGAGAAATCCACTAATAATTTAATGAGAGTTCCCTTATGTGTGACAAGTTACTTCTGCTTTGCTACTTTTAAAATTCTCTTTGTGACTTTTGACAACTTAAGTCTAATGTGTTTAGTTATATCCTTTTTTGAGTTGACCCTCTTTGGCAACTTCTGAGCTTCATAAATCTAGATGTCCATTTTCTTCCCAAGAGTTGGGAGGTTATCAACCATTATTTCTTTAAATAAGCTGTCTGCCATTGTCTCTCTCTGTTCTCCTTCTGGAAATCCTTTGCTTGCTAGTGTCCTATAAATTCTATGGGCTTTCTTCAATCTCTTTCATTCATTTTTTTTCTCTTCAGACGGCATAATTTCAAATGACCCGTCTCTGAGCTCTCAGATTCTTTCTTCTATTTAATCAACCTGCTGTTTGAGCTCTCTAGTGCATTTTTCATTTCATTCTTTGTATTCTTCAGCTTCAGAATTTCTGTTTAAATGAATTTATCTGCTTGTTGAACTCTTCATTTTATTCATGTATTGTCTTCTTCCTCTCGTTAGGTGGTCTTTGTTCTCTCTGTCTCTCAGTACTCTCTCAGTTGTATCTTGCTGAATTTCCTTTAAACAACTATTTTGAATTATTTGTTCAAAGAACAAAACAAGTTTGTAGATGTCTGTATTTAGGGAGTCAGTTACTGGAAAATTAGTATGTTCCTTTGGTGGTGTCATGTTTCTTTGTCTTTTTTGTTTTATATTTTGTGTTTCATGTTTTTGTAGCCTTGTGTTAATGTCTGCATGTTTCAAGTAGTGACATCTTTCAGACTTTAGTGGGGAAAGACCTCTACCTGTGGGTGGGTTGATAGCACTGGCTAAGTAGGATGCAGCAGCTCTGACCCCAGGGGGATGCAGAAGCAGTTCCTACTTCAGAAATGGTGCAGTGGAATAGTCTCCATGGGTCTCTTTCAGCTGAGTTTGGCATCAGTGAAAACTATGGGGCTCTTCAGTGGCCAAGCGTGCACATACTTGTAGCAGAGACAAAGGCTACTATGGTCCCCCTACTCTCCTTGAAGTTGTGGTTGAGAGGATTCATCTTGATGTTGGGTCCACTATATAGGTGCTTTCACTGTGGTGGTGGCACACGCATCTGAGACAAGGGCTTTTGTGGAACAACTACTGAGCCAGGGTCTGGGGCAGGTACACAGTTGTGAGAGGTGAGTAGCGGCTCTGGCTTCAGGAACAGGGGGTGCAGCATTGACTCTGGCCCAGGGAAGTGTGATGCACAGCAGCAATTCTGGCCCTGAGGTGGGGAGTGGTCAGTGATGGGTTAAGGCCGGGGGTGGGGAAGACAGTGCTAAGCAGCGGCTTTGGACCCAAAGTATGTTGGTGGCAGCTTGATCCCTGGGGAAGGTGTGCAGTAAGAGTTCTTTCTTCAGTGGAGGTCCAGTACTGTTTCCTTCTCTGTGGAGTGGGAGCCGTGGTGGCTCTTCTGGGGAAGGAGCAATGGCTTGGACTGAGGGCAGCTTTGTCAGCTGGATTCTGCAATGGTGAAGACTATGGGGTCCTCAGTAGTGAAAGCTATGGTCTTCCATGGCAGTGACAAGGGCTGCTGGGGTCCTCCTGCTCTCCTTTACCCCCATGGGGATAGGTCATGGCCAAGGACATCCCTTTTGGTGAGGTGCGCCAGACTGGGGTATGGTGTGATGCAGTTTAAATGTTTCCTCTTCATTTCCATGAGTCCATTCTAGATTTTTGTGTTCCTCAGGGTTTTTTCACTTCCTTACTGTGCTCTGGAGTCTCCCAGAGTTATTTTCATTGATGCATAGCTGTTTATTTGTTGCCTTTGTTGTCTTTTTGGAGGGTACGTGTGTTAAGACCTCTTAGTCTGCCATCTTGCTAATGTCCCACAGCAACTCTAGTCTAGTGACTTTTTCAGTTCACTTATTGTATTCTTCAATTCCAACATTTCTATTTTGTTCTTTTTTGTATTTTCTATTTCTTTAACGATGCCTCATTTTGTTGATGCCTTATTTTCAATAAGCTCCTTGAGCATCTTTATAATGGTTTTCTTGAAAATAACAATGGTTATTTCATTAGGTAATTCATACATCTCCATTTTTCTTAGTTGCCAGTTTCTGGAGATATATTTTGTTACTTGATTGTGCCATGTTTCCTGTGACCCTGTGTAACTTTGTGTTGGAGTTCATGCATTTCGAAAAACAGCCCCTCTCCTAGTCTCCATGAATTGGCTTTGTGCAGGGAAAGACCTTAACAGACAGGCTACAGATTCTCAGGGCGTCCCAAATGTTGTCTTTGGTTGTGTCTTCCCTGGAGCTGGCGTCCACATTCCTAACTACAGGGATTTGCTGGTCTCTTTTTTTAGGAGCTTATAATCTCTCACCCCCTCTCGTGCCTCTCGTGCACAGGTTCTCTGGAGCTGCTGCAAACTGTGCAGCTCTCCTTTGTTTCCAGCTTCCCCTGGGCTTCAAGAGTATGCCCAATTCTGTCAAGGCTCTGGATCTCACAAGACAGATAATAGACCCTTGGGCAGCTACTTGTCCAAAACCTGGGATTTTGGAGGGAGGCATTCCAACTCTTTCCCTCCCCACATGCCAGTTGTGTTTGGAACACTTTCTGCACAGAGCATTCAGCGTTTTCACCCACTTGCTTCATGCTGAACCAGGAGAGGAGAACTATGGCAATAGTGTGCCCCAAACTATCTCCCTTCGACTCAGAATCCCCCAACCTGGTACCATTTACAGTGCTTCAATTCAGGCAAGACAGAAACTATGCAGCGACCCCCAAAAGCCGCAGTGTCAGACGTATGCTCTTCCTTCTCTTTCCCTCCTCAGGGAGAGGCCAGCAGGTGGGTTTTTCTCTCAACTGTGCTACCCCAAGCCAAGGAGAGGAAGCATAAATATCTGAGTATTAGAAATTTTCCCACCAGGTTTGATGTGGCTGGTTTTGCCCTTGCCTGGGTTGCAGGAGTCTCCTAACCGGATTTCTCTCAAAGGGAATTGGTCCAAGTATTGCTGAGTCAGTGCCTCTGTTGGAGGAAGGAGGGTCTGAGGCTTCCTACCCTGCTGTCCTGCTGATGTTACTCATAATAAGGACAGGATAAACTAATGTATATAGAGTGTTTGGAACACTTCCTGCACAGAGTAAGCATGATAACACTTCTTAATGTTGTTTTTGTTATACTCTATTGATTCTGACACGTCTTGAGTGCTCCCCTGTGTAGGTTTTGATTTTCATCTGCAAAACATGGCCAAGATCACTTCTGGCCTTGAACTGAGGACATCGAGGGACAAAGGAGGAGAACAAGCTAGGCAGACTTCCTGAATCTTCAAGGATTTTTCCAGTTGCACTGTCCACAGCCATCTAAGAACATCCCCCACAGTGCCCCTTCCACCTGACTGACTCTTCTGGCGTCCCATTTCCCCTCCCTCTCTTCTTCGTGTAGAATTTTCTTCTTTTACGATCCCTGTCTTATTCCCTGCATATGTTTGATTCCAGCAGCCTTTTTTTTTATTGATGTTTTAATGGTTTTTAACATTGTGAAATTTTGGGTTGTGCATTTTTGTTTGTCCATCACCATATATATGACTCCCTTCACTCCCTTCACCCACCCCCCACCCCTACTCCCACTGCCCCTGGTAACGACAGTACAGTTTTCTCTGTCCATGTGTTGGTTTACATTCCACATATGAGTGAGATCATACAGTGTTTGTCTTTCTCTTTCTGTCTTATTTCTCTTAACATAATTTGCTCCAGGCCCAAACATGTTGTTGCAAGTATTTTTTTTATGGCTGAGTAGTATTCCATTGTGTATATATATATATATACCACATTTTCTTAATCCAATCGTCAGTTGAGGGACAATTATGTTGATTCCACTTCTTGGCTATAGTGAATAATGCTGCAATGAACATACGGGTGCATCAGCCTCTTTGGATTGTTGATTTCAGGTTTGTTGGATAGATTCCCAGTAATGGAATGGCTGGGTCATAGGGCATCTCTATTTTTAA
>JABWHU010000930.1:121304886-121322036 GCA_014189135.1 Dicerorhinus sumatrensis harrissoni
TACCTTGAAGTTTGGGTAAAAAATCTTGTATATGAGATGGTCCATTATCTGATGGCCTCCTATTTCCTTATCCTAAGTCAATTCAATCACTTTCCTCTTCCCCTTCTAAGTTGTTCCTGTTATACTTTATTCTATCTTGTGTTGTGGCTGTGTGTTTACAGTGATGGAGTTAAATTTATTTTTGGTGAGATTCTTCCTTTGATCTTTGAATTTAGTATTTAAGTGCTTGCTAATCTATTCCGGTAAAGATCTACTATTTTTCTGAGTTTATCTACCTATTTTTCTCCTTGCTCCAAGTTTTGTATTCCCTTTCTCTTCTTTTTCTCAGGCCTGAGGGCCTTCTTGAGTATTTCTTGTAGTGGGGGTTTCGTGGCCGTGAACTCCCTTAGCATTTGTTTATCTGGGAAATTTACTATTTCTCCATCATATTTGAAGGATATTTTTGTCCAGCAGCCTTTTTCCAGCCTCAGGCATGATGACCACGGTCATAGAAGAGCAGGATGTCCACCCAGAAGGTGGTGACAGTGAAAATTCAGTGTCCTGAATTGACAGGCTTACAAGACAAGAAGTCCACCTCTGCGTAGGTGGAGTTGGCTACCACCCCTCCATTTTCCAAGGTCAGCCATCCTTAGAAATGTTCCAGGTCTCTGCAAGATGTCCTGTGTCAGACAAAGGCCTTCCTATTTTTAGGGCAGCTAGCTCTAGTCTCATTTGCGGGGAAAGGAAAGAGAGGCCAAGTAATGAGTACATTCTACTCTGGTCCACGGGAACACCAGGAGTTGAAAAACAACATCTGTGGGCTTAGGGACCACAGAGAACCTTGACAATCAGGAATGCTCGAGGGGGCTCTCTCTGCACCCTTGCTTTGACTCCTTTCTCTCCTCCATTCTTCCCACAGTCCCTACAGGAGGCATCACCTAGGCTGGTAGATCACGGTGGCAGCAGTGGAGGAAGCTGGGCATTGGAGAGGAGCCAGCAGCTAAGGAGGGGTCTTAGCAGCCCCGTAGCCTGTATCGGCACTTGGAGAGATGTTGAATTATCTGCTTCCATCCCCTCAAGCAGCCTAGGCTTGGCACCAAGTGGGAACTGATCCAGGAGGGTAACAGAGGTAACTTTCCAGGCAGAGAAAACAGCACAACTGATGCCTGGTTTCCATTCATACAACTATTGGTGTATTATATAAACCTATTAGTCTACCTGCTTCCAGTTTACGAAGATGCATGGGGAATATCTCTCCATTTATTTAGTCTTCTCTGGTTTTTCTCAGCTATGTTTTAGAGTTTTGCATGTCTTTTGCTACTCATGTAAGAGCATTTCATATTTTTAATGTTATTTTAGATGGTATTTTTAACTTGCATTTGCCAAGTGTATGATGCTACTATATAGAAATGCAACTGAAGTTTGCAGGTTAACTTTACCTCTTGTGACTTTCTAAGTCAGTTATTAATTCTAGAATTTTTTTTTCTGATTTCCTAAAGGCTTTATACATAAATCCTCACGTTCTCTACACGTAGAGTACTTCACTTCTTCTGTTCTGGTTGTTACAAACTTTGTCTCTTCTTCTTGTCTTATTGCAGTTTTATGTATGTGCTCTGTGTGAGTGTGTGTGTGTTTTATTTTCAAAACTGTTGTATTTGATTATTTTTAATGTTTTATTTAGGACTTTTTGCATCTGGTTCAAGAGTGAAAGGATCCTACAGATTTCAAGAACCGTCTTTATCTGGCATTAGAATCAAGGAAATCTTATGACTTCAATTGGGAAGCTATTGTTCTCCTCTCGAATAACTTTTGTTGGAAGAATTATCTGTTTCTTAAGAGCTTCCTAGAACTCATCTATGAAAACACCTTGGTCTCAGTTCTTTTTATTACGTTCTTCTCCTCCAATGTTGGCACTCTATGTTCTTCAACAGTGCTTTCTAGAGATAGTCTCTAAATGATGTCTACCTTTGAAAAGTGTTTAAGTCAAATACCAAATGGAAGTTTCTTTGTCTGAAAGAAGGTGTCACCCAGAGAGGTGGAGGAAGGTTGACAAGAACTGGGTTGGATTTGAGACAGATATGACAGTCAGCTTACCCATGGGTAGGGACTTAGGAATCCCTGTCCAGGGGTGTGTGCGGGTCAACTTTACCTCTTGCACCTTTCAGAAAAGACTCTCCTTTAATCTCTCCTCATCCTTCTTCCTCCAGATGTGGTGATGGAGACGGGACTGGCCACTGTGGAGCTACGGACTGCTCACAGGACAGTGGCGGGGAGAACCACAGTTGAGACCGTTACCACTGAGACAGATTATGGTTTGTGTCCCTGTGAGAACTGCAGCCAGGAGGGCAGGCACGACTACGATGACTTGTCTGAGGAGGTGCCATGTGCAGGTAGCTCTCAGCTCCTATGCCTTCAGACTGTGCTCAGTGTCTTTTCCTCACCTGGGGGCTCTGTCCCCACATCCCTCCTGAAGGATCCTCTCCTGATTTGGGTCTTTCTGACTTCCATATGCTTGGCTCTATACTTCTGAGGTCCCTGCCCCTACCTCTTTCTCTTCCTCCCTGTGGTTCATTTGGGATCCATGGTTTCCTGCAAGCCCTGTACTGACTGCTCCCAGACAACCTGGGGCACATGATGAGCCTCTTACATGGGACCTGGCATCTAGGGTTGGGAGAGCAACTGGGAAAATAGATCACCAAGCAGAGCAGCTCTGAGAGGCCAACCACAGGCATTCTCAGTGGTGACAGAGCCCCTAAAGAGAAAAGAAAGACCCGCTCGGGCCTCTCCTTTGGGCACAGGAAATAGTTCCATGTTGTGTAGTAGTCCAGTGCCTGACAGGTGAGGCATGATGTTCATCATGAGGGAGCCCCATCTGCGGGGCAGAGAGAGCCTTGCCTAATGGAAACTCCAGTTTGAGGAGGCCGTCAGGACCGTGGTCCAAGCAGCAGACACCTCTCCTATCCAGCAAGGTAGAAAGGGAACTTTTGCATCCTTAACACTGGGGCATTAGAGTTTGAGCTGCTGGCCACCCTTGGAGGGTCCAGTGCAAAGACCACTCTGGTGGACCACCAGCTTCGGTGAGAGTACCAGGAAAGGAAAGAAGCCAAGTTTCCCCAGTGGCAGCTGTGGAGCTGTGCCTACACTTCTCCAGGGGCATTGGGTGGGAGCTGGGTGGACCCCTTAGGAAGAGAGAGGTTGGAGCCCTGAGTTATCTGACCCTGTGGGGGAGGGGGACTGTAGACCCAGGCCTGACCCACTTGGGCCTGCAATGGAGGAATCCAGAAACCAAGAACTCAGCAACCACACCCTGTTTTGAGGGAGACTGGTGGTGACAGGATTGACCAGGGCTGAGGATCAGCAAGGGGCAGTGTCTGTGGCCCTCATTCCTTCACCAGCTCCTGCTGGCTGGCTCTGAGATCTTAAGCTGTTCACATGCCAACAGCTTGGTGGCAGGGCCCAGGCTCAGGCTGGAGAACAGCAGAAGACGTGTAGCCTTCTCAATCTTGTGGAATAATTGCATATAGACCAGCTGGCTGAGGAAGAAGGGACGAGCCATAGATGGTTGGGTCTAGTGTCTCAACTCCAAACAGTCTTCTCAGGGAGGTTTCAGCTGTGTCAGGTGACCTTTTCTTGGGAGTTCCCCCTGCACCTCTTCTCTACCCCACTGCCTGCACCCATACTGTTGCCAGTCTCTGCCCTCCCCAATCCCTAAGGACAGTTCCCAAAGGTATCCCTTGGAGAATTTCTAGCCCCAGAACAGTTGTGTTCTAAAGCATATGCTTGGGTCTATAGTCTGAGGTGAGTCTGAGCCTTTAGCCAGAACCTGCCCAACTTTCAGAGCCTACCTGTCTTGGAGAGCCGGTGGTTAGCCCCTAGTCCCACTCCACATAGACTGCCGCCTCTTGTCTCATTCTGTGAGCCAGCTGAGATTCCTACAAGGACTCCCCAGGCTCCAAGACACAGCAGAGGCAACATCAGCATAGGAACAACACCCCAGCCCACCGGGCTTCCCCCTAGACAGCTGCTTTTGTGACCAGGATTATCAAACCAACCAAGTGGAGAATGAGGAGCGGGGAGGGGAGAAGACCAACCACATCATTATGCTGAGGATGCTGCCACAGGCAGCCACTGAGGATGACATACAGGACCCCCATGTCCCCCGGCAGGTGACAGAGCAGGAGGCCAGGCTGGGTCTTCTCCAGGGCCCTCAACCTCTGCCTCACCTCCAACCTCAGCACCTTTCATCCCTTCTGCCCACCAGCTCCTATCCCCCAGCCCTGATCCATCCTGTCCTTTGTGACAGGCCCTGTCATCTCCTCAGTTGCAAGAGAGGAGTGTCAGATAGGCTGGCTTGGCCAAGGGACAGCAGCAGTGGGTGTCTGATCATGATGGGTGTGGGAGCGAGAGGAGCATTCCTCCACTCGTTCTCCATCCACTCAGCCCATGTTGATCCGGGGCCAGACACTCACCAGGCCCAGTGCCAGGTACTGCTGGTGGCAGAGATGATGTGTGGTTCTTGCAACCCTAGGGGAAAAGGGGTTCCCATGAGATTTTAATTCTCCTTCTTCCCCCATCCATTTCTGTTGGAAGCATCAACTCTCACCACTGACCTAGCCACAGAGCCTCTTCCCTCACTGCCTGATGACAGCCTCCTTACCCTGTTTTGCTTTATGGTATTCTCTGTCTTCCATTTTCTCTCTTTTCTTCCTGTTTCCTCATCATACACACTTCTCATAAAAAGCCACATTCAAACCCCTGGAGGACCACTAGAATAACCTCCTTTCTAGCCCCCATGATTCTCATCCGTCTTACCCTATCCCATCCCTGTGAGTTCTCGGCTCAGCTCTCCTCTGAAATCTGCTGGCTGCCCATGTTTCAGCAGAGGAAGTCTCATCTGTATTTAAGGACTCCTCAAGTCTGGCCTGCCTCCCCTGATAAGGGCCAGACAGTAACTGATAGCTAACATTAGTTGAAGATTACCACACGGTGGGCCAGGTCTGATTTAATCCTTCCAGCAGCCCTGCAGGGACGGTCCTCCCTGTTTCCCTATCCTGCATGTAAGGAAACAAGCCCCACAGCAGTGAAGTGACTTTCCCCAGGTCCTCCAGACAGTGAATGGCTGAGGGGGGTTCACGTCAGAACCTGGGCAGCTGGACCCTAGAACTCACATTCTTACTATTTCCTGAGTCTTCCCTGAATGTTTGGAGCCCCCAAAGACTCTTCTACATGTCTTTCCTAATTATTCTCACGACAGCCCTGTAAAATGTTAGTGTCCTTTCTACTGTTTAACCTGCTGAGGAAACTGAAACCAGAGGCATTAAGACTCCGGCCCTGGAATGCCAAACATAGGCTCCCCGTCCTCTGCAACAGGTCCCACTCACTTAGACACCCTACCTCATGTGGTTCAAATCCTAAATTACCTCTCCAGCTTCTCTCTGGCCTATGTGTACATCAACAAAGATCACTAAATAAGAACAAACAGAGGCTGTTTATTTAGATCTGGCAGTCAGCCACCCTAACCATGTTTGTATGCGAAAAACATGGAAGCCCCTATGCTGCTGGTGAGAGCAAGCTGGAGTTGGACTAACTAGAAGTACAGTATCTGAAATGTGATCGATTTGGGGAGGGTGTCTGGCTTTGTTAGAGTGCTTCTGAATTGGAAGTAGGGGCACAGTTAGAGAAACTGGCAGTCACTAACCCAGTCCTGGCTCTCCTGAGCCTACTATTCTCCACTGTCACGGGGGTTGTGATTAGCTCTCTGGCTGGTTGCTGCAGGATTTGTGGTTAGGCTTCCTGAGCTGCTTTCTGCAGATGTGGTTTGGCTTCCTGGATGGCTGCTGAAGGGACTACTTAAGTTTCCTAGGCCAGTTTCTGCAGAGCTGCTAGTTAGGTTTCCTGGGCTGATTGTTGGTTGCAAAAGGTGCAGTTTGGCTGCCTAGCTGGTTGCTTTATAGTTTCTGGTTAGCATTCCTGGGCCAGTTGCTGCGGAAAATTGTTGTTTGGCTCCTGGGTCAGTTACGGCTGAGGATATGGTGAGGCCTCTTGGGCTTATTGATGCAGAGGTTGTGGTGGGCCTCTGGCTGATTTCTGAAGGCAGCTGTGGTTTGCCTTCCTGGGTGGATTGCTGCAGATGTTATAGTTAACTCTCGAGCCGGCTGCTGCAGTGCTTGTGATTTTACTTCCTGGGTCGATTGTGCAAACGCTACAGTTTGCTTTCAAGGGCTGTTTGCTGAAGACGTTGTTTTTAGGTTTCCTGGGATGGTTGGAGCTGAGGCAGCGGTTAGGCATCCTTACTGGCTGCTGGCAGCCTAGCCAACTGCTGAAGATGGTGTTGTGGTTTGGCTTCCACCTGCTTGTTAGGGAAGTTGTGTTTAGGTTTGTTGGACAATTAGTACTGTGGTTATGCCTGTTGGGCTGGGTGTTGCAGGGGCTGGGCTAAGTGCTGAAGAGGTTGTAATTTGGCTTTCTGAGCTGATTGCTAGAAGTGTCGGATGCTATTCTTGGGCTGACCTCTGAGGTGTTTAGGTTTGAATTTCTGGATGGTTGCTGCAGTCATCACAGTAAGACTTCCTAGGATGATTCCTGGAGGTATTTTGATTTGTCTCCCAGGGTGGTTGAAAAAATTTATAATTAGGCTTCCTGCTTGCTGCAAGGTTGCGATATGGTTTTCTAGGGTGATTGTCGCTCAGTTTGTGGTAGGCCTCCTGAGCTAAGTGTTACAGTGTAGGTTGATGTAGCTGTGGGTTTGCTGCCCAGCCAGTTGCTGCCCAGGGTATGGTGTGGTTTACTGGCTGGCTGCTATGGAGTTTGTGTTTAGGCTTCCTGGCTGATTGCTGCAAAAGCTGTACTTAGGCTTTCTGAGCTGACTGTTCAGAGACTATGGTTAAGCTCTCTGGGTTGGTGTGAGTACATGCTGTGGTTAAGCTCCTAAGGCTGCTTCATGCAGATGTGGTAGTCAGGTTTCCTGGGCTGAATACTGCAGGGTTTGTAGTTTTGCTGCCTGAGCCCATTGTTGGGTTGTTTGTGGTCAGCTTTCCTGCACTGGCTGCTGTCAAGGTTGTAGACTGGTTTTCTGGAGTGGTGCTGCAGAAGTATGGTTTAGCTTCCTGGCTGGTTGCTGCAGAAGGTATGGTTGGTCTTTCCAGGCTGTATGCTGCAGAGAGTGTAGTGAGGTTTCCTATCGATTACTCTAGAGGTTTTGTTTGGCTTCCTGAGACAGCTGCCAAAGAGGGTGTGGTTATGCTTCTTGAGTGGTTGTTCCAAATGCTGCTGTTAGGATTCTGCCTAGTTGTTGTGGAGGCTGTGGTTAGTCTCTCTGGGTTGCTTGCCACTGATGTGGTTGGCTACCTATCTGGTTCCTATAGAAGTGGTAGGACTTCCTGGGATTACTGCTGCAGTGGTGGCATGTGGCTGCTTGGGCCTTGTGTTAGGGTTCTGCCTGGAAACAGAGCCAATAGGAAGGGTAGATAGATATAGGGGTAGATCCATAAGCATATAGACAGGGAAAGAGATGTATACACTTATTATAAGGAATTGGTTCATATAATTACATGAGGAGGCTGAGAAGTCCCAAGGTCTACAGTCAGCAGTCTGGAGATCTGGAACACCCAATGGTGTAGTTCCAGTTGAACACCAGCTGGCTGGAGACCCAAGGAGACTCTGCTTCTCAGTTGGAGTCAGAAGGCAAAAAAAAAATATCTCAGCCCACACAGTTCAAACAGGAGGCATTCCCTCATATGTGCAGGAGGGTCAGATGTTTTCTTCTATTCAGGTCTTCAACTGACTGGATGAGACCCATCCACATTGTGAAGGGCAATCTGCTTTACTCAGTCTACAGATTCAAATGTTAATCTCATCCAGAAACACCCTCACAGACACATGCCAAATAAGGTTTGACCAAAGACCTGGGCACCATGGCCCAGTGAAGCTGACAAATAAAAGTAACCCTCCTACTGCAGTAAACACTGGGGTTGGAGCTCCTGGTTAGCTGCTGCAGAGGTTGTGGTTTGGCTGCCTGGAGGATTGCAGTAGAAACTGTGATTCACTTGATGGCTGCTTGTTGAGGAGGTTGTGACAAGACTTCCTAGGTTTCTTGCTTCGGAGATTGTGATTAGGCCTCCTTAGCTGATTGCTGTAGAGTGGGACTTAGGCTTTCTGTGTGATTGCTGCAGAGATGCTCATTGTCTTCCTGGATGGCTGTTCCACTAGGTGTTGTCAGGCCTCCTGGCTGGATCCTGCTAATGTGGTGACTATGCTTCCAGGCTTATTGCTGCAGAGGCTGCCCTTTGACTTTCTTGGCAGATTGCCACTATTGTTATCACTAGACTTCCTGAGATAGTTTCTGAATAAGTTGTGGTTGGGTTTCCAGGCCTTGTTGACGCAGAGGTTGCAGTTATTCTTCCTGGGATGCTTCTTGTAGAGATTGTCATTTGGCTTCCTGTCTGGTTGCTGCAGAAGTCTTGATTGGGCTTCCTTACCTATTGTGCCAAAGGCTCTTGTTAGGCTCCTGGCTCTTTTCGGCAGAGGTTTTAGGCAGCTTCTCTATGTCTGCTACAGAAGTTCTGGTTTGCTTTCAGACCAATTGTTGTAGAGGTTACGGTTTGCTGCCTGGATGTTACAGAGGTTAGGTTAGGTCACAGAGGTTTTGGTTAGGCTTCCTGGGGTGATTGCTGGAAAAGGGTGTTGTATCACTCAAGGCTCCCCAGAAAAACAGATAGGATAGGGCAGGGCAGGGCAATTTGTATTCATTGTACAAAAACGTCTCGTGTGCCTGTGGGAGCTGCCAGGTGTGAAATCAGTAGAGCAGGCTGGCGGGCTTCACATTCAGTGATTTTGTAGTTTTGAGTCTGAAATCTGCCCACTGGAAACCCAGCCAGGTTTTCCACATTGCAATCTGAGGCAGAATCACCTCTTTTTTGGAAAAGCTCTGTCTTAGCCCTTAATGGCCTCCACCTGAGTTAAGACCCACCCACAGTATGGGTGGCTTTACTCAAAGTCCTACTGAATTGTCAATCCTATCTAAAATACACCCTCACAGCAATATGCACCCTGGTCCTTGACCAGTACTCTAGCCAAATTGACACATAAAAGTAACAATCACGGGCCCCCAGCCCTTATCAACTTGACACCTGTTCATTGTGCTAATCTCCAAATAAAGACAACAACACAATTATACTTGTGCTCAATGTGATACAACCAACCTGCATAGAGGAGAAAGGGCACTATCTTTTCCCTGGAAGAGGATGAAATTCTTTGGGTGATGTTAATTCTCCGTCTTGATATCCTATAACCTAAATATTGTGATGTAAAGTGAATACATCTTATCTTATATATAAGGCAGAGAAGAAGCCAAAGACATTTGCTTTACACACATACATACTTACAACAAAATAAAGAAGAAAGATTCATGGAATATTTAAGACTTACTTCTGTAACTGATAAAACAGGGTCGTAGCTAGTATTCCCAACTACCTTCTTCCACTACCTATCCCATTTTCCCTTTCCCCTCCACAAGTACCTCATCTGATCACAGTTCTTTACTAGTGGGGTGACTCAAGCCTTGATTCCTGAGGGGTCTCATCATTAATAGTCTTGGCTTAACTGAGTTGTAGTTTTCCATTGACTTTAATCACAGGGCATGGTAGTACGAAGAGACCACTGTGGAGTAGTAGTCCAATTTCCCCTTGACAGACAGAGTCAGTCACCCCAGCCAGAACAGGAACTCCGCTCTTTGCCTGTTGACTCAGAGGCATGAGGAGCCCAAAGTGGCCGGGTGGCAGTCTTAGCTCCCAGTTCAGTGGAATCATCTTGTGTCTCCAGGTGGAAGCATTCCTCGTTCTGCAAGTAAGAACTCTAGGCCAGGAGAGCATAAGGTCATGGAGACAGAGAGCAAACACTTTGCCATCTGGTTAGCAGGGGTACAGCAGAATGGTGCCACTCCCATTTCCAGCCCTTGATTCCTGAACCTGTGAATCCTGACTGTGGGAGAAACAGCAACAGGTGTCGGATGCTTGTCAGAGCAGACACAGCCTCCTGGAGAACTCTGCCCCAGCCCCGCCATGTACTGCCACCCAGCTGGCACTGTACCTGAGTCCTCAAAAGGCCATTCCACACTGTAGCAAGCCAGCTGCTCAAGAATGGTGAGGAATGTCGTAAGACCAGTGAGTTCCATGAGCATGGGCCACTGTACACTTCTTTTGCTGAGGAGTGAGTTCCTTGATCACAAGCAATGTTGTGTGGAACACCCTGACAGAGAATAAGGCATTCTGTAAGTCCACAAATGGTAGTTCTGGCAGAAGAACTGTAAGCAGGGAAGGCAAATCCATTTCCAGAGTGTCCATTCCATTAAGGACAAAATGCTGCCCTTCCTGATGGAAGGAAGTGGACTAATGTAATCAATCTGCCATCAGCCGACAGGCTGATCACCCCAGCAAATGGTGCCATATCGAGGGTTCAGTGTTGGTCCCTGCTGCTGGCAAATTGGGCACCCAGTGGTGGCCAGAGCCAGGTCAGTCTTGGTGAGTGAAGTCCCCACTGCTGGGCCCAGGCACAATCTCCATGCCGGCCACCATGGTCACTTTGTTCATGAGCTTACTGGGCTATGACAGGGGTGGCTGGGGAAAGAGGCTGACCATATCCACAGAATGGGTCATATTATCCCATTGATTATTAAAACTGCCCTCTGCTGAGGTCACCCTTTGGTGAATATTCACATGAGACGCAAATATCTTTAGGTTTTTCAGCAATTCAGACAGGATTATTTACATACCTCTCTGTTTTTAGCATTCAAGTTGTTCTGCCTAGAACTCTTCTGCTTACACAGGTCAAATAAGAATTTAGCAAACTGCCTATTTCACTTCTAGGAACAACATGACCAACTAACCAGTGCCACCATGAATCTCTGCCAGTAAGATTACTCTGACTGCTCTTTTGACTCTGCTACCCATTATAGCAACTATACACACCTTGCCTTTGGCAGTTGTGTTCCACTGTCTGGCCCCTGTCACCTCAGATCCAATTACTGCCCTTGCATTAGGTTTCCCAATTCAGTGACTGGTTCTTACTGTAAGTTCTGGCCTGCAGAGAAGAGCAATCAGACTCTTCAACAATGCCAGGGTGCCCCTCACAAACTTATTTCTCATGGCCATGGTGAAAGTGTGCCTTATGTACCTTCCTGGGGTGGATGAGGACGTCTTAAATGATGAAGTCACCGTAACATCGCAATCTCCCTAATTCTAATCTCCCTAACTTGCTGATCTCCTTGTGAGCACATACCAGTTAATTCTGCCCAGTCTAACTTCCTGTTCCTTCTACCACTGTCTCACACTCTGAATATCCATTTCCACACGTATTGCCCAGATCTCTATCTGTTATAAAGGGAAAACCATGTCATTCTTTGGAGTCTTGCTCACCTCCTCATGGACCACACTTTGTACCTCACCTTTAGGGACCGGCTGGGACTTGAGGCTAGTTTTAGTCTGAAAGCAAAGACGAGTGATGGGGGTGGGTTCTCAGGACAATCTGCATTGTCTTGCATGGCAACTGCCTCAGGGGAGGCCATTAGAGTTTCCTCAGGCACAGCACAGTTAATCACAGACACACTTGGCATGGCAGCTTCTACAGGCACAGAAGGCTCAGCAGAAGTTGGGAGTTCAGTGACCCCATGTTCAATCTGTAGAGCAAGTCAGCAGGCTGGAAATTTAGGGAAGAGTTGATGTTGCAGTCTTGAGCCATAAATTTGCAGGCTGGATGCTCAGGTAGGCTTTCCCTGTTGCATTCTTGAGGCAGAACTGCTTTTTGGGGGGAAACCTCTGCCTTTGCCCTTAAGGCCTGCAATTGATTGGATGAGGCCCATCCACATCAAGGGAGATAACCGGTTTACTTACGTCATCTAATTTAAATGTTAATCACACTAAAAATGCCTTCAAAGCAACATCTGGTGTGGGAACTACATCTGGGCATCACAGCCTAGCCAAGCTGACCCAAAATCAACCATCACAGTTCTGTTTAGGATTCCCAAGAAGATTGCTGTAGAAGCTGTGTTGAGGCTTCTTGGCCAAATGCAGAGGTTGTAGTTAGGCTTCCTGTTTGAATGTTGTAGACATTGGTTAGACTTCTTGTGCTGAGTGCAGTAGAGATGTGATTAGGCTTCCCTGGACAACTGCTACAGATAGTTTTCAGGGTTCAGAATGGTTGTGGTTAGACTGGTAGGGCTTGTTGCTGCCAAGCTTGTCATTAGGCGCCCTGGGCCAACTGCTAAAGAGTTTGCTGTTAGGCTTTCCAGGCTGCATTTCGTAGTAGTTGTGCTTTGGCATTCATGGCTTCTTGCTGCAGAGATACAGTTATGCTTCCTGGGCCCACTGCTGCCAAGATTGTAGTTAGGCTTCCAGGGCCATAGTTGCAGGAGTGGTGGTTTTCCTTCCTGGGTTGGATATTGCAGAGGTTTTTGGAGGCTTCCTGGTGTGTTTGTTATAGAGGTTTGGTTTGAGTTCCTGGGCAGATTACGGTTAAGGATGTCACGAATCTTTTGGGGCTAGCTGCTGATGAGTTTATTGTTAGGCTTCCTGGCCAGTTGCTACATAGCTGAGGGTTTTTTGCAGTTATGGGTAGGTTCCTTGCCCGCTTGCTGCAGAGGTTGAGGTTGGAGTTCCTGGGACAACTGCTGCTATCCGTGTAGTTTGCCTTTCTACGCTGACTGCTGCAGAGAATGTAGTCAAGCTTCCTGAGGAGGCTGGGGTTAAGCTTCCTGGCTGCTTGCTGCAAATGTGGCAGGTAGGCTTCCTGGGCCAATTTCCATTAAGGTTGTGGTTAGACTTCCAGACCAATTGCAGCAGAAGTTGTAGTTAGGCTTCCAGGGCCATGACTTGCAGAGACTGTGGTTAGATGTTTCCTGGAAATCGGCCACTGGGGTTATGCGATGATTGCCACAGAGGCTGTAGTTAAGCTTCCTGGCCCAAGTTCTGCAAACCTTGGCTTAGGCTTCCTGGCAGGTAATGTGGCCTATTGCTGCAGAGGTTGTGTTTAGACTCCAGGACTGACTGCTTCAAGGTTTAGGTTATGTGTTCAGCGAAAGCTGCTGCTCTAATGAAGTTAGCCTATCTGGGCCTATTGCTGCAAAGGCTGTCCTTAGGCTTCCTTGGTTTTTGCTGCAAAGACTGTGTTTCAGCTGCGTGGCTACTTGCTTTATGTGTCGTGTTTGGGCTAACTTGGCTGAGTTTTCAGAGGCCTTCTGAGCCGGTAGCTGCAGACGCTGTGCGCAGGTCTCCTGCACTGCAGATGATCGGTCTGTGGTTAGGAGTTTGGCTGTCTCCTCAGAGATCATTTTGAGCAAGCTGGCCTGGTTTGTGCAGATGTTGTGGTTTGGCTTACCAGTCCATTGCTGCAGAGGTGGTTTGTTTCCTGCTCTGATACTGCAGAGGCTTTACTTTAGCCTCTCAACTATTTGTCGGAGAGTTTAGCATCAGCTCTGTAACTGACTGTTGCATGGACTGTGGTTAGCTGATGGCAGCAGAGAAGGCTTTACGCTTCCTGCTAAACGCTGCAGAGGTGGTGGTTCATCTCTCCATATCCTTATTGCAGACATTATCATTAGGTTTCCAGGGCACACTGATGAAGCGGTTGTGGGTCGTCCTCTGGCTGGTTGCAGCAGAAGTTGTGGTTGGACTTCCTTGCTAGAATGGTGCAGAGCTTGCAGATAGGCTTCCTGTCTGCTGGTTGGAGAGACTGTGCATGGACTTGCTGGCCTGGTTCCAGCAGGGCTTGCAGTTAGGCTTCCTAGGTGGATGCTCCAGAGCTTGCAGCTTAACTTCTAAGGCCGACCGCCGCACACTGTGTGGTTCGGCTCTCTGGGTCATTGAGCACAGAGGTGGTAGTTAGCCTCCTTGGCTGCTCGATGAAGAGTTTTTGGCTTAACTTTGTGGCCTCTTGGTTGCAGAGTTTGCACATAGGCCTCGTGGCTAGTTGCCTTAGAGGTTGAGGGTAGGATTCCCGGGCCAGAGGCTGAGGTTGTGGTTAGTCAGTCTGGGCCAATTGCCGTGGTTGTTGCAGTTAGGTTTACCGGACAGATTTCTGCAGTGTGCAGTTTCTCTTCCTGGCTGGAAAGAGATGCTGAAGTTGTGATTAGTATTCCTGGCTGTTTGCTGCAGGGTTTGCAGTAAGGCTGCCCTGGCCAGTTTCTGCAGAGGTTATGATTTCACTTCCTCAGCCGATTTCTGCAAAGGTTGAAGTTCTGCGTCTTAGCTAGTTGCTGCAGAAGTTGTGTTTAGTTGTCCTCTCCAGTTGCTCCAGAAGCTGTGTTTAGGCTTCCTGGGCTGATTGCTTCAGAGGTGGTGCTTCGTCTTCCTGGGCCTATTGCTGCAAAGATTGTGGTTCTCTCTTTACCTGTTGCTGCAGAGGTTGTGGTTTGGCTCCTGTCTACCTGCTACAGAAGCTGTGGTTAGCTTTCCTGAACTGACTGCTGCAATTTCTGCATCAATTGCTGCAAAGGCTGTGGTCTGACCTGCGCAGTTGTTGGCCAAAGACATTGTGGTTAGGTTTTCTGAGCTAGTTTCCTCAGAGGTTCTAGTTGGCTTCCTGGCTCAATTGCTGCAAGGTTGTGGTTAGTTTTCCAGGGTGGGTTGCTTTACTTTCATTTTGCCTTCTTGGGGAGATTGTCCTAGAGATTGTGATTAAATTTCTTGTCTTGGTTATGGTTAGGTTTCACAGATATATGCTGCAGAGGTTGCAGTTAGACTTCCTGTGTGTTGTTCTTTTTTTGTTTCTTTGCTGAGGATGATTGCCCCAAGCCTACAACTCTTGTCAATCTTCCTCGTTTCTTTCTTGAGGAAGATTAGCCCTGGGCTAACATCTTCCCCACCTGTATATGTGAGTCACCGCCACAGAATGGCTGACAAGTGATGTACATCTGCACCCAGGATCCGAACCCGCGAACCGGGCCACTGAAGCGGGACGTGCCGAAATTAACCACTACACCATGGGGCCAGCCCCTAGAATTTCTCTGTGCTTTTTAAATGTAGGTTTTACTATTTTTCAGGGAGGGTGAGGCCAAGAGATCAGTAGATAACAGCCATGGAAGCGCTGATTTGTTACAGTTCAAGGTACTAGCACCATACCACACCACGGGGAGGAGCCACGCAGGGCTGCCTCAGTCAAGAGGCGGAAGAGACAAGCATGTGGGCAAGAGCCTTTACTGTGTTTTCTCCAGGAAGGAACAGGCAAGACAGAATCAGCAGGCTTAGGCTGGCTAGTTTGGCCAGTAAGAGTAAGCAGGCTTAGGATTGGCTGGGGTATAGGAGTTGTATCCAGTTGTCTGTTACCTAGCCCAGGGGGCTTAGTGCAAGTGGATAGTGGCCTGGGTGCAGGACCCCAATAAAGGAGGTGTTTGGGATATGACTTCAGATGGGTTGGTTTGCATTTGAAAGGTGTGTCCATGGGCAAGCTGTTTGCTATCTCTAGGAAGTAGCTAACTGTGGAAAGGGCAGTCCCTTCCAGTGTCAGCAAGACCCCAATATGTCATAGCATCAAGAATAAAAAGACGTGCTGGATACAATTGGCGCTGGGTGAGTTTGACATCACACTATGAACTTTTGGAGTCATGACGTTGCATCTAACAGTAAGGCCTGGGGCTGTGGCAATGTTGTCTGAGCTGATGTCATCTCCAGTGGTAGGTTCCTGGGCCAACGTGATGTTGCCTGGGAGGTGGGACTGCAGTATCATTTTTAAGTGCATGCTCACTTGAGTTAATGGGTGTCTTGCTTTTATGGCTCTACAGCAGGATAATGAGGCTGAGTTTGGAGCTCCAGCACTAGCCTGTAGGCAGGCCCTCTAATTTTGTCAGTTACTATGGGCTCCTTTTCTTGGCTTGCAGGGCTTACACTAGCCAAGCTCGACGGCCTGTGGGTGTCAGCATTTGAGCTCTAGTATTGATTAAGTCCACAGGTTTCATCTTTTAGAGCATATTGATAATGTTAATTTAGAACCTATGCTGTGGAGCACAAAGGGCCCTTTTCTTACATAAATCCTTTCAGTAGAGTCATGCATCACGTAACGGTCAACGGTTTCAGTCAACCAGGGGCCACACACGGTGATCAGTTGAATACTCAGATGCATATTAAAAACACTAGTAAACACCGCCTTGGTGTGTAGTGGGCCATACCATCTAGGTTTGTGTAAGTATACTCTATGACATTCACACAACGAATAAGTTGCCTTAGAATGCATTTCCCAGTATGTATCCCCATCATTAAGTGACAAGCAGCTGTATATAAATTTTTTATACATATAATTATTATATAGAATTTCATAATAAATCTTTACTACATACAGTTTAGTACATAATTTTGGATTTCCAATATTCTTGAACTATGCACCTTTGTTTTAATTTGGTTATACATATAATTTCCATACATTTGAAACCGAGACCGAATGAGTTAAAAGAGAAAAAAATTTGGGACAAGCTTTGTAACTATAGCTGTGCACTCTGTTTGTTTTTTTTTTTTAATTTTTTGTTTATTGCAGTAACAATGGTTTACAACATTGTATAAATTTCAGGTGTACATCATTATACTTCTATTTTTGCATAGATTACATCATGTTCACCACCCAAATACTAATTACAACCCATCACCACACACATGTGCTGAATTATCACTTTCGCCTTCCTCCCTCCTCCCTTCCCCTCTGGTAACCACCAATCCATTCTCTGTCTCTATGTTTTTGTTTGTTGCTGTTTTTATCTACTACTTAATGAAGGAAATCATACAGTATTTGACCTTCTCCCTCTGATTTATTTCACTTTACATAATACCCTCAAGGTCCATCCATGATGTCACAAATGGCTGGATTTCATTGTTTCTTAGGGCTGAGTAGTATTCCATTGTGTATATATACCACATCTTCTTTATCCATTCGTCCCATTATGGGCACTTAGGTTGCTTCCAAGTCTTGGCTGTTGTGAATAACGTTGCAATGAACACAGCGGTGCATGTATTTTACACATCTGTGTTTTAAGTTCTTTGGATAAGTACCCAGCAGTGGAATAGCTGGATCATATGGTAGTTCTATCCTTGATTTTTGAGGAATCTCCATACTGTTTTCCATAGTGGCTGCACCAGTTTGCACTCCCACCAGCAGTGTATGAAAATTCCCTTCACTCCACATCCTCTCCAACACAT
>JABWHU010000930.1:121327273-121355911 GCA_014189135.1 Dicerorhinus sumatrensis harrissoni
TCATATATGGCCTTTATTATGTTGAGGTACTTTCCTTCTATACCCATTTTGTTCAGAGTTTTTATCATAAATGTATGCTGGATCTTGTCAAATGTTTTCTCTGTATCTATTGAGATGATCATGTGGTTTTTATTCTTCATTTTATTAACGTGATGTATTATGTTGATTGATTTGCGAGTGTTGAACCATCCCTGCATACCTGAAATAAATCTCACTTGATCATGATGTATAATCTTTTTAATGTATTGTTGTATGTGATTTGCTAGTGTTTTGTTCAGGATTTTGCATCGATGTTCATCAGTGATATTGGCCTGTAATTTTCTCGTTTTGTGTTATCCTTTTCTGGTTTGGTATCAGGGTAATATCAGCTTCGTAGAATGAGTTACGGAGCTTCCCCACCTCCTCAATTTTTTGGAAGAGTTTCAGAAGGATAGGTATTAAGTCTTCTTTGAATAATTGGTAAAATTCACTAGGGAAGCCATCTGGTCCTGGACTTTTATTTTTGGGGAGGTTTTTGATTACTGTTTCAATCTCCTTACTGGTGATTTGTCTATTCAAATTTTCTATTACTTCTTGATCCAGTTTTGGAAGGTTGTATGATTCTAAGAATTTATCCATGTCTTCCAGATTGTCGAATTGGTTGGCATATAGCTCTTCATAGTATTCTCTTATAATCTTTTGTATATCTGAGGTGTCTGTTGTAATTTCTCCTCTTTCATATCTGATTTTACTTATTTGAGCCTTCTCTCTTTTTTTCTTGGTGAGTCTAGCTAAAGGTTTGTCAATTTTTTTTTATCTTTTCAAAGAACCAGCTCTGTTTTATTAATTTTTTCTATTGATATTTTAGTCTCTATTTCATTTATTTCTCCTCTGATTTTCATTATTTCCCTTCTTCTACTGATTTTTGGCTTTGTTTGTTCTTCTTTTTCCAGTACCTTTAGGTGCATTGTTAGATTGTTTACTTGAGATTTTTCTTGTTTGTTGAGATAGGCCTGTATTGCTATAAACTTCCCTCTTAGAGCCGCTTTTGCTGTATCCCACAAATACTGACATGTTGTAGTTTCATTTGTCTCCAGATATTTTTTGATTTCTCCTTTGATTTCTTTATTGACCCAATCGTTGTTCAGGAGCGTTTTCTTTACTCTCCATGTATTTGTGGCTTTTCTGATTTTCTTCCTATAGTTGATTTCTAGTTTCATACCATTGTGGTCAGAAATGATGCTTGATATTATTTCAAGCATATTAAATTTATTGAGACTTGTTTTGTGGCCTCATCTGTGATCAGTCCTGGAGAATGTTCCATGTGTATTTGAAAAGAATGTGTATTCTTCAGTTTTGTGATGGAATGCTCTGCATATATCTACTAGGTCCATCTGTTCCAGTATGTCATTTAAGGCCAATGTTTCCTTATTGATCTTCTGTTTGGATGATCTATCCATTGGTGTAAGTGCAGTGTTAAAGTCCCCTAGTATTATTGTGTTACTGTCTATTTCTGTTTTTATGTCTGTTAACAATTGCTTTATATATTTAGGTGCACCTACATTGGGTGCGTAGATATTTACAAGTGTTATATCCTCTTGTTGGATTGTTCCCTTGATCATTATGTAATGCCCTTCTTTGTCTCTTTTCACAGTTTTTGTTTTAAAGTCTATTTTGTCTGATATGAGTACTGCTACCCCAGCTTTCTTTTCATTGCCATTTGCATGGAGTATCTTTTTCCATCCCTTCACTTTCAGTTTGTGAGTGTCTTTAGGTCTGAAGTGTGTCTCTTGTATGCAGCATCTATGGGTCTTTTTTTTATCCAGTCAGCCACCTTATGCCTTTTAATTGGAGCATTTAGTCCATTGACATTAAAGTAGCTATTGATAAGTATGTACTTATTGCCATTTTTTAACTTTTTTTCTCCGTGTTTTAGTAGTGCTTCTCTGTTCCTTTATCCTTCTATACAGAATTGATGGTCTCTTTAGTTTGACCTCTGTCTGAAAGCTCTACTCTTTAACTCCCCTCCTCCCTTATTTTATGTTTTTGATATCATATCTAACCTCTGTTTTGTGCATTTGTATCCATTACCCTCTTATCATGAAAATAGATATTTTTTCCTATTTGTGGTCTTCTCTTTTCCCCTTAACTCATTCCTTTTAATATTTCTTGTAGCACTGATTTCTTTGACAAACTCCTTTAATTTTTGCTTGTCTGGGAAACATTTTATCTCTCTTTCCATTTTGAATGATAACCTTGCCGGGTAGAGTACTCTTGGCTGTAAATTTTTCCCTTTTACCTTTAGATATTTCGTGCTACTCTCTTCTAGCCTGTAAGGTTTCTGCTGAGAAGTCAGCTGATAGCCTTATGGGGTTTCCTTTGTATGTAACTTGTCTTTCTCTTGCATCTTTTAGGATTCTCTCTTTATCTTTAATTCTGGACATTTTGATTATGATGTGTCTTGGTGTGGGTCTCTTTGGGTTTACCTTGTTTGGTGCTCTCTGTGCTTCCTGTACCTGGATGTCTGTTTCCTTCCTTAGGCTAGGGATTTTTCATCTATTATTTCTTCAAATAGATTCTCTGCCCCTTCGTCTCACTCTTCTCCTTCTGGGACACGTATAACATGGATGTTAGTGCGCTTGATGTTGTCCCAGAGGTCCCTTAGACTGTCCTCACTCTTTTTAATTCTTTTTTCTTTTACCTGTTCAGCTTGGGTAATTTCTTCTAGTCTGCTCCCAGATGGCCGTGAGGAGCTGCAGTTTGTGAAGGCAGTGTTTTTTATCTCCAGAAGGGAGTTTCTGCCTCTTCCACCTCAATTAGGTTTGTCCCTTGTTGCAGGAGTTCCTCTTATCCAGTTTTCACTTCTCTCTCAGGGGCAATTTTTCCATGAGTAGTTGTAAACTGGCTGTGTCCACAGAAGGAGGTGAGTTCAGAGTCAGCTTACACTGGCATCTTGACTTCTCAGATAGCTGTTTTTCCAGCTGTGCACTCATAGCATAATTAGCTGTTGTTTAAAACTAACCAGATCTTTCTTTCCCTCCTTGGTATACAAATGAGCTGTTTTTTCAAGGAAGTTGAGGTCCCAACATCGAGAACACAGTATTTTCAGCCCCACGAGGACAAACGCAGGCCGAGAATGCAAACTAACCAGAAAAGTCCAGATGGTCAAGGAAAAAAGAGATTCAATCTTCAAGACCAAACACAGCTTGAAGATGCCTGATAGCCAAGCTACACATTCCCCCTCCCCTACCTAAAACCCCAGCACACACTCCCTCTCCCCTACCTAAAACCCCAGCACATACTCCCCCTCCCCTACCTAAAACTCCATCACATACTGCCCCTCTCCTACATAAAACCCCAGATTAAAACCTTTACCTTTTTCCCTTCGAGGAGGTGGATCTGAGTTTTAACTCCCATCTCCTCTTCTGGCTGCCTTTGGATAATAAGCAGTTACACAAAGCGTGTGCTGAGAGGCATGGGTACCGTCCCTCTTTCCTTGCTACAAGCCTGGTGTTTTGGTTCCTAGCTTTTCTGTGCTTGGAATATGAACCTGTTTGTGTTAGGTAACACATTTATATTAAATATATAAAATATATTCATATCTGTTTCTTATTAGTTTACCTTTTGTTTTCTCTTCCTGTACCTATATTGTTTTGTTTTCCCTATTTTTCCTCTCTTTAAGTTTTGTTTTAGGCTTCTAGCCCCCTCGAGCCAAGGTTTTCAGGCTTTTCTGTCTCTTGCTGATCAAAGGAAGAAGGGGATAGGAGGGAGGAGTCCATTTGCCTGCCTTTAGGCAGCAGCCTCTCTCTGGCATGGCACAGCCTGTCCCTTGTCCTCAGTAGCAGTCGTTTTCCTCTCCTGTTTTTCTTTCTTTTCTCTTAAGCAACACCTTTTAGAATGGCTTGTATCTCTTGGTGATCCTACTGGTCCTGTTTGTAGGCAGTCTCCTTCCCTACTTCATGGGTCTGAATCTATTTCCAGAAGAGTGATAGTGGCCTTATCAGTATATTTGAGGATCCAGGTTTTGAGAATAGGGTTCTGGCAAGCAATGATGCTCCACTAAGGCCCAAGTGCATTATCTGGGTGTTTTACATTTCTAAATCATTGCACAACCTCCTCAAGGGTCTGAGGTGGGGAAAGGATAAAGTTTCCCCCCAACACTTTCCCTCTCCATTAAGCTTTGTGCCATTTGTCTACAAGGGTGTGATCATTTGTTCCATACTGAGTCATGGACAAATCGTGACTGCAGCAAGGCAAAGAACAACACAAGAGTTTACATCAGGAATAATACCTTCTGGAAGGTGTGCTGGTCCCTGAAGTGGATGCCCTCACACTGACTCTATTTGTAGTTTGCATCACGCAGTGCTTCTGATGGGCGCTCTCCCTCTCCTCCGTGTGCAGGCTTAAATGTATGGGAAATCAGCAATTCAGTTCGTTTCATCACTTATCAGTGTTGCCTGTCAACTGATCAGGCCCATTCAAGGGGAGGGAAGTCACACCTTACTTTGTTCTGAGGATCCTTCTGTAAACTTAGCTGGTCATTCTAAAAAAGGAGTGCCCTTGGGAGCGTCATCCAGAATCTAGGCAAATCATACAGCTCAGGCTGGACCTTGGAAGGACTCTGCTTTTGAGTTCTGAATTTAGCCGGGGAACCCATGGCAACACCTGGTAAATGCACATATGGCAGTGACACAAAGCACGTGTTTGGAGGCAAGGGTACCTTCCCAGGTGGCCACTGCTGTCTGGTGGATCCAGTTGGTAAGACAACAGCAATCTAGGGGCCAGCCTGGTGGCGTAGCAGTTAAGTGACTCTCAAGTTCATGCTGTCTTCCCTGTAAACAATTAGAGAGGTAGTTTCAAAGAGAAAAGAACCCCATGAAACCCTGGGTGATATGTGGTTATATGATCACAGAATTGGAACATGCTTAGGAGAACAGCTGAGACAGCTGAGTCCTTGGCTCCAACTCTACTAGCTATGCTGACAGTGTCAAAAAAAAGTCTGATAGAGCAAGTTTTTCCCCAAAAATTGTATTACCTGATTATCTGAGCAGTGACAGGGCAGCTGGTGTAGCCTAGAACACTGAGGCATTAAATTGTCAAAAGTAATTGAGGCCAGAGAACACTAGTTTACTAAATTCTGAAATATGTCCCCATGGTTTGCAGCTAGGTCTGGAACAGCTCCAACCAGCCAAAAGAGCCAGACCCCAGCTCTGAGTTCTTGCTTTCGCCTTCCCCCTCTTTATCTTCCTCCATATCATCTCCAACCGGTAGCATCCTCTGCCCCTTGCTCTGAAAAGATTCTTTGTTCTTGCAGTCTTCATCCTCTTCCTGCTCCATTAGAGCCTGCCCATCATTCATGCATTGGCCTGTGTGCTGGGTGAAAGAGAGCATTTGCGGCATGGAAATTAAAGGCTGCAGGCATGCCTGCACTGCAACTTCTCGATTCAGTTCCACTGAGGGAACCTGCACGGCCTTGTGGGCGTACTCACTGTTCTGAGAGATTTGAATCCTTTCCCTTGGGACACTGGGGGAGTTCATGTGTCCTTTGAGTTGGCTCAATAGCCTTTTATGTGGGTTCGCCTTGGGTGTGGGTCTTCTACAAGAGGCTCTGCCCCTGGTACCACTGGCTTCCAACTTTCCCAGGTGAGCTGGCCCTCGGCCTGAGGTGTTACACTGGGGATTCTGCCTTTTGGGGTTGGTCGACTTGGAAGATCGGGAGGTCTTGTTGACACAGTTTCTTGAGTCGGCACAGGAGTCCGAGTCTGTGCTGTTGTTCGAGACTTGGGACATGTCCCTGGCATGGCTGTGGGTGTTAATTGTGTGTATGCCCTGGGCTGTGATCTCGCTGGTCATGACAGGCCTGGTAGGGGTTGAGGACCATTTACAACTCCACAGCTGAGATCCCTTCAGTTTGGCCTGGGTCATAGTCCTGGCTTTTTTCAGACATGTAGTTCACACTCTGGAATTGTGTTCTCTCGGGCCTCTTAGCAACCCAGAATGCTGGTGACGAGAGTGGCAGCCATAGACTACAAATTCTGCCATGGAGGAAGTGATTCCCACATGCTTGGCAAACTGTCTGGGTGAGATGCCCAGGGGGCTGCAATGGTTTGGTAGACCTTGTGGTCCTCTAGCCTGCCCCATGGCTGCTCCAGCAAGGTGTCTAGGTTAAGGGAGGTTGAGGGAGCAGTGGCTGCCATGACATTCCAGCTATGTGACTTCTCTGAAGCAATTAGCAGCAATCCCACTGTCACTGTCTTCTGTTTCCTGGGGCTTTAGGAAGAGACCTGTGGTAAAGCCTGAAATAGAGGACTGCGGCCTGACCATGAGATCAAGCAGACTTCTTGTTGTCTGTATTTTCCACTAACACTTTCTGTATGAAGAGACGAAATGATGTTCACTCTACCGTAATACGTCCTAGGTCAACCTTGCCACTGAATTAGGAAGGAGCTCCGTGCCAGTCCATGATGTAAAGAAACAGTGAAGGCTCTTGGGGAAGAGCATTTGGAATCTGTGAGCACTGTCAACATAGGTGCAGGAGAGTCCCTGACAGCTTCCTTTTCCTACAGCGTCTATGTAAGAAAAAGCTTTTTTAAGGGGGAAGACCACCTGCATGTGGGTGTATGGGCTTCATAGGGCTGTGGTAACAGAATACTGCAGAGTGGGTAGCTTGAACAAGACAAATTTGTTTCCTCACAGTTCTGGAAGCTAGAAGCCATGATCAAGGTGCTGGCCGATTTGATTTCTTTTGAGGCCTCTTTGGGCTTGCGAATGGCCACCTTCTTGCTTTGTCCTCACAAGGTCATGTCCCTCTGAGTTGTCTATATTTTTAATCTCCTCAAACTACCCATCTTCTTAGATTATAGCTCAGTCTGAGGCCCTCATTTTAACTTAATTACCTGTTTTAGGCCCTGTTTCCAAATACAGTCACATTATGCAGTGGGGGGGCGGGTAGAGCATCAACATATGAATTTTGGGAGCATAGACTTCACTCCATAATACTGGTTTTCTCCTTCATACTATGCAGTTCTGCTAAATCCATGTCTCTCTGCTAGAGTGCTCCCCGCTTACTCAGGCCTTTCTCCACCCAGAAAGCCACCGGTTAAGAAGGTGTTTTGGAGTTTACAGTTAAAAGTAAAATCTCCTGCCACCGGGTAACCTCCCCACAAACACAGAAGAGGAAGAAAACTGTTTTACTATTGAAAAAGCATTAAACTATAATCTGATGTGCATCAGCAGCAAACCACTCAGATATTGCAAAGATAGAAAGATGTATATTATATAGCCTAGTGGACACAACCCATTACATAATATTCTCATACTAGTCTTTAACTCATCATCAAATAAGAGGAGTTGACATCTCCGTTTCTCATAATTTGGTCGTCCTGAATTCACCTGATAGTTGTGGTGGCCTGTCTTTGTATTGGCTTTAACCGTAGGAAACCAAAACCTCTCTCCCTTGTATTCATGAGAGAAGGTAGTTTTGGAGTGAGGCATCCTGTGACATAGTCTCCTTCCCTCCCCCACCATTGGGACATGTGGTGCTGTGTTCTTTGATGAATACATTTCAAAGAAATGACTCCTTGAGAAAGACATTCTTGGCTTTTAAAGCTGTCAAGAGGCTTCTTTAGGCTTTCAAAGGATTACATACCTCAAAAGAGACAGTAAGAATTTATAATAAGTTTTCTAAAGGAAATAGTTTGAACAGGAAGGTTGGGAGAGGGAGTCTTTTTCCCTTTTGCACCTGGGAGATTTTATTTTTGTTTTTTGGTTTGTGTTTACCATTACAGTCCACTCTTTTTCACTATAAAATGTATCACCACAAATTTCTAAATAACTCCATTGTTGTTTTCATATTTCTCTGGGCAAGATCCAGCCATCAAAATGCCAGCAAGTCCTTAGTAAAATACAAAGCAAAACAGCTGTCAATATTATCATAGAATATCTGCATTACTGAATTTTTTTAAGTTGGTAATTTTTTTTTCTTCAGGAAATATTTTTTCTTCCAGCTTTATCGAGATATAAGTGACCTTTAATGTTGCGTAAGTTTCGTGTGCACAATGTGATAATTTCATGCATATACATATTGTGAAATGACTATCAAATAAGGTTAGTTAACACATTCATCTCTTCACATAATTACAATATTTTTTTGTAGTTAGAACATTTAAGATCTACTCTTTTCAGCAACTTTCATGTATATAATACGGTATTGTTACCTATTGTCACCACACCGTATGCTAGATTTCCAGAGCTCATTCGTCTTATAACTAGAAGTTAGTAACCTTGACCAACATCTTCCATTTCTCCACCCCTAGCCCTTGGTAACCACAATTTATTCTCTGTTTCTATGGTTCAGCATTTTTAGATTAACCATGTAAGTGGTGTCATTCAGTATTTGTTTTTCTCTGTCTGAATTATTACACTTAGCATAATGCTCTCAAAGAACATACATGTTGTCACAAATAGAGGAATCTCCTTCTTTTTTATGACTGAATAATATTCCAAAAAGTGCCTGTGTATGTATGTGTTTGTATATATATACATATATTTGAGTAGGTGTGTAGGTGTATGTATGTGTGTGTGTGTGTATATACACACACAGATACACAAACATACATATATACATATCCTATTTTTTTCATCTGCTCATCCGTTGATGGACACTTAGGTTGTTTCCAAGTCTTGGCTATCGTGAATAATCCTGCAATGGATACCAGGTGAGGATATCTCTTCAAGACAGTGATTTAAATCCTTCAGACATATCCCTGGAAGTGGGATTGCTGCCTCATATGGAAATTCTATTTTTAATTTTTGGAGGAACCTACATATTATCTTCCATAGTGTCTCTGCCAATTTACATCTCCACCAACAGTGCACAAGGGTCCCTTTTTATCCACATCCTGCACTTCTTATCTCTTGTCTTTTTGAAGAATGTCCTTCTAATAGATGTGACATGATCTCTCAGTGTGGTTTTAATTTGCGCTGCCCTGATGATTTGTAATGTTGAACACTTTTCATGTAGCTGTTGGCCATTTGTAAGTCTGTATGTTGAATATTAACCCATTATCTGATATATGGTTTTAAAATATTTTCTCCCCTACTGTAGTTTGCTTCTCATTTCATAAATTGTTTTTTTTGCCATGCCATGCAGAAGCTTTGTAGTTTGATGTAGTCCCACTAGTTGATTTTTCCTTTTTTGCCTGTGCTTTTCACATCATATCCAAAAAATTGTTGTCAAGACCAATGTCAAATGCTTTCTCCTAGATTTTCATCTTGGAGTTTTACAGGTTCAAGTCTTACATGTAAGCCTTTATCCACTTTTAGTTAATTTTTGTGAGTTATGTATGGGAGGGGTCCAATTTCATTCTTTTGCATGTGAACACCCCATTTTTCCAACATCACTTATTGAAAGGACTGTGTTTTCCCCATTGAGTACTCTTGGATCCCTTGTCAAATGTTAGTTGAATATATGTGCATGGGTTTCTTGTGGGCTCTCCCTTCAGTTTATTGGAGTCTGTTTTTATGCTATTACCATAACGCATTGATTACCATAGCTTCATAGTCTAGATTGAAATCAATAAGTCTGATGCTTCTAGCTTTATTCTTCGTTCTCAAGATTGCTTTAGTTATTTGGAATCTTTGTGGCTCCATGAGAATTTTTGGATTATTTTTAAAAATTCCATTAGGGGCCGCCCTGGTGGCGCAAGCGGTTAAGTGCACGTGCTCCGCTGCGGTGGCCCGGGGTTCGCCAGTTCGGATCCCGGGCGTGCACCGATGCACCGCTTGCCAGGCCATGCTGTGGTGGCGTCCCATATAAAGTAGAGGAAGGTGGGCACGGATGTTAGCCCAGGGCCAGTCTTCCTCAGCAAAAAAAGAGGAGGATTGGCAGATGTTAGCACAGGGCTGATCTCCTCACCAAAAAAAAAAAAAAAAAAATTCCATTAAAAATGACATTAAAATTTGAAAAGTATTGCATTAAATCTGTATAACATTTGGGTAGTAAAGACATTTCAACAATATTAGTTGTGTATATCCGTACGTGGAATATCTTTCCATTTAGTTGTTTGTTTTCATTTTCTTTCATCAGTGTTTTGTAGTTTTCAGTGTATGGATCTTTCACCTCCTTGGTTAAATTTATTCTTAAGTGTTTTACCTTTTTGATGCTATTATAAATGGAACTGTTTTCTTTTTTTTAATTTGTTTTTCAGGTGGTTTTGTTGTTATTGTATAGTAATGAAACATTTCTGTATGTTGATTTTGTATGCTGCAGCTTTACTGGATTTGGTCATTAGTTCCAACAGGTTTTTTTGTTTGTTTGTTTGAGCAGCTTTTCAGATATTTGGGTGTGTGTGAGGAAGATCAGCCCTGAGCTAACATCTGTTGCTAATTCTCCTCTTTTTGCTGATGAAGTTTGGCCCTGGGCTAATGTCTGTGCCCACCCTCCTCTATTTTATATCTGGGATGCCGCCACAGCATGGCTTGATAAGCAGTGCATACGACTGTACCTAGGATCTGAACCCGTGAACCCTGGGCCGCTGAAGCAGAGCATGCGAACTTAACCACTATGCCACCGGGCCAGCCCCACCTTTCAGATTTTTTATATTTAAGATCATGCAAATTGAGAACAGAGATCATTTTACTTCTTCTTTTCTGCTTTTGGATGCCTTTTATTTCTTTTTCATGCCCCACTGCTCTGAGTGTAACTTCTAGTACTATGTTGAATAGACTGGTGAGAGTGGGCACCCTGTCTTGTCTTTGATTTTGGAGGAAAGCTTTTGGCTTTTCACTGTTGAGTATGAGGTTTTCAGTGGTTTTATGCTATAGCATGTTCATTATTTGAGGTATGTGTCTTCTATACCCAATTTGTTGAGAGCTTATAACATGAAACAGTGTTGAATGTTGTCAAATGCGTTTTCTGCACCTATTGAAAGGATTATATGATTTTTATCTTCATTCAATGTATATGGTGTATCACTTTATTGATTTGTATATGTTGTTGAACCGACCTTGCATCCCAAGGATAAGTCCCACTTGATCATTGTGTGTAATCTTTTTAATGTGTTCTTGAATTTGGTTTGTTAGATATTTGTTGAGACATTGTGCATCACTCTGTATGAGGGATTAGCCTGTAGTTTTTTTCTTGTTGAGTCCTCATCCAGTTTTGGTACCAGGGCCTGGTTAAATGGGAGTGCTCCCTCCTCTTCAATTTTTGGAAGAGATTAGAAGGATTGACATTAATTCTTCATTAAATGTGTAGTAGAATTCACCAGTGAAACCATCTGGTCATGGGCTTTTCTGTGTTGGGAGGTGTTTGATTACTCTATTCTTTGTAGAGTGATTACTTCACTCTACTTAGTCATCACTGAGCTGTTCAGATTTTGTAGTTTTCATGACCTGCTCTTGATAGGTGGTATGTTTCTAGAAATTTATTTCTCTAGATTATCTATCCTATATATTGGCTTAATTGTATATTGCCTTTTATGATCATTTATTTTTTTGTTGTATGAGTTATAATGTCTCCTCTCCATTTATAATTTTGTTTATATGTGTTATTTTTTTTCTTAATTAGTATAGGTAAAAGCTCTTCAACTTTTTTTCTTTAACTCAGCTTCATTGATGTTTTTTCCTATTGCCTTCTAGTTTGTATTTCACTTATTTCTGCTCTAATCTTTGTTGTTTTATTTTTTCTGCTAACTTTGTATTTTGTTAGTTCTTTTGCCATCCCCTTGAGGTGTAAATTTAGGTTGTTTTATTTACGTCTTTCTTTTTTCATAATGTTGGCATTTGTCGCTATAAACTTCTCTCTTAGAACTGCTTTTGCTTCATCTTATAAGTTTTGGTATGTTTTGTTTATGGTTTTTTGCTATTGTTGTTCAGGATGCTTTTTGATTTCTCATTTGACTCATTTCTTGTTCAAGAACCTATGATCTGTTCTGGAGAATATCTGTGTGCATTTGAGAAAAATATGTATTCTCGGATGCAATGTTATGTGTGTATCTGTTAGGTCTACTTGGCCGATAGTATTATTCAGGTCTTCTCTTGTTTACCTCTTTTCTGTCTCGATGCTCTATTCATTGCTGAAAGTGTGATGTTGAAGTCTCCTACTATTTTTATATTGCTGTCTATATCTCCCTTCCATTTTGTTAATACTTGCTTTAAATATTTGGGTGCTCCAATATTGAGTGCATGTATGTTTATAATTGTTATATCCTCTTGTTGAATTGACATTTTATGACTCAATAGGACCTTCTGTGTCTCTTGTGACTGATTTAGACTTAGAGTCTATCTCATCAAATACAAGCATGAGTACAGCTTCTCCTGCTCTCTTTAGGTTACCATTGGCATGAAGTATCTTTTTCCATCCCTCTAATTTCAGGCTATGTGTTCTTTAAAGCTGAAGTGAATCTCTTATGGGCAAAATATTGTTGAATCTTGTTTTGATATCCATTCAGCCACTGCTTGTCTTTTGATAGGGAAAATTTAGTCTACTTCAATTTAAATAAATTATTGATATGTAAGCAATTCCTATTTCTGTTTTTTTGTTTTCCGACTTTTTTGTTTCTTTGTGCCATTTTCTTCATTTGCTATCTTCCTTTGGGGTTTAGTTTTTCGTAATTGTCTGCTCTAATTCCTTTCTCTTTATCTCTTGTGTATCTACCATAGATTTTTTGTATATGTGTTTACCATGAGGCTTATATAAAATTTCTATGCAGGTAACAGTCTACTTTAAGCCAATAACAAACTTTTAATTGCATAGGAAACTCTACATTTTTATTTCACTTTCCCCAACATTTCCTGCAATGATGTCACACTTTTGTATTGTGTATCCATTCATAAATTATTATAGTAAAGTTACTTTTAATATTACTGTTTTAAAAATTTTATACTAGAGATAAAAGTGATTTACATGCTCCTTTACAATATTGGGGTATTATGAATTTGGCTATGTATTTACCTTTACCAGTGAGTTTTATACTTTCATATCTTTTCATGTTGTCATTCAGCTGTCTTCATTTTAATGTGAAGATCTTTTAGCATTTCTTGTTTGTCTAGGGGTGATGAACTACCTTAGCTTTTGTTTGTTTGATAGTGTCTTTATTTCTCTTTCATTTCTGAAGGACCGTTTTGTCAGGTATAAATTCTTGGCTGGCAGGTTTATGTATTTCAGCACATTGAATGTTATCATCTCACTTCCTCTGGGCCTGCAAGTTTTCTGCTTGAAATCTGCTGATAGGCTTATGAAGGTTCTGTTGGATGTAATGAGTCATTTTTTT
The DNA here is from genome assembly GCA_014189135.1 of Dicerorhinus sumatrensis harrissoni. Classification (NCBI taxonomy): domain Eukaryota; kingdom Metazoa; phylum Chordata; class Mammalia; order Perissodactyla; family Rhinocerotidae; genus Dicerorhinus; species Dicerorhinus sumatrensis. The sequence continues at coordinate 121,340,527 of JABWHU010000930.1, forward strand.
CCTCCTGTTTGCAAAACTACCTCTTTGTCTTTGACTTAACATTTTGAAGGTAATGGTTCTTAGTGTATTTCCCTTTGGTTCCATGTTATTCGGGGCCCTTTGAGCTTCCTGTTCCTCGATGTCCATCTTTCTCTGAGATTTGTTATGTTCCCGGCTATTATTTCTTTAAGTGAGCTTTCTGACTCTTTCTGTCCTTCTTCGCCTGGGCAAAGGAAAGAATTGTTATTGTGTGATGTGAATGTTATTTTTCTCCGTGGTGTCTCTTCATTATTTTTTCCTTTTGTTTCTCTAATTGGCTAATTTCAAATGATTTGTCTTCAAGTTCACTGATTATTTCTCTGCAAAAGTCTGTGTTGAAGCATTCTATTAACTTTTCCAGTTTGTCATTGTAGTCTTTAGATCCAGGATTTATGTGTGTTTTTTAAAATGGTTTCTAGATCCTTATTTAACTTTTCATTTTGCTCATGCATCGTTTCCCTGACTTTTGTAAGTTGTCTACATGCATTCTCTTTCATTTCATGCATTTCTTTAATGTGATTATGTTAACATCTTTATCATAGATTTCCATTTATTTGGGGAAAGTTACTGGAGATTTATTACTTTCTTTTGGTCATATCACATTTGCCTGATCCTTCATGACCCATATAGCCTTGCATTGGTGTCTGAGCCTTTGAAGAAGCAAACTGCTCTTCTAGATTTTACTGAGTGGTTTTGGCAGGTAAGACCTTTCCTGTCAGTTACCCAGGCTGATATGATTACCTCCAGAATTGCAGTCATGCTGGTTTGGCACCAATTGTGATGCTGTCCCTGGGTCTGCAGTGGGGTCTGTGGTTGGCAGCCTTGTTGCCAGGGGCTTGGGCATGCATGTTTACTCTCTGATCCCTGGTTGGATGGCACTGCCTCCAGTACCTTGTTCAGTAAGTTGGCTGTGGACCAGGCTCTGTTTCAGGGTCTAGGGTAGGGTCCTTATATTGGGACCTATTACCACATGTGTGGTGGGTATGGCTCCTTCCAGGTTGCTGGGAGGGCTGCAGTCTGCTCACTGGGTATATCTCTGGGTGGGCAGCTCTGACACTGGACCATGGCTGAGAGGGGCTGGCTAGAATTGATCCCCAGGGCAATTTCTGGTTCCACAGCCAAGATTGAGGATGTAGTACATGTTCTAAAGGCACCGATGAGCTTGTCTCCTACCAGGTTGGTGGGTGGATTAGACTCTTCTCTGACATGGCTGGAGGGGCTGAAGTTGAGTGTAGGACCATTTCAGGATCCCAGGGGCACAGACAGGAGTTTTGTCTTGGGGCCTTGGGACAGCAAATCTGAAGGTAGACTGTAGCTGTTTGGGCTAGGGCCATGTATAAGAGACTTTTAAGATCTCCAGGGGTGGGAATGGGGGAATCTCCTTCCTCATGCCTGTGCAAGCAGGCCTGCTGGTGGATGTGGCAGGGAGGGGGCAGGAGTCTAGGATAGGGTCGTTTCAGGATCACTGTGGGTGCACATAGGAGTGTCTCCTGCTTGGTCCCTATGCTAGAAGGCCTGCTTGTGGACTGAGGCTGGGATGGATTTGAGTATAGGACCCTTTCAGGTCTGTGGTCACTGTGACCACAGTGGGGGCACTGTCCCCCACTGGGTCCCTGGACTGTCAAGACTGCTGGCTAACTGTGGCTGTGAGGGGTCTGGAGCTAAGTATAGAGGGCTTTCAGAATCCCATGGGTTACAGGTGGGAATGTCTCTTGCTGGATCCCTGGACTTTCAGTAATGCTGGCTAGAGTCAAATATAGGATCACTTCAGGATCTCCACAGGTATAGATGGGAAAATCTTCACTAGATCTCTGTGCAAGCAGGACTGTTGACAGACTGAAATGGGCACGAGTTGGAGCACAGTCATAGCACCCTTTCAAAGGGTAAAGTCTGACCAAGTTTGGCGAGCTTACCTTCAGGGACTCCTATACTATGGCTAGGAAGGGCTGGGGCTGGTTCACAGGACACCTCAGGGTCCACAGCCAAGATCAAGATCTGTATGTCTACTACTTGATGCACAAGTGGGTGTGACTCCTCCTAGATCCCTTGGCAAATAGTCCTGGTGACAGACCCAAAGCCACCTGGGGCTGTAGCTGAGTCCTGAGGGGTATAGAGCTGTTTCTGAGTCCATAGTTGGGACCACCATTGGCAGGTCAGCCACCTGGGTGCAGGCCTGCCTTCTCAAAGTGGCTCTCCTCAGTCTTATATTGCAAGAAAATTTCACAAATGTGTACCTGGATCAAAAGCTCCCACAAAGGCAATTTTGTACCTGGTGGATGGCAAATATTTTTCTTTGAGGGGTATATTATGAAAGACTGTCATTTAGCTATCTTGCTCTTTAGGGAATAACTTCTGAATATATAATACCAATGGAGAATTGTTAAATCAGACTCTTGGTTAGCAATGCACAAAAGTTTTTCTTAGTTATCCATTGACTTTACAAAGTGTGCTTATGTCTTTATTGCTTGCAAGTTTTTAAATGATTAACTATCTAGATATTACTTGGTAGCTTCTTATGAAGTCTTAATCCAAGCCTAAGGAGTAGGTTAACTCTTGAGCCTAATTATGGTTTTAATTAAGAGTTTCCTTCTGGACCCAATAAATTTCTCCTGAGATTCAATCTCTTAAGTACCATCAAATTTGTATGACAATTGAGGCACTTTAGAAATTGCTTTATCTTAAAACATAATATTCCTAGATAGGAAATGCACAGACATCCCTGGCCATGTAGTATCAACATTTTATTATGAGGCACCTGTTGAAATGTACATGTCACATTTCCAGTGTTCAAGGTACATGGCTCCAATTGAGTTTGTCTTGAGGACAAACATCATTTGAGTCATGAAGATGTTTTTATTGATATATAATTGACATATAACTTTGTGTAAGTCTAAGGGTACAATGTGTTGATTTGATATGTTTATATACTGCAGTATGATTGCCACCATAACATTAGCTAACACCTCTATCATCTCACGTAAATACTTATTTGTGGTGAGAGCATCTAAAATCTAGTCTTTTAGCAACTTTAAGGTATATAATACAGTATTATTGACTATAATGACTGTGTTGAGCGTTGGATCTCAACACAGAACTTATCTTCTAGTTTCAGGTTTGTAACCCTTACTAACAGATTGCCAATTCTCTCACTCAACAACCCCTGGTAACCACTACACAAATATACTGTTTGAAAATATTTTTTTCCAATTTCATACATTGTCTTTTCCTTTTCTGATTGCTTCTTTTGCTATACAGAAGCTTTTCAGTGTGATGTACCCCACTTGAGTTTTGTTTTTGTTTCTTGCACTTTTGGTGTCATATCCAAAAAATTATTGCCAAACTAATGTCAAGGAGCTGCTTCCCTATGTTTCCTTCTAGGAGTTTTATGGTTTTAGGTCTTATGTGTAAGTCGTTAATCTATTTCAGTTAGTTTTTGTGAGTGCTGTAAGATGGTAGTCCAGTTTCATTCTTTGCATGCAGTTATTCACTTTTCCCAATACTGTTTGTTGACACTAACTTGCCCCATTGAGTGTTTTCGGTTCTCTTACCAAAAGTTAGTACACTGGATATGCAAGCACTTAATTCTGGCCTCTCTATTCTGTTCTATGGTCTGTCTATTTTTATGCCAACACCATGCTCTTTTGGCTACTATAGTTTTGTAGCACAATTTGAAATTGGAAAGGATGGTGCCTCCAGATTTCTTCTTCTTTCTTAGAATTTCTTTGACTATTTGGGGTTTGGTGGTTGCATATAGATTTTAGGAATGTTTTTTCTATTTCTGTGAAGAATGCCATTGGAAATTTTGATAGAAGTTGCATTGATTTATAATTGGCTTTGCGCAGTAGTATACATTTTAACATTATTAATTCTTCCAATCCATGTAAATGGGATATCTTTCCATTTGTTTCTTCTTTAGTTTCTTGCATCAAAGTCTTGTAGTTTTTCTTGTACAGATCTTTTGTTTCCTTGGTTAAATTTATTGTTAAGTATTTTATTGTTTTGGATGTTATTGTGAATGAGTAGTTTTCTTATTTCTTTTTCAGGCATTTCCCTAGTAGTGTATAGAAATGCTACTGATTTCTGTATGTTTATTTTATATTCTGCAACTTTACTGAATCTGGTGATTACTTCTAACACTTTTTTTAATTGGTTCTTTAGGATTTTATGTATATATATAGAGAGAGAGAGAACCAAAATCTAGTCACCAAATTCAGTAAAGTTGCAGGATGTAAAATATGTATATCGTCTGCCACTAATGACAATTTTACTTCTTTCTTTCTGCATTCAAATCAGGAAAAAAATCCCTACTTCTGCTAACTTTGGTCTTAGATTGTTCTTGTTTTTCTAGTTTCTTAAGTTGTACAGTTATTTTATTTTTTGGAGATCTCTCGATTTTCTTAAAAATCCACTTATTTTTATAAACTTCCTTCTCAGAACTCCTATTGCAGCTTCCCACAGGTTCTGAGGTGTAGTGTTTCTATTTTTATCTGTTTCAGGTATTTTTAAATTTCTCTTCTGATTTTTTTGGCCCATTTGTCATCCAGGAGTGTGTGGTTTAGTTTCCATTGCTTGCAAATTTTCCAGCTTTCCTTTTGCTGTTGGTTTCCAGTTTCATACAATTGTGGTTGGGAAAGATACTGGTATGATTTCATTTTCTTAAATTTGCTACAAGCTGTTTTCGTCTTATGATATCTATCGTGGAGAAAGTTCCATGCGATCTTGAGAGGAAGATCTGAATTCTGGTACTTTTGGATGAAACATTCTATAAATGTCTATTATGTCCATTTGGTCTAACAAATGGTTCAAGTTCAACATTCCTTGTTTATTTTTTGTCTACATGCTTTATCCTTTGCTGAAAGTGGAATATTAAAGTCCCCTGTTATTATTATATAGTTGTCTCTTTTCTTTTCAGATCTGTTATTATCTGCTTATCATATTTAGAAGCTCCAATGTTGGGTGTGTATACATTTATGATTATGTCTGCTAGATGAACTGACTTAATTATCATTGTATAATGACCTTCTCTGTGTTTGTTGCTGTTTTTTTCTTTTTTCTTCTTAAAGGCTACTTTGTCTGATATAAGAGGTATACCCAGTTTTTTTTGGTTTTCACTTGTATGGAATATCTTTTTTCTTTTTTGGCCCCTTTATTTTGAGTTTATGGAGTTATCCTCTACTTTACATGTGGAACACCTACCACAACATGGCTTGACAAACAGTGGGTATGTGCACGCCTGGGATCTGACCTGCAAACCGTGGGCCGCTGAAGAAGGGTGCGTGTACTTAACACTACACCACTGGACCGGCCCCTCAATGTGGAATTTTTAGCCATATCAGTGACCATTTTTCTAATATGTTATGTTAAAATCCAATGATCTGTTTTGTGGTTTAGGTGGATCTTGTGCCTTTCAGTCATTTTGAAATGCACTGTCATTTGTGAAATATTGAATCACTTCTTGGGTAGATCTTTCAAATGTTCTTAAAAAATGTTACCAAAAAACTGTGTTTGTTAATATCATCACCAGCCCCATCAGAAAATTTTTAAGTACTGGGAAGCTGACAAAGTTATGGTGGCTCATTGAAATTTTCCCAAATTCTAATTTTCATTTGAAATTTTATCATTGCAACAAATACTGTCAATTGTATTGACAGAGGTTTTCATTTTCTAGAAAATATCTAGCAGATTTATAATTAAAGTAAATACTGTCAGTTGTCCATCCTGATGGACTTATCCATGTTATAGAAATTGTCTGGGAGATTTATTACTGAAACAAATACTGTCAGTTGTCCATCCTGATAGACTTCTTTCATTTGTTTTGTCAAAATGTCTGGCAGATAACCAAATCTGAAAAATCATAGTAACAAGAAACAAAGAAGGGTCAAAGATTTTAATTTGCTTGCAAACTAATAATTTTGTCATGGTTTATGGACACCAGTAGAAATCTCAGGACAAAAGATAGTTTTTTACAGTGGCATTTACCAGAGTGTCTACATTCATGCCTGTTCCCTGAGCTTCACTTCCAAAAGGTAATGTAGAGAGATTCAGATGATATTTGCATTACAGGACAGGAATCCTAAGTATAGGGAACCTGAATCTTTTATAATGGGCAATATAGTGGGCAGAATAATGGCTGCTCAAAGATGTCCATCTCTTAAACAGGAAACTGTGAATTGTTTTATTGGCCAAAGGCACTTGCATAGCTGTCATTTCCTGGATTAGGACTTTGAGGGATTATCCTGGATTATCAGGGTGGGCCCAATAAAATCACATAGATCCTTATAAATGAAAGAGGATGAGGAGAGTCATATCCGGAGAGATGGCATCATGTAGAAGACTTGACTTGCTGTTACTGGATTTGAAGGTGGAAAGGGGTAATGAGTGAAGGAAGGCAGGCAGCCTCTAGAAGCTGGAAAACACAAGGCAACAGATTCTCGCAAAGAGCCTCCAGAAGAAATGTAAGAAAATAAATGAAATGAACCACTGTCCTTGTAGTAATTTATTACAGCAGCAATTGGAAACATATAGGCAATAAGCAAAACTGCTCATTGTTTTAGATGTTGAGAATATTTATGATTTCTCTAAGGCTGTTTGCTGTGTGGGCATCCTTGAAAAGATAGTCTGAAATGAAAAACTGCCAGTGCCTCTGCTCACAAGAAAAGCAGAAATGCTGTCATGCATTTTGGTGAATTTTCCCTTGAATGTATAGCTCCATTGGCCACACTGTGTAAGCTGAGCAATGTAGGCTGGGACTAAATCTGTTTTGTTTATCTCACAGGATACTATCAACAGGACTCCAAGCACCAGGAAGCACCCAAGCTGCAGCCCTGGCTTCAACCCTCCCCTCAAAATCCCAGCCCTAACCAGATGAACCAGTGTCATAAACCATCAGAGTCTACCTCAGAAAGCCAGATGGCTTTCTTCCGTACAGCTCTGTATTCACCTATCCACTTGGCCTGAGTCATTAATCCAGGTACACTGGGATGTATTCAAGAATGGCCCACAAGAAGGAAGTCTAGGGCAACCTAATTCTCACTAATAACTGGCCAGATAGTTGTGACTCACCTGAATGCTGTCCATTGATCATTTCAGCTAAAGTTGTGGACAGACTTCACACTACCTTTTGTTAGTCAATGACTCCCATTGGGGCATATAACTACCTGCAGCATGGACATAAGTCAGGAGTCAGTCATCGCTGTAGCAAATTCCTCCAAGGAACCAAATGTGCTTTCATTAGGAGAGCACTTCACTGTTGTCTGAGGGCTGCATGACTACTGGTTGTGTTTCCTTAAGCACTTGATGACCTGTTATGACCACTCCTTAAGGTAGAAGACACAGTGTTTTCTAGAGGAATGCAAGTTAGTGCCTGGCTTCCATAAAAGAAGGGGTACATGTGGTACCTCTGGAAAGAAAGTGTCCTTTAGGATCATAGGATTCCCCTGGCGAGATTTACGTCAGTGTTCCCAAGTGGACACAGGTTTAAAGTGCTTTATAGCATGGCTTTGTAGCCAATGGGAAAGTTTAGGGTTTCCAGTGGAATAACTGAATCACATCATCCTTTTTTGAAGGTCCTGCCTGAGGCAGCTCAGTGTAGTTTGCCCTGTCTGTCCATGACACCAGCTGGATAGCATTCATCTACACCTGGGACGACTTAGCAATGACTAGATGAATGAGAGTGGCGGAGGCATTCAGTAATGTTGATAAGTGTTTTTTGGGAGATGCAGGAGCTGGGACAGACACTGCTGTTTCCATTTGAGTAGAAATCAAATTGGCATCTGAGCTGTCTAGCTGGAAGGCACAGTCAGCATTCCGTTGAATCCAAGGGTCTTCCAACATTTTGGGAGAGCCACAGTAGAGTGTATTTTTTTACTAGAAAGCCTCCAGGGACAGTATGAAAGACACAGTATGATTAATGTTCCTCCCTCCATCACACCTCTTAGAGTCTAACATATGACTTGCCTAGGGCCTAGATTTTTAACTACCATAAATTCTGTACGTCCAGGAGCTATAACTTCACCTTTTGTCTAGTCATCCGCTGCTGACAGCGGTCCTTTTGTCCAGAAAGGCCGGATGCTAGAAGGATGAGGGAATTTTTATAAACCTTACAGAGATCCATTATGTCCTCTCCTTTGACCTGTGTGGGCCACCATATGGAAACTCTGTGGGCAGTGTACTCAACAAGTGGTCATTAACCTTGTGGTCTAGGACCATGTCAGTCCCACAGCAGAATTCAAGTAGCTGAACCAAAGTCTGAACCTCTAGGCCCCATTTTGCACTCAGAGAATGTGCCACTGGGGCTTACTTGATTTTGCTGGTGGGGAAAAGAAAGAAACATCAGCTTAAGAATGGTGGAGCTTCCTTGAATTTCTTTGAAATTCAATATTTAATTTTCAAAGTGGGCTTATATGTCCCTTTACCCATTTTGTCCTGATCTTTAACCAAGAAAAGACTGAGAGGGGATGATCCCTTTCTGGGGACAGCTGCATTCAGTGGCCCAACCTGCCTTTCCAAGGTGTGTAGAAAAAGAGCGGGTGAAGTGGGTAATATCAGGAATCTTTTAGAGTCAATTTTTGAGGGGTAGTCCTAACGTTCAATAACACCAGGTGCCTGGGGATGTTAGGGAGTGTGGATGGAAATGTCGGTATTCCGTGAGTACCTTGACTGTCACCCCATTGTTAGTGACAAAATGTGTACCTTTTCAGACTTCAGATTATTCAGGATGCTGATCACATGGCAGATTTGTTCAAGGACCACAATGGTGTGGCCACAGTGAGCTGATCAGAATTGTGTATCCACCCCATAACTTGAAAATGCAGTCAGCAATGGGATACCCATGACCAATAACCTTGAGATGGATTCAAAGGTTGGATATAGTCAAACATCCAGGTGGAGGCAGAGTCAATGCCCTGTGTGCTGTGACCTGCCCAACCTGGAGACAACTGGGTCAACTTTCAGCGTAAGTCACAAATCTAGTGTGCACTGTTAGCCTCTGCATCAAACATGAAGAATCCTTTACTCTGTGCCCTTTCTATGATGATGGACATGTAGCCGTGACTAGTGCAATGACTGCAATCCTGTTAGCAACTGTGGCCAATCTGGGTGGTGCAGTCTTCACTCGTAGTTTGATTTCACTCACTGGGGGCCTCTATGTGAACAACACATGATTTGTTTAGTAGCTGTGATTTATTTCCTCAGTTTGGGGTGCTAAAGAGGGAGGTCTGTAATCTGTTGGTCTGTATGGTTTTCTAAGCTACAGACCAAACAGCTAGGCTGTAAAGCATTGTATCAGGGAGGTATAGACCAAAGCAAGAATTAACTTGAGTTCTGCCCACCCAACAGAGCAGACATGTCCATTCTTGGTTCTTCATAACGTGCTGAGTCAAAGCAGCCACAGCAGCCCACTGGAGAACACTGGGTGTCAGCTTAACTGAACCATCAGTGAACCAGACTGAGGCATTTGGAGAGCCTCTGTGAATCCCACTGGGCCAATGCTGCCATAGGCAATGATATCCCAAATGGCAACTAACAATATTTTGTGTAAAGTGGATATGCTGTTGGGGTCCGACTGGCTAAATTCCTGACCAAGCAATTTCAATTCAATGAATGAAGTTCCCTGGGCCTTTCCTACATGATTAGTCTTATAGGCTGAGTTGACCCACCCTAAAGGTAAATATCAGGCCAGAGACTCAGGAGGGCTCCATGGATTAGGTGTTCAGTGTTTGCAGGAGCCCAGAGGCAAGCTAACTGCTGCTTTTCAAAAGGGATATATCCAGTATGTCAAGGAGGCTGCTTCTTTGCTTGCCTGTGTCACAGAGGAGTGTATCACTGTATCACTCCTGAAACACACAGGAGTCGCTGGGGTTTATGGGCACCAAAGATAGAGTCTATTTATGGCTGTCCCAAATGGGAGGATCCCCACTGGCACCTATGGGATGGTTAAGTAAAACCATATTACACTTCTTCTGTAATGTGTTCATGAATGCGTACAGCAACTTCCATGATACATACACATAAAGAAGCAACAATAATAGTACATTGAATCAGCCCAAAGCTGATTGATCTAGCTTCATTGGTCTACTGTGAAGCCTGCCCCAAATCCCTAGAGTTGAATTCAGAAACCTCTTATCCCCAAGGATAAGAGAGGGTGGTTTGGGTACCTATTTCTAACAGAGCCATGAAGGTTTGAGTCCCTCTATTTTCTACAGTGACACAGCTTACAAGGATAGGTGTGTATGGCCTTTGGTTCCATTTGGGGATGGGGAGACCTTGGCCGCAACACTAGCCATTTTTCTCCTGAAGGTGGCTAAAATCAGAGTACACCCAGGCCACAGAGGAAGAAATCAGTGGGCAGGAAGAGAGAGAGAGACTAGGTCCATATCAGTAAGCAAGACATGTTTCCTCTTTTGCTTTTTAACAGCTTAGAATGCTTAGCCAGGGTGTTTACAACTTTGCCTTAGCCTTCCCTTCTGCTGAAGGCCATTCTGAAGGCCAGGCAGAGACAAAAGATTAGTCTTACGTGGGAGCTTTTAAGAGCCTCCGTCATCTCCTTTCCCAGTCTCTCTCTTCTCGGGTTTTTCTCTCTCTCTGTTGCTTTTTCTTGATTTTTGCCCCTTACCCCAGGCAAGTGTAGTCAGCACTTGGGCCTTTAGTGCTTCTGTTGGAAGCTTCCTAGCAAGCTGCCTCAGCCCTGAGACAGCTCTCCTAAGGGCAAAATAGGGGCAAACTCGTGTGCAGGTTTCTCAGGGAGCTGCCAGAAAGGTTGAACTGGACCACAATCCTTGGAAAATAACATCTGTATTATTCCCTCTGGCACTAGTAGGCTTGCAGTAGAAGTGTGGGCTGCTGTCCTTACAGCTGCTGTTGACCGAGGGTTTAGGGAGTGGTAGGTTGGAAGGTTAAAATCCCACAGTGCTTTCCTACTGCACAGCTCCTGCTTTTTATTCACTAAGCCTAGCATTTGGGCTGTACGTTTTCATTTTGTGTTGTTAGTATTTAGAAGACTCCGGAGTTCTGCAGAAGGTGATTCTGATAGATCTGCCAGCACATTAGTTGTCAGAGGGACAGAGCCTTGGAGTTTCCTGTTCCAAAATTATGGTGGTCCTTCCCCTCCTTTTCCCTCCTTTGATTCTAAGAAGCATCATTGTCTGATAATCTACTATGAAACAGAAAAAAAAAAAGCACGATGAAATGCCTGTTGCTTGTACCGAGTGCAATAAGTAAAGAGTACTTTAAACATGAGCAAAGTGGGATGGGAAACTGTATTTTTTCTGTACTGCATAGTTTTCCTCCCTTGGTTGCATTTGATTTAACCCCTTCCCTCATATTTTTTCTGCTCAGTCACTCTAGCTTGTGACTGCCACAGTGGAAGAATCTAGAGTTTGCAGGCTACAAGTAAAAGCAGATATGCTGCGTAACCCTCAATCAGATGATATTCTTCAACATCAAGACTCAAATTGTGGTGGCACAAGTAACAAGCATTCACTGGATGAAGATGAGAGCAGTAACTTTATAACAAAGAACAGGAATTTGCTGAGCCCAGCGTACTGCACATGGGAGCCAAGAGAGGAACCTCCTGGGCCAGAAGCTGGATCAGATCCCTCTGATGGTCCACAAGATTCAGACTGCAACAGGAACAAAGGAAAAACCTTAGGTAATCATCTCTGCTCTGTGGTTGGACATTTTCACACTCTGCTCACTTAACTTACATTTTCTGCAGCGCAAGGTAACTATGGAAATTGGCCAGTTTTGAGGTAGATATTGTTTGGCTAATACACCTATTTTCTTTGGTCAGGGCTGCCTGATCAATTATATGCAGGAGTCAAAAACAGCAGAGTAGGAAACTCAATTTTAGGAGCCTCAGTTATTTCTCCCTGAAGAATCAAGGATTGTTTTTCCTGAAAAAAAATCTGTGGCCAGTTTGGCAGACAAAGTATTTGATTTGCCTTGTTTGATCTTTTAAAGTAGTCTGACCAATAATTCCTGTGAAAACTGTATATTTGCTCAGTTTCCTTGAAGAACACTCACTAAAATTTGTAAATGGTATATGTTGTCTATAGTTTAGAAAATGGGCTAATAAGACTGGTTTTCAGGGTTTGTTTTCTCCCTTCTGCCGTGTTATTTTGGCAGTTAGGATTGAGAACATGATGAGTTAAAATAACAAATGAAATCTGAAACCCTATTTTGCCTCACTGGTTGCCCCTCAGCTTTTTATTCCTGTCATCCCTAACATTTGCCTTGTTTGATTTCAGTGATATCTGTACACACTTATAACTTGGAATTTTCTTTCTTAATCCATTTTCTGCTACCCTTTAAGACTTTAAAATTTATAGGAATATGAAAAGTCTTTATAATTTTTCTGCAAACAAGACACATCTTCAGAATCAGTAGCCCCAACAATGTGGGTGAAATACGGTCAGGAGAAAACTGTTTCAGTAGTTGAAAATGGTTGGAGCTTAAAATCTTCATAAATTTGCAGTTTACATTATTGTTATTTCTTACACATTCAATAATTATCGTATTTGGCCTTCATCTGAATGAGAAAAGGTTTCAGTACTGAAATTTTGTGTGCATAGGAAAGTATTCTTTTTGAAGTCAGCCTCTCTCTGCTCCCTCTCCCCACAGCAGTCTATACAGTATACCAAACATCAGTGTTTTCCTTGGATTTCTTTCAGTGAAATAGCCTACATACAAGAGTGCACATTTTAGAAAATAAAAAGTGCCTACTCCCAGCGTAAGAGACAGAACATTGTCACTTACTTTGAAGCACTGTTTGCCCCCAGCTATCTCACCTGCTTCTGCCTGCCAGAATTATTAAGTATTCTTTTAAATCTCTTTTCCCCAAGGGAAGAGCCAATTTGACTTCCTTTTCTGGGCGGGAAACTTGGTTTTCATTAACACCCGGAATATGCTTAGTAAATCATCAGAAAACATCACGAATCAGATTGGTCATAGGAAAAGTTATGTGTCACAGGGGCTTATGTACCTCTTAGATAGGCAGAGTGTGCTAGCTGAACAGCCTTCTTAACTTCTTTGTATATTTGTCCTTGGCTAGGGGGAAGCTTTTAAAAACAATCCTACACTTAAAAATGTCTTAATTAGGAATCAACGGTTAGGCAAGAGCGTCGAAACTTTCGGTAGGTGTTCTTCTTACTGTTTAAGTGCCAAACAGCTAACGGCTAGCAGTGTTGGTTGGTAGGTGAAGAAATTTGGGGAGCAGCGCCCTAGTAAAGCAGAATTTGAAAATAGTTTCTCTGATTTAGCAGGTAAATCTCTATATCTAGTTAGAGAGTTAAATAATACTCTGGGTGTTTGAAGATAAGTTTTATCCAGAATTTACAGATTGGATTAACTTCACATTTCCAATACTTTTTTTTCCTTTTATCTTATTAATCATCAGGAAAAGAAGAATTATTACTGATTCAAGCCTTAAATGCTCTTTCAACTCCTGGGGAGAAGCTGGCAACTCTCTGTAAGAAATATGTTGATCTCATGAGTATTAAGGGAGCACGTCTCTCTTAAAATATAGCAAACTGTGTATTTACTTGATTAACTTTTAAAATATAATTTTGATATAATTTTAAATGTAAAATTATTTTTTATCACAAAATTGAAGGGAAGGATCTAACTTCTTGGGACTTAGTTTGATTGTATTGCCTTGTTTTTTGATAGGATGCGTTTTTTGATAGGAAGCAACACTATGTTGCTTTCTGGGATGTGAAATAGATTTCCTGAAACTCAGTCAGTCTTACATTTCTAGGTCAGCATTGCTATTTGTACGTTCAGATGCCTAACAGTTGACAGGGTGTGATTTCCATATTTTAACTCAGGAATTCTAGACATGAAAGGAATATTAGAGATGAAAGCTGTAACCATTTTGATTGAAATTGCGAGTTATATGAAATAGTGTAGTAAAACAGTCCTGTTTCTCAGGAAATATTTACTTAGCATCTACTATGTACCAGACATTGTTAACTTTTTACACCTTCCAAAGACGTTGACTTATTGAAGAGTTTGTTCTGGCTATCTAATTTCAGGTAGCATTAATTCTTTTTCTGGAGTTATGGCAGCACTCACAACATGGAAACGCTGCCATCCTTCAGATCTCACGACATGGAAACGCTGCCATCCTTTTAAAACAATCAATGGGAAAGTCATAGAACCTTTTGATGAGTAGTTCTGGGAAATTTTTAGAAGAGTTTGTTCTAATGTAAATTCTAAAATTCTTGCTTTTTGTGAACTATTTCTGTGAATTTTCACTGAGAAATTGTGTGCATTTTCATCTGTCATTAAATCTATTATTTTGTATCATAAACATTACTAAGTTTCGTCAATAACTGGATTTAAGAGTAGAGCTGGAACAATTATAGTTACTATTCTTTCAAGTGGTACATGTATACCCCACTTAGCAGCCTGGCCTCTTGTGACGTTGTGAGAAGCAGGAACCCTAAGCATCAATAAAAATGGCCTAGAATTGTCCAGTTGCAGACATGGCGGTAATTGCTGTAGGATTGCTGGTCTGAGGAAAGGAACACTTGCATTGGATATGGAAGCCAGTCTCTCATGATATTGTCGCATGATGAAAATCAAGTGAAAAGTAGTAGGAAAAGAAGACAGAAACAAAAAAAAAAGAAAAAGAAAGGTGGAGAAAGGCGTGGAATTCAGGTAGAAAAAGCAGCAGAATAGAAGGTTGAACTGGTGATGTGGCGGCGGCAGCCACATGAAAGGATTAGGGAAGAAAGAACAACATGGCTAGCACAGTGTTCTAGCACAGTGTTCTAGCGCAGTCCTTCCCAAACCCATTCAGATCACCTGGGGGCCTTGTCAAATTGCAGATTTTGATTCACAAGATGGAAAGACACTTTAAAGTAGATCTGAGGTGGGAGTGGGGAGATGGCTAAGATAGTGAATTCTAACAAGATCCCAGGTGATGGCCAAAGATGTTGGCCCAGGGACTACACTTTGAGAAAGAGGATATAAGTGGTATTGAATTTATTTATTATGAATTTGTTTTGGAGGAGGATATGGTAAGAATTACTGCCTTTGTTTTAGGAAGTGGCACATAAGAGGCCTGTGTAATGAGTAGCGTCTCTTTGATTCAGTTTTATCCTTATGGAGCTCAGTAGTTCTTGTGAATAATAAAAAGTAGACATATTTTGGTTTTTAAAGAATATTCTAGAACTTTATTTCTTGAAAAACTCATTTCCTAAACAGTAGAGTTACGATGTGTAACTGTGAGACTACTTTGGGAATAACTTCACTATCAAAGAAACAAGAAAAGGGCCATTCACCATGTGGAGGTGAATAGTGGAGGCTGAGATGTGGACCCCACCTCCAGCATCGTGACACACAATCAGGAGGGAACTCACAAACC
>JABWHU010000930.1:121367985-121400150 GCA_014189135.1 Dicerorhinus sumatrensis harrissoni
TTTTGATAAGAATTTCATTGAATGTGTAGATTGTTTGGGGTAGTATGGACATTTTAAAAATATTAATTCTTCCAATCCATGAGCACAGATATCTTAACATTTATTTGTGTTTTATTAAAATTCTTTCTTCAGTGTCTTCTAGTTTTCAGTGGAGGTCTTTCACTTTCTTGGTTAAATTTTTTTTCCTAGGTGTTTTATACTTTTTGATGTGATTTTAAATGGGATTACTTTTTAAATTTCTTTTTAAACTATCTTTCTGGTAGTTTGTTATTAGTGTATAGAAATATAGCTGATTTTTGTATATTTATTTTGTATTCTAAAATTTTACTAAATTTATTTACCTGTTCTAACAGTTTATTGTGGAGACTTTTAGGGTGTTCTATATATAATATCATGTCATCTGCAAATAGAGACAGTTTGAGTTTTTCTTTCCCAATTTGAATGCCTTTTATTCTTTTTCTTGCTTAATTGCTCTGGCCAGCATTTCCTGTACTGTGTTGGTAAAAATGGCTAGAGTGGGCATCCTTGTTTTATTCCTGATCTTAGGGGAATAACTTTCAGCTTTTTACTGTTCAGTATGATGTTAGCTGTGGGCTTGTTATACATGGACTTTATTATGATGAGGTACGGTCCCTCTATACACACGTCATTTAAAATATTTTTCCTAAATAAAATAAAGCCAGCAGGAATTATTTCTCCATTTGTAATATTCCTCCAGGACCTGCAAGTTCAACTTCCTGCTTTGGTCCACGAGAACCAGGCAGTCGGGGCATCTCCTGGGCAGCAGCCACAAAAATCAGGGTGTCATATGAGTGCGCAAGCTCTTTGCTGGAAGATACTGGTGATCAGGTGTGAGGCAGAGGGAGAGTGCAATGATGGCACCACCCAGCGTCTGTCCCTGGAGGGCACCTCAGTAGGCTCTAGATGTGTGTCAAACCAGAAGCCTGCCCCTCAGATGATAGCTCCAAGACAAGCAAATAGGCCTCTTTAACAGAAAGACTGGTGTGTGTCAGTCTGCTCTCTTTACAGTGCCCTGGCAGTGGTAGCTGGCCAGAAACTGCCTCTCCATTTGTTACAGTTCCATGGGACCCATGAACACAGGAATCCCTGGCTGTGAGAGCCAGGTAGTCATGGAGTGCCTCCTGGGCAACAGTCATAAAACCTAGCACACTATAAGTAAACCTGTGGCACTACATGCATGTACACGCTCCCTGCTGGAAGATACCAGCCCTCTGGAGCACAGCAGAGGAAGAACATGAAGATAGCACCCACCCCCTGAGGTTTCTGGAGGATTACAATGGCCCTTAGATATATGTTTAATTAGAAGCCTGCTGCTCAGGCCACAGCTAGGAATATAGGCTAATAGCATCTTTCACAGAGAGACTGGCTGTTTCATTCAGCTGCCTCTGTGCTGAACCCAGGGATCAGTTAGGCCACATGCATGAGTTCTTTAAAAGCCATTTCTCTGATCCACTTAGCCTTGTGGGTCTCTCAGATGCAAGCCCTGCTGGCTGTCAAATGTAGATGTTTTGGGGACTCCGTCTCTCACATCTCACGTCTTAAAAGTTGAGGTGCTCAATATGGGTTCCATATGTAGTTGTAGATTTGGTATGTCCATAGGAGGAGGAGAATTTAGGATCCTCTTCCATTTCCATCTCAAGCTTGAACCCTGACACTGAAAGTAAAAGGCACTGGCACAAGCCGCAGGCCTGCAATCTGATGAGGGCTTTCCACCAGCTCTTCTCCACTTTGGATGCACCTCAGTCATGTTTTCAACCCATTCTGCCAATCTCTGCTTTTGACTGGAGAGTTGAATCCATTTCCATTTTGAGTTATTATTGATAAGGAAGGCATGATTTTTACCATTTTACTCTTTATTTTCTGCATTACTATTTTGTGTTAATTTGATTTTTGTAATAAAACATTTTAATTCCCTTATTTCCTTTTTTGTATATTCTGAAACCATTTTTTGTGATTATTACAGAAATTGCACTTAGCACTCTGAAATTAACACATTTTGCATTTATACCAGCTTAATTGCAAAAGCATCAAAAACTCAGCTTCTCTACAGCTCTATCACCACCCATTTTCAGTTATTAAGGTCATAAAATTACATATTTATGCATTGTGCATCCAAATAGACTTACTTTTTTTTTTTAACAGGTATCCTCTCTTACGTCATGTAAAAACACAAATAGAGTACACACCACCATTACAATAATAACTAGCTTTGTAATTGCCCATGTATTTACCTTTACTGGAGACATTTATTTCTTCATACTGCTTTGAGTCCTGTCTAGTGTCCTTTCAATTCAACCTGCAGGTCTCCCTTAAGCATTTCCTGCAGGGCAGGTCTAGTGGTCACAAACTCCCTCAACTTTTGTTTATCCAGAAATGTCATAATTTCTCCTTCATATTTGAAGGACAGTTTGCCAGATATAGGATCCTCCACTGAGAATTTGTTTTTTGCCCTCCAGCACTTTGAAGGCCACTGACTTCTGTCGTCTGAGATTTCTGCTGAGAAATTAACTAACAATCTTATTGAGGATCCATAGTATATGAAGTGTCGCTTTCCCTCATGCTGCTTTCAAGATCTTCTCTTTGACTTCAGCATTTGACATTTTTATTATAACATTTCTCAGTGTGGGTATCTGGGCTTATCCTCCTTGGAATTCACTGGGCGTCTGGGATTTCTGGATTCATATAGCACATCAAATTTGGGAAATTTTTGGCCATTATTTCTTCACTTAATCTCCCTGCATCTTTTTCTCTTTCTTCTCTTCTTGGACTCCCACAAGGCATGTATGGGTCCTGTTGATGGTGTCCCACAGCTCCCTTAGGCTCTTAGACTATTCCTCAATCTTTTGCTTATGTTCCTCAGAGGTCATAATCTCCATCATACTGTCTGCAAGTTCGTTCATTCTTTCTTCTGCCTCCTCAAGTCTGATTTTGAATCCCTCTCATGAATTTCTCATTTCAGTTATTGTACTTGCAACTCCAGATTTTTGGGGGCCTTTTTTTTTATATCTTTATGTTTTATATCTTCATTGATTTTTCCATTTTATACATACATTGTTTTGCTGATTTTGTCCATGTCATCCTTTAGTGCTTTAGACATTTTAAATACAGTTATTTTAAAGTCTTTGGTAATTCTACCATCTACTCTTCCTCTGGGACAGTTTCTGTTGATTTATCTTTTTGCTTTGAATGGTCTATACTTTACTATTTCTTTGAGTGCCTTATGATTTTGGTTGTTTTTGAAAACTGGACATTTGAATCCTATAATTAGATTAGATTCTCTCTCTTTACCAAGATTTGTTGATATTTTTTGTTTGTTTTGTTTTGTTATTGCTGTAGATTGTCTCTAGGTTGGAGATCAACCTGAGATGCAAGCTTAAGGTCTTCTCGGGTTATCTTTGATCCTGGGCTTGCATGAGGAATTTCTAAATTTCCCAGATATGTGGTTGCTTTTGAGTATCCTAGCGCTTAAATTCCTGGCTCTCCAAAGGGGAAAAAGGGATAAACAAAGGTGAAAAAATAATAATAAAATAGGCTCTGATTCCTTAAATTTCTGGCATGCTTCTTCATATGGAAGCAGTTGCAACAGTTGTGACCCAATTCTGTGTGTGCACCTTCATGGTCAGATGTATTAACCAGTAGTGAGAACACAGATCCCTGATGTTTAGAGAACTGAGCCTATATTGCCTACCCTGGCTCTTGTAAGCCACTCCAACTGCCTGCCAGGGGACTGTGGAATGGAAGTATGAGTACATGTAACCATGCTATTGGCCTAAATAAACCAGAATTAACCACAATTTACTGGCCAAGTATTGCCTGGAAGGTGCAAGACTTTGAATAGACTTGCGAGTTCCAGATTAATTCTGTTGGACAGTTTCTGATGGTGTAGTTATTGTCTAGGTGTGGAGACGTATTCCTGGCACTCTCTACCATACCATCTTCCCTGATGTCACTTCAGCTCTTATTCCTTGACTGTGTCATCGCTGTACATCCCTGGCCACCCTCTGCTCTGATCGCTTCATGTATCATAGGACCTCTAAAGACACAGGTACAGATATCCCATTCATACTTTCATAACCACCATCAGTCCAGCATACTTGCATTTGTTCTCTGTAACCATTGCAGGCAACAATATATTGCCCTCTACTTTCTCCTTGGCCATATACCTTCTCTGTTTGTTTGTTTTTCCTTTAGATTTTATACATCATAATAGTCACTCTCTTTGGAAATGCTCCTTTTACCCTTGTTCATCCATTCCACCTACCTGGAGAATCCCCACTATGGGTAGTAAAAAATACAACCAGGCAGATGAAAATGGAACTAGGTCCTCACTGTGGTGTGGTCATTTTAAAACCTGTCTCCACAGGCGCTACACTATTATAAAATATCCAAGATACCTTTTTAGCTACTATAAACCCTAAACTTCTCTCTACCTCTCTGCTCAGCAGATGCTTTTGTGTCTTAGAGAAAGATAAGCCATCAGACTATCAGTGCCATCACATCACATCTATAAATTAATTGCACCTATGCCCATCTTCTGGGACACTTTTGTTCACTTTTTTATCATTAGTGTCTAATGTCTAGCTCAGGGTCTAGTATGTAGATAGCTCAGTGTAATATGTGACCATTAGTGCAATAAGGCAGTCACTTCTGAACTGCCAACACTGGCAATTTGTTATTGTGGTTACCATTAAAGAATACAATTAAAGTAGGCGTGATAGTATTTATACTTATTCTGGTATACCAGAACATTTGGAATGGGAAAGAAAGAGAATTATAGATGACATGTGCAGAACCCAGAGCCAATTTAAATGTGCTGTGTTTATAGCTCATTGCAAGTTACAAAAGCAAAACTTTTTTGTTCCTGCAGGTGTTTCAATGAAGGTATTTTTAGTAGCTGTACATATGTTGCCTGTAAGGATTCTTGATGTGTTTCTTGGATATGTCACTCTTGCTCTTGAAATGTTTGCCTTGTCAACATTTATTCTTCATGAAAGCTTTATTGAAGTGTCAGTGACACTGCCATTTTATCTGTTGGCATAAAATAGAATAATTTGCTCTAATTCTAAAATTGCCTCTCTCGTTCTCAGACTCCTGAATGCTGCTTATTTGTTTCAAGAAAGTAGGCTTTGTATGTTCTTGTAGAAAAGTAAAACTAGATGATGTTGATTCATAGGAACTTTTCCTAAAAGCTCCATTTTTGTTTTTAGTTTTAAAAAAGACATTGAGATTGGTTTTCTTCCTATACTAAATTTGCGTACTTTCCTATCACAACTGAAGAAGCGAGTAACAGAAAATGTTGTGGAACTGTAATTCCAATTTTTCCAGCCATAACTCAAAGGTTCTTACTGTACTTTCTAATATAAAGTTCTTGCGAATTTTAGGTGGAGGAGAGCAGGAATGTTCAGAAGCAAAGGAAGATTCTGCAGAAGACGAGAGCTCAGATTGTGAAAGAAAAAGTTCACTTGCAGAGTGAACACAGCAAGCCTATCTTGGCAAGAAGCAAACTAGAGTCTCTTTGCAGGGAAATTGAACATATCAATCAGACATTAAAGGTTAGTTGGTTCACTTTGCTGTTTTGCGGCAAGTACTTAGGCTGATTTTACAATCACCATATATATATTTGAAGTAAATCCTTGCTTCACTTGCTTTAGTGGGACTTTAGTTGTAATAATGGCTGCTGGTTGATAACTTCTAGGTACACTTGCTCTGGTAGATTAGGTTCCTGAGCAGAAGACTTTGTGGTGTCTGCAAAGACGTACTACATTGCTTTTTCTTTTGCTTGGGCTAATGCTGTGTGTGAGGTGATTGTTGGTCTAAGACTCACTGTATTAAACTTTTGGTTTTGGATTCAAGGAAGAGCTCCTTAATATACCTCATAGTTGATCACAGGAAATCTAGATCCTGTTGATGTTTATATACATAGCCCTCCTGCTTAGAAAGCTCAAGTCTGCCAGATATTCTGCTGACCAACAATGTAGTTGATTATCATGTCCCATGAACAAGGAATGAAATGCTTAGCCAAAATGAAGAAACTGGTAGCAACAAACTTGAATCAGAATGGATTTGAGAAGGAGAAGCAGGTAGCCGACCTCTACTATGGATGTTAATTGATGAGTTCACATGACTACTCTTTACCTTTCTTCAGCTATTTACTTGCTAAATATTTTAGAATAGTCTTTATATCTAGGTTGATTATAAAGGAAGAGGGAGCAGGTATCAAAATTTGTATAACAGGGGAAGAAGAAAAATACAAATTTTACATGTATTTTACTACAAAATACTAGAAAGCATCTGCCTCCTATAATGGGAATACATCTGCCTTTAGCAGTAGCTAAGCAGGTACAGTTAGAGTATGATTTAGATTTAGCAAGATATCCAATTACCCCTATGACAGCAGACTCCCAAGGACCTAGATTATAGGACAACCCATGGAATGAATCCTCATCTGATGTGAGGATATTTTTTTCTTTGCTTTGAAACTTTGGATTTAGATGTAATAAAAGTATACTTTTTCCTCTGTGGGAGATCAATAATTGGCCACCCTGAAATATGTCTCCTTACCTTGATTATTTTCTCTGAAAAGAAATTGAACCTTCCCCCAAACTTACACCTAAAAGTGACAGACTGGCAAGGTCCTTGCTAAGCCCATTCTTTTAAAGGTTCTGTTTACCAAATATTTACATTTGTAAAGGTATCTCCCTCTGTGTACTGGGAAGATGGGGACAGGGGGGTGGGGATGGACTTATGTGTAGAAACTCTTATCAGTACGGAAGGAGAGGCCTTAAATCTACATACTCTTGATTACTGTGATTTCTGTCTCTCCAGCCACATTCTCTATAGATGGCCCTGCTAAGAATTGTCTGACAAACATTTATATTTCCCTCTTCATGTGAATTACCTTCTTCCCCTCTGAAATCCTAAACCCCCACCCCCAACATCCTCCTTTGTCTTTAGCTGAAGATAGTATTTAAAATGAGAATCTCTGCCATTTTGTTGAGAAAGTCAGTTTCCCTGGTTTCTCCCATGTATACATGTTATGAAACGTGGTATTATTTTCTCCTGCTAACCTGTTTTTAAATTATTTGGCCAGCCATAAGAACCTTAAGGGAAAGAGCAGAGGGGGATTCTCCCTCTTCCCCAACACTTCCATAACAAGTCAACATTTGGACTGGACTGATAATTGTTTAGCTAAAGGTCTTGTGAGGCTTGTATCCTAGGAAAAGCTGAAAGTAAGCTTTTTAAAATAGATTCCATTTGTCCCTTGCCCTCTAGGGATTGGGAAGTGTGACTCAGAAAGTAAGCTGCTAGATGGGACATATATCTTCAGGCTTGTCTAGGATGGTGCCGTGCCTAACCAGTGAGGAGGATGGATGGTTGGGAAAATAATGTGGAAGAAGAATGGCTGTGTGGAGAAATTCCCTGCTTGTACTATAGTGTAGTGAATATCTAGATGATCAAGCAACACATTTTCTAGCAGGGACTTTGCATCTCTCTCTATACTTATGAAAACCTCCTTGCTCTTAAACAAGAGCTTTCTAGTCGTAGATAAGGAAAATAAATTGCAGTTCAGGAGCAACACTTTGGGTAGCATTAAATGAACCCACATCACAACAGCATATTCTTTTGAGCATTTTATCTATAGGTTTATACTATTAACAGAAATTATTTTGGATAATAAGGAAGAAAATATACAGCAGGCACGAGAGGAGGAAGAAAGACGTAAAGAAGCAACTGCACATTTCCAAATTACTTTAAATGAAATCCAGGCACAGCTGGAACAACATGACTTACACAATGCCAAACTCCGCCAGGAAAACATCGAACTGGGAGAGAAGCTGAAGAAGCTCATTGAGCAATATGCACTGAGGGGGGAGGTAAAAACATTTGGTTTATTCAGAGAGCATTTTACTATTACTGTGTTACTATTACTATTTCACTATTCATTACTGATTTCACACTGTTGTCATGGAACAATATTTCAGAACGTTCGTATATGCATAGTAGAAGTCAGGCATTTATTAGGAGAAGATTATGCACCACGTGACATGAAGGACTAACTGGGATCATCACTTGATGGCCCAGGAGTCTATAGATTTGGATATGTGAGGTAATTTCTAGGAGACACGTTAAGTACTACTCATTTTCCATGTGATACTGGAAGATTGTGATTTTAGCATACAGATCGTTTTTCCCATATCCAGCCTAATAATAAATAAATATTGGCCCCAAGATACCTAATACCTCAGACTTTTATGGTAATCTGCCTTTGCATTCTACCTCCTATACTGTTCAGGAGGAAAAAGAGTCTTTTTCTCACCCATCGCCCAATCTTCTTGGAGGCCACACTCCAAATGAAGTAAAAAGTTTACAGGAATGACCTATGGCTGCAGAACCCGGTCATTGCAATTATTTTGCAAGCTAGCGTGGAAATTATGTGATGTCTAGATTAAAAGCAAATTGGTGACAACCTGCTCATTTAAGTTTCCTTACTTTCGGAGGTCAAATGTGCAAGGTAAGAGGTGTTGGGTTTTCCACAGGGTGCATCCCCTGCCTTTATTGCGTTTCATGCTAGTGAAGTGTTGTTCTTTTATGTATGTGGTACCCCTTACATAAACAGATTAAAATTGCTAATTAAAATAGATCGTGTCCAGTTGAAATTGGTTAAAATGGTAAATTTTATATGTATTTTACTACCAAAAAAAAAGGTTGTGGCATTTATCCAGTTTTCAATTCATATTTTAGATTGTTTTAACTTAAAGTTTGACATACAGCTTTTGAAAACATTTTTAAGATTTTGAGTATTTTTCTTACCATTCCCTTCCATCTTTTAACAGTGTTTTGACTTCTTATTATGGAAAGTGTCAAACTAAAAGTAGAATACATCATTCAGCTTCAGCAGTTATCCATTTGTGTGACCAACAACCCTTGTTTTATCTGTTTTTAAGCAAATCTAAGATGTTACGTTTTTTCACTCAGTACAGTTTGAATGTATATCTTGAAATGACAAGATTCTTTCTGAAGCGGAACCACAATACTGTTTTCACACCCAGAAATGTAACAATAACAGCTTAATCAAACACCTTGTCACTGTTCACATTTCTCTGTCTCCCCACTCCCCACCTTTGTTATTATTATATTGAGGTCATATTGGCCTGTAATATTGTGTAATTTCAGGTATACATCACTATATTTCATTTTCTGTATACACTGCATCCTTTTCACCACCAATAGTCTAGTTTTTACCTGTCCCCATACATCTCTGTCCCTTTATCCCTTTCACCCTCATGCACCCCTTTCCCATCTGGTAACCACTAATGTGTTCACCTTATCTACTTGGTTGTCTGTCTTCCACATATGAGTGAAATAATATGGTGTTTGTCTTTGTCTGACTTACTTCGCTTTGCACAATACCCTCAAGATCTATCTATGTTGTCACAAATGGCACAATTTTGTCTTTTTTATGGTTGAGTAGTATAGTACTATAGTATGGTACTATAGTGGTATAGTATTTATACAGCACATACACTTTTTCTTTTTCTTCGGTGAGGAAGTTTGGCCCTGAGCTAAACATTTGTGCCAGTCTTCCTCTATTGTGTGTGGGATGCCGCAAGCCATCACAGCATGGCTTGATGAGTGGTATGTAGGTCCATGCCTGCGATCCAAACGTTGAACCCCAGGCCACCAAAGCAGAATGTGCAAACTTAAGCACTATTCACCAGGCTGGCCCAAACAGCACATTTTCTTTTCTTTATCCATTCATCCATTGATGAGCACTTGGGTTGCTTCCATGTCTTGGCTATCGTGAGTAATGCTGTGATGAACATAGGGATGTGTAGATCTCTTTGAATTGTTGATTTCATGTTCTCTGGTTAAATATCCAGTAGTGGGATAGTTGGATCATAAGGTATTTCTATTTAAAATTTTTTGAGAAGTTTCCATACTGTTTTCCATACTGGCCACAGTAGTTTGCATTCCCCACAGCAGTGGATGAAGGTTCTCCTTCTCTGTTTCCTTTCCCACACTTGTTATTTCTTGTCTTGTTAATTATAGCCATTCTGATGGGTGNATGTGGTACCCCTTACATAAACAGATTAAAATTGCTAATTAAAATAGATCGTGTCCAGTTGAAATTGGTTAAAATGGTAAATTTTATATGTATTTTACTACCAAAAAAAAAGGTTGTGGCATTTATCCAGTTTTCAATTCATATTTTAGATTGTTTTAACTTATAGTTTTACATACAGCCTTTGAAAACATTTTTAAGATTTTGAGTATTTTTCTTACCGTTCCCTTCCATCTTTTACCAGTGTTCTGACTTCTTATTATGGAAAGTGTCAAACTAAAAGTAGAATGCATCATTCAGCTTTGGCAGTTATCCATTTGTGTGACCAACAACCCTTGTTTTATCTGTTTTTAAGCCAATCTAAGATGTTACGCTGTTTCACTCAGTACCGTTTGAATGTGTATCTTGAAATGACAAGATTCTTTCTGAAGCAGAACCACAATACTGTTTTCACACCTAGAAATGTAAGAATAACAGCTTAATCAAACACCTTGTCACTGTTCACATTTCTCTGTCCCCCTTTTTAAGATTGTTTGAATCAGAGCCAAACAAGGCTTATACATTTCATTGGTTGTTATGTCTCAAGTCTTTTTTAATATATAGATTTCCCTCTTGTTTTATCTCCTGGCAGTGTATTTACTGAAAAAACTTTTTTTGGACTACAGAGTTAATTTTATTTTTATTAGACTTAGTCATATCAAGTATTCATTTTCTTAAAAGGAGTCTTTACGTTTTGTTGTTTTTTAAGAAAGACAGTCTAGGGGCTGGCCTGGTAGCGCAAGCGGTGAAGTGCGTGTGCTTCACTGCAGTGGCCGAGGTTTCGCGAGTTCGGATCCCGGGCGTGCACCGACGCACTGCTTGCCAAGCCATGCTGTGGCAGCGTCCCATATAAAGTGGAGGAAGATGGGCACGGATGTTAGCCCAGGGCCAGTCTTCCTCAGCAAAAAAAGAGCAAGATTGGCAGATGTTAGCACAGGGCTGATCTCCTCAGAAAAAAAAAAAAAAAAGAAAGTCTGTGTTGCTATTAACGTGGCAAATTTGGAAGGTATATGTTCAAGTCATATTACTAATAAGTCTTGTTTATTTTACATATTATAGAATTTTCTCTCTTTTGTCATAAATTAATTCAGTAACCTAATCAAACTATTCGCAATCGAGGACAGACCTGTGCACTCCTCAAAACTTCATTAGGTTACTGATTATCAAGAAGCATTTCTTCCTGTCACATGGGATAGCATAACTAAAAGAGCTACTATTTCTCCTTCTAAGAGGGATGTTCTGATGACTTTGTTGTACATAAACACCACTCAGCAATTTAGTTTGGGAATATTACCGACCTCTTCTCTTACCAAGTGTCTCATACGTGCCAGGCACCAAGCACCTTAAATAGTTTAACTCTGCAAAGTACATCTTTATAGAGAAGGGAACTGAGATTCATGAAGGGACAGAATTTGTCCAAGGCCATCCAGTGAGCCAGGATTCCTACCATTATATCACATTACTGTCTACACTAAGAAATTCGGGTAATTTAGTGAGGAGAAAAATGTCCAGGAATTATATGTATGGTGAATGAGTTTAGTAGTTTGCTCTCCTTGCCCATTTTGTTCTTCATAGTTGGAGCCTAATTTTCAAAGTAGAGCAGAAACAGGAAATTTGACAGGACTAGCCCACCTCCAACAAGGGCAGGCATAGGGTAGCACTCAGAGGGAATCATTCTTGCAGGTGCCGGATGATTTGCAAGGTCATGTAAATAGATGCTTCTTCAAAGATATGGACAGAAAGACCCAGTGTTAATAGCTATAATGGTATTGGCAGGAAGAACAGGGAAGCAAGTTGCTATAACTTGTATTATTTCTCCTTACCGTCGTGTACCGTTTTCCAGTAAGTGATGGAAAAATTCTTATTTTTCCTGTAGCATATTGATAAAGTGTTCAAACATAAGGAACTGCAACAGCAGCTTGTGGATGCCAGGCTTCAGCAAACAGCACAGCTCATAAAGGAAGCTGATGAAAAACATCAAAGAGAAAGAGAATTTGTAAGTTGTATTTCTTCAGAAATTTTATTGCCAAAATTGTGACCAAAGCTATTTAAAACATTTAAACTCATTCATCAATTACATAGACCTGGGGCATGCAATTTGGTTTTTCACTGTCTAGGTTGAGAAATATTGGAATACAGTCAAATTTTTATTTCTGATGAAATTTTCATATAAAAATATACTGGAAAAAAAATTAGTGGAAAGGCCTGAACACATTTGATTTTTCCATATCTAGAATATTATCTTGATGTTTAAGAATGGTAACCAGGTTCAAGAATTGTCACTTGTTTGGCAGGTTAGGCTTCGAGAGCTAGGATCAGTTAAACTTCACACCAAGTTTACCAAACATGGATCTCCTACATTCTGTTACATTTTTTCTATGTAATTAACTTGAAAATATAGAAAGTGTTGAAACTACTCTGGTATAATTTTTCATAAATTTTAACAGAATTCTCTATTTCCTAATCATGCAGCATTCTTGCCTGCGTATGTGCTCAGATGATTTGTGTCTTGGTAATTGTGAAAATAGTGAAATCTCATATGGAACACATGCAGATTAAACTATATATACTTAATATATAAAAAAAAATATGTAGGGGCCGCCCTGGTGGCGCAAGTGGTTAAGTGCACGCGTTCCGCTGCGGCGGCCCAGGGTTCGCCGGTTCGGATCCCGGGCGTGCACCGACGCACCGCTTGTCAAGCCATACTGTGGCGGCGTCCCATATAAAGTAGAGGAAGACGGGCACGGATGTTAGCCCAAGGCCAGTCTTCCTCAGTAGAAAAAAAAAGGAGGAAGATTGGCAGATGTTAGCACAGGGCTGATCTCCTCACAAAAAAAAAAAAAAAAAAAATATGTAAAGTGAGAAATGATTATAGCGAGGGTGGACTGTTCCATCCAGCATTTTGTTCAAGTAGCCTATGCCCTGAGGTAAGCATGGCATGGAATACTCCTCAGTGTTCTCATGATGTGAACAACTTATACCAAGTGTGAGTCTAGCCTTTAGAGAGATGCATTTTTTACAGTGTGGGCCTTCAGTGTAAGACAGCAATGATACCCCATGCACAACTGAAGAAACGGGTGCCAGTTCCAACTTGGAGTATAGTTTGTATGTGTGTGCAGACTATGTACGTCTACACACACACACCCCACACCCCACACATATTACGTGTGTATACTATCTCGTTGATTTAATGACCTTTTAAGGCTTGTTTGGGCTATGTGTGACATTTTACTTCAGAAAATCAAGGACTGAATTTCACAACTGCCTGCTATGCAACTTTACTTGTACAATTTTCTTAAAAACCCAGGTATATTAACTAGACCCTCCTCTCCTCAACTTTTTGAAAGGCAATCAGAAACCTGATCTCTTTTCATTGCTTTGCTGCATACCCTTTCCAGCTGCTTCATCTTGCCTCTCATGGAGTAGAGGGTCTTTCTAAACCAGCCAGGTAATGTCAAGATTCCTAGCCATGTTTTCTGCTTCTGAGTATAGACATCTAAGTATTTTCACCTAAAACACAACCATTTATCCTTGAGTTTTATAAACCTTGTTGTGCCTGTAGGGTACTTTTTCTCCTTAAGCAGTTTAAAGATTCTCACTAAATCTCGACAGGTGGTACACTTTGCAAAGATAGACATAATTGGTAATTGATATAATAGGATGTTTCACCCATTGATGTGTGATTCTTGCTAAAATAATGAAAAGGAAAGGCTAAGCCTGAGTATCCGGTCATTGGACATTTTTGCCACTCATGTAATCATTATTAGTATTTTGCCAGAATGTTTCTGTTTTCTAGTTATTAGAAGAAGCAACAGAATCAAGACACAAATATGAAGAAATGAAACAGCAAGAAGTACAATTAAAACAGCAGGTAACTTCACAACAGAAGATAGTAGAATTTGTGAGTCTCCTTGTTCCCAGCAAGAGCCAGTTAGAACCAAAGAATAGATCTCTTGTCCTCTTGGAATTTTCATCTTTATTTAGGGTGACCAGCTAATCAGAACTTAACTAGGACTTTTCTTGGTTTTAGCACTGTGAGTCCCGTGTCCCGAGAAACCCCTCAGTCTCAGGCAAGTCAGGATGGCTGGTCAGCCTTTCTTCAGTGTCCCCTCTATACTGTCCTGGATATTTTCTCCAGTGTCTCATGAATTTTGTTCTGTGAGGAAAATAAAACAGGCAGAAAATACATATTTTGTTTTATGTGTTGTTTAAAAAATTGCATAGGCACACACAGGTCCACTTTCAGGTGTGTCTGTGTGTATTTTTTTAAAAAAATTAGGGTTCTCCCTATTTTTGAGTTCAGTCCTTTCATGTCCTATTGCAGTCTCTTATTTGCTTTCTTTGTGTGGAATAAAGGAAGCAGAAGCTGCATCCTCACTTAGAGAAAAAATACAGGAAAGATTGTTCTCCCCATCTCTGAAAGTTTACTAATACCTACCTAGTTTCTACAGATGGGAGCAATTAGGTATTTATAATTTATTCTCTTTTAGTTAGCTAGATTGCATTCTGTTGAAAAAAGTAGTACTTACTTTAAAACTTTGTTGTATAATGTGTAAGGTAAGGACTCTCTTCTTAAAATACGCTAACACATTGAGACTGGCATCTTCTTCAAGAGCAGCCCTTTTAAGTGGCGTTTATCTTTGGGAACATTTTATAATGTGATGTTACGTTAAGCTGCCCTAACTTACAGTGAAAATTGAAGAGGAGTCAAATACCAGAAGTCTTTTGAATTTTCCACCATAAGTTATGATTCCCACTAGCAATCTTCTGTAAAACTTAAACCCCTTCTTGGCCCTGTACACTCTGTTGTCCATATGAATGGAGAAGAGAATCAAAGTGGAGAAGGAATAAAAAGTCCATATATGGCTTTGGAAGATGTTCTTTAAGGTGGGAGTCATTGACAATTTCTCCAGTATAAGTCACCAGAGGGTCTTTTTACCAAGCTCACAGGCCAGCTCTGATTCTGTTGTACTGTTGTTATCAGTGCAACTTCTATTGTCTGTGATCTGTGTCGCTCTGAGTTTTCCTGTCTGATCGTTAGTTTTCTTTGCTGTCACCTCTTCCTTTTCCTGCTCCCTAAATGGGGCTGTGTTGCCTAAGAATCAGTCTCGTTCTGTGCTTTACCACATAGTTTCCAGCATTTGTTGATGATCTCATAGTCTCGTTGGTGTGTCTTGACCTAAGTTTTGTAGTCCGGTGTGAGGGTGGTTCCCACTTATGAGCTACGCAGTGTAGGCCAGTATTTGGGCTTCTCAGTCAGCATTATTTTCTCAGCTAGAATAAAAAATCCTTGGGGGAGGGGTGGTTAAAAGAAAACTTGGTGCTTCTACCTCTTTTAGCTTTTTTTACCCCTCAACTGTACTCTCACTAAATTCTTTCTCCAACCAAACCTTTCTTTGGCTTCTCTTTCATTTTCCTGCATATGTTAAGGAAAGAGGTAGCCTTGATATCAAGTTAAGAACTATGCAGGTAGTAGTCTAAAAGAATGATCTTTTTCCAAGGACAATTTTTCAAATATATAAGGAGAGGAGGGGGTAGTTCATCAAGGATTAGTTGTATGAAATTTATAGCTGTACCAGATTCTTCAGTTTTTATTACAATTGGTGGAATGGAGCTAGGAAGTATTTGTACATTTTAAAAACATCTAAAGATGGGTAAGTCAAAAACTGTCCTCAGTTTCAGTGCATTTCAGTGGGTTATTAGAACTTCAGCCATCTATGTCTGCTGTCCAAGGGTCGGGCATGCATTTGTTGTTTCTGTTGCTTATAACAACTACGTAATGTTTAACCATATTATGTTCTTATTGAAAGTCTTGGGGATTTTAAATTGTTTGCCTGGAGCTCAGAATATTTCATACTTTTTTTCTGTAGCTTTCTCTTTATATGGATAAGTTTGAAGAATTCCAGACTACCATGGCAAAAAGCAATGAATTGTTTACAACCTTCCGGCAGGAAATGGAAAAGGTATTTGCATATTTTTAGTAGAAGATTACCTAAAAGAGAATTTATGTAAGAAGCTGTTTTAAGCATGCTCACTCCTTGGGTGACTTTGTGTTGGTATGGTACTGTCTGAATGGCATCTTTTCTGGTCCTCCAGTGGCATCATATTTGGTCATTTTGCTCTCAGTGTACCTCACATAGCTAGTGACCTTGATGCTCTTAGACTTCCGTCCTTAGTAAAGTGAATTCCTCTATTAAATACAATTTGTTGTTAGAAATAAAGTGGTTTCTTTTTTGCTTGTTGTGTCTTTTGTTTTATTCACTTCAAGTGATTCCCTCCCCCGCTTCCACGAAGCTCTGTGTCCTTGAAGATTAAATTATTTAAAGACATCCAAGCCTGGGGCAGTAACTACATATTTTGGTTGGCTGATATATATATATATTTCTACCTTTTTAGTTTTTTTTTTTCTTAACTGTACTCCCACTGAATTCTTTCTCCCTCAACCAAACCAGTTCTTTAGCTTCTGTTTCATTTTCCTGCCTACATTAGGGAAAAAGATATCCTTGATATCAAGCTAAGAATCAGAATATATACATCTATATCCATCTACCCATCCTTCCATCCTTATTTTACCTGGCATGTTCCCATTAAAATGGGGGCTTTTTAAACATGGTGGTGGGTTGGGGAGAAGTCCAGCAGTGCCTGGCCCTTGGTAAGCGTTCAGTGATGGTAGTCATGACTCTGACTAGATCTTATGTAGTGGGTAGGAGTGTGTGCTCGGGCTTAATGTCCCAATAGCATCATATAATGTGTGACCATGAACAAATTGTTTAACATTTCTGTGTCTTTCTGTTCCTTCCTTGTTAAAAATAACAAAAATTCCTACCCTTCATAAAGTAGAGTATTTCAGACAGCGCTTGGCCATGTGAAGTGCTCAAATTACCACCCTCAGGTATTTTTAGACCCAGTAATGTGGAGAATTCAGTGAGCAGCAGATGAATTCCACCTGCCAGTCCTCTCAGCTGAGGCTGCAGTCGAGGGGGAACCCACACACACAGTGAATGCCTTTGCTGGGCTTCAGCACGCGTGCCCTGTTGAGGCGGAACAGAGTTTGAGACAGGGACTCGCCAGTTCACTATCCTTCTGGAGAATCCTCTGGACTAGAATACATTCTTCTCTGCTGGTGGTTGTAGAGATCACTGTAGGTTAGCACTCAACCCTGATCTTCCATGACCTGTCCCCATGGCCTTTCTCACACTCTGCCTTGTGGTACTTCTGAGGGTAATTACCCATGGCATGGGGCATTGGCTCTGTCTTATCCTTGTTTCCTTTAACAGTGCCAGGCTTTGTATCTCTACCTGAAACAAAACTGATGTGCAGACCAACAATAAAGGCATGTTGGAATTGTGGGCGATTGACGAGCATAGCTGAAGCTTATCCTGAATATCTGAAAATTGGAATCTTGTAGCATTGGTTTAAGAATGTGCCCCTATGTTTGGACCCATTTTATCTTCAACAAAATCTGAAATAAAATAGTCTTGTGAGTTGTGAGGATGACTAATGCTAAGGATTTAATAATTCTAATATCGTTTTCCTAGTCACTTACCTAAATTATCCTGCTACTAGTTCTAATACTAATGTGGTTTTAGATTCTTAATCTCTTTGTGGGCTGAGAATCTCTGTCTTTGCAGGAATCTGGTGAATTAGTTTAATGTACTGTCTCTACAGAAAACTCAAGAACGTGGACGTTTTTCCATACAACTGGAGAAGGAGTTGTAGGAAATCATCTCTTGCCACCTCCAGCTGGAATAAATTGTACTCCAGCCTTAACTGAGAGAGTTCAGGTTGTGGTGTCTAAAGTTGCCATGCACTGCTTCCCCTAAAATTGAGGAGATCAAATTTGTTTTTCTCATAATAGGAAACTCCTTGCTTTGGTTCCTGCTGCTGCCGCCATAGGGGCATCTGTTAGCTCTACCAAGAACAGACAGGCGCAGCTACTTTTATATAAAAAGACAGGCATAGCTGTTAAGGCAAGTGCAGTGATGAGGGAGAAGAGGAATGTTATAAAATGTTTTTGTGGTGGTCAAGGAATGCAACTTAGAATTTAAATTTGCAATTGTGTTGATTCACAGATGACAAAGAAAATTAAAAAACTGGAAAAAGAGATGCTAATATGGCGTACCAAATGGGAAAATAATAATAAAGTACTTCTGCAAATGGCTGAAGAGGTGAGAAGGTTTTACGTGGCCGAATAGTGAATGTTCATGTCTTCCATTGTTAAGGCAAAGTAGAACTTCTGGAGATTGCTAAGTAACTACAGTTTTGAGTATGGTCTCTTTGCTGCAGTGGATTGTCTTGAGTGAGGTATTTAAACTTCTTTCCCCAACTAATTAAATTAGCCCAGGTTTGTGTTGTAGACAGCTATTAAGTTAACTATGTTTTGCTTGCTTCTGTAGCAAATTTGAGTTTATGCAGACTAAGGCTTGTTAAACCCATATGCTACTCCCCCCATAGTTTTTGATTCATTAGATCTGGAGTGTGGCCAAGAATTTGCATTTCTAACAAGTGTTCAGATAATGCAGAAGTTGCTGGTTCAAAGGCCACAACTTGAAGAGTCCCTGCTCTTCAGAAAAGACAACTTTATTCAGATTTCCTGTGGAGAGAGCACAAACTTGCAATGGCTTTTCTACTTCAACTTACTCTTTTCCAAAAGGCAACAAAGTACTTTTTGTCTGGTTTGCTATAAATAAAGCTGAAATGTATTCCATTTGCAATTCTAAACTTCTACCTTTCATAAACTCAATAGGACTAGTTTATAACTATTCAGAAGAGAGAATATTATGGCTCAAAAATGGTGGAAGGGAACAAAAAATGAGGTAGACATAAGAATTTTTAATATATTCTTATTTTGAGCATTTTAAATTAAGATCCTCAGTTTCCTTAAAACTTCATTAAGTCAATACTTGACTTCAAGTCAAAAAGTGGATTTTGGTTACATTAGAGAAATATGACGGAATGTAATTTTTTGCATTGCTCCAGAATAATTGTAAATATTTTAAATATCAGTTTATAGTGAGGTTCAAGAGATGATAAAAAGTAGTTTCCAATATGGCTCAAATTGTTTAATTTTATATACAGTGAGCTAATTTGTGTTTACATTTTTACATTTACATACAAAGGTTAAATAAATTCTGCGGTGGTGTTCTTTTTTTTTCTTTTAGAAAACTGTTCGTGATACAGAGTACAAGACCTTTCAAATAAAACTGGAACGGTTAGAGAAGCTGTGTAGAGCTCTCCAAATGGAAAGAAATGAGCTCAATGAGAAGGCTGAAGTCCTGAAAGAGCAGGTCTCTGTAAAAGCAGCAGGTATATATTTAGCAACACCTGAGATCCAGCCCTGCACTGCTTTTGATTCTCAGAAAGGGTTGAACACTTCTTCTAAAAGAGCTCCAGGAGGCTATCTGGAGGCTGAGCACAAAGCAACAAGTGAAACAAACCTCAGCTCAAAGGAGTCTTTCCACATGATCTCTTCTGGGCTTTGATTCAGTTGACTAACCTGAAGTGTGAGCGCTGTATCTAGAGAGATATTTTGTGTATAACTTTTCTGTAGTAGTTACTACTGGTTTTGTGATGAAAATTTTCTTACCTTTTTTTACTACATCTGTATTTTCTTAGAACTATTGGACTGTGTGGTAGAGGAGTCTGCTTAGCAGTTTTGCTTTGTTTTAATGTATACATTTCCCACAACTCTATTGAACATCTGCCTTATTTTCCTGTTCATTGGCCTGCATGTGTTCCTTGCCTTGTCCCTTCAATGTATCTGTGTGTTCATTGCCTTATCCCTGCCCCGTGCATATAATTATCATAATTTAATTGAGACTTGTTCTGATCATGGTTCGCCTCTTGAAAACTAGTACTAATTTAAACTCTCTAGTCCATGAATATAAAAAGGAGAAAATATAAAGATGAGCAGCTTTATCTAGTAGCTCATTTAAATGCCAAGTGAAGATATAAATCTTGAGTGTGGGACAAGAAGCAAGCACAGCATATATGATTCAGATTAGCTCTTTGATAATATTTTTATCACTTGTCAAATTGAGATGACTGTAAGTCATAAAGTCATGGCCAACTGTGTATATGAAGATGTCATTTGTAAAGAAAGTAGAATATGCAGGCAAGTCATTGAACAAGCAGCCTTCATTGCTTATGTGACTAAACATAGTTGTACTGCTTTAGTTTCAGGTTAGAACACATGTTTAAAGAAAAAGTCAGTATCTAGATCTCTGCATTTAGAATGGAGAAATTTCTGAACTTTGGTGTTCCTTATTTCTTTTGTTATTTTAATGTCTAAAGCTAAACAGTTTTATTTATATGTTTCACATGTATGATCTAAAACAGGTGGAAAATTGAAAATTATCTAATAGGAAAAAGTGCCCGGAGTGTGAGATAGTTCCACCACTGACCATGCTAATCAAGGGGCCACACAGGAAAGGAAAAGAAATCTACAAGAAATTTGAAAATTTAATTACTCTGCGGTAACTGGCAACACAAAACCAACCCCTCCAGCAGCTTTTTGTAAGAATCTCCTTGAGCTAAGTGAAATATTGGACCCACATCCTTGAGGGGAAATAAAGATATAGTCACAAACATAATTTACTGTAAAGTCTATACTAAAGATCAGATTTCACCAGAACCCTGCTCTTAACATTTTTGCAGGTAGTTGGCCAACCATGCTTCTCTGTGGCA
The DNA here is from genome assembly GCA_014189135.1 of Dicerorhinus sumatrensis harrissoni. Lineage (NCBI taxonomy): Eukaryota > Metazoa > Chordata > Mammalia > Perissodactyla > Rhinocerotidae > Dicerorhinus > Dicerorhinus sumatrensis. The sequence goes on from JABWHU010000930.1 coordinate 121,388,795, forward strand.
CACTTTTGTGTGGAACGTAAATCTTGGGCTAAAAGAAATGTGGCTGATAGCATTTTTTGGGGTGTACTAGGTATATTAGATGTCATTCGGTGAAGTAATATAAGATATTAAAAGGATCTGGATTCTGTTTGGGAAGCATTTAGTTTACTTTCAGAATTTTTCCTCTTGTTACCAAATGGGATAAAAAGGACCCTGTGAGAAGGGTTCCCTTCTAAATGGCTCTGTAGCATGTGCAATATCTACTATATTCTAGAACAGGAGTTGGCAAACCATCTCTGTCTTGGCTAGGGCTACTTTCATGCTACAACTATTGAGTTAAGCAAGTCTTAAATATTTACTATCTGACCCTTTGTTTGCAACCCTTGTTTGAAAACACTGTGTCCCAGGAAAACAAAGTTGCGATCAGTTAAATTGTGTTTGTTGCACCACTTTGTGGAAGCTTTGTACTTGTAAAAGCTACAGTGGTAGCGGATTCTAAGGCATAGAAAAAACGTGGCTCTAGAGTAACAGACCATTTCATCTTCAGATGTGTAGAAATACATTTTGTGGTTGAGACCAATATTTTCTTAAGTTGCACAAAAAACTGCCCTGTTACACCTGATTATCACGGTTCATTTTTCAGGTGTTGCACAGATGTCTACCTCTTTCAAACTGTAAATGAAAACAACTGAAAAAAGGATGCAGTGCTAATTACACTACTTTATTTTTACAGCTTATCTTTCATGAAGACACAAAATTGATGAGGCAGTCTTACTTTGCGTTCCAAAGGCATTTTATAGGGATTTTTCACTAATGTGAATCTTATTTTGTCTGCTCTGTTAAGGTTGAGTAAATACATAATGATCAATTTAACAGTCTCTGTTTATTCTTTATACTTCATGTGACTTGAATTCTATGATAACAATCAACTTCAAAGATAATTGTAAGTAGATGATCTCTCAGGTCTTAAAACACCTGGTTATTGTATTTCTTAATCAGGGAGTGGGGGAGACCACCCTCTGATTGGTTTTCAAAAGTCGTTTTATTCAGCCAGAGCTCTGTTAGTGCTTTTTTTGTGTGAGGAAGATCAACCCTGAGCTAACATCTGCGCATATCCCCTTCTTTTTGCTGAGGAAGACTGGCCCTGGGCTAACATCCGTGCCCATCTTCCTCCACTGTGTATGGGACGCTGCCACAGCATGGCTTGCCAAGCGGGGCACGATGCTCCTGGGATCCGAACCAGCGAACCCTGGACTGCTGCAACAGAGCGTGCACACTTAACCACTTGCACCACTGGGTCAACCCCTGTTAGTGCTTTTTTTTTTTTGATTCTAGAAGATTTCTGTGGTGAAACTTCTGGTAAGGCTTTGGAAAACTGCAAGGACGATGAATCTCTCTAGTTCTAGGTGTCCTTTGCAAGGGATGCTTGCGTAGTATATAGAATCTCAGTCTCATTTGTATTCAAGTAGTTGTTGATAAGCAAAAGTTAAGTTCATCTGATCCTATATACACAACTAGCCAAGTTTCTGTTTTCAGGGAGAAAGTATTTGCTTGAATGCCCAGTTACAGCACAGATTAAAAGATAGAGGCGAAGAGAAGCATGATGGAAAATGGCAATTGGAAAACACCAAGTATCAGTCCCTCAACTGAAATAACCAAAATTAAAAACTGTTTCCGTCAAAGAACGTTACCTGAAAAGTGAGAAGGTAATCTATAAAATGGAAGAAAATATGTCTAAATCATATATCTAATAAGGATATATTATGTGAATATACCATGAACTCTTAAAACTCAGCAAGAAAAAGACAACAATTAAAAATTTGGAAAAGGACTTCAACAGACATTTATCCAAAGAAGGTAGGTAACAGTACTTGAAATGAAGCTCAAAGTTAGTAACCATTAGGGAAATGCAAATCAAAATCATTAGCTACCACTTTATACCCACTTGGCCATAATAAATAACACTAAAAAACACTAGGCAAAATAAAAAGGCGAGGATGCAGAGAAATTGGAACTCCTGTAATTTGCTTAGCAGAATGTAAAATGTGCAGCTGCTGTGGAAAGGAGTTTAGCTGTTCACCAAAAAGTTAAACAATTATAGGATAGAGCAATTCAACTATGTACTCAAGAGCATTGAGAAAGGTACAGACATGTGCACACACGTGTTCACAGCACTATTCACAATAGCCAAAAGGAAACAACTCTAATTTCAGTGGATAAATGGACAAGCAAATTCTGATACACTCATACAATGTTATATTATTCAGCCATAAGAAGAATAAAGTACTGATACCTGCTGTAACATAGATGAACCTCAAAAAGGTTACACTAAGTCAAAGAAGCTGGATGCAAAAGATCATGATTCCATTTATATATCATTGTGTAAAGCATGTCTTTATTTTTGTAGTTTTGATGCTTTGACTTCTGAGGTTGTTGACACAGTAGGGAACTGGGAGCAACCCCTGTGACCCAGAGCCTACTGAAGTTATTCAAATTAGGCAAACTTCAGTCTGTTTACACTCTTTGACCTGCACCTTTACCTAGAAACACAAGTGCTCCTGCCTACATTTTCCGCTCCTGCCTTCTGACCGATCCTTGTGCTTCACCACGTGGCTTCCCCAATGGTTTGCCTTTTTTGGGGATCTGTGAGTATAACAAACCACCTTTTCAATGGCAGTTGTTTTGTAACCTGTTGGCCTCACCATACCTAAATAATATTAAAACCTACATTTTATTTTTTAAATTTATTTATTTTTCCCCCCAAAGCCCCAGTAGATAGTTGTATGTCATAGATGCACATCCTTCTAGTTGCTGTATGTGGGACGCGGCCTCAGCATGGCCGCAGAAGCAGTGTGTTGGTGCTCGCCCGGGATCCGAACCTGGGCCGCCAGCAGCAGAGCGCGCGCACTTAACCACTAAGCCACGGGGCTGGCCCCAAAACCTACATTTTAAAACACAAATATCCAGGATAGCTATATCCATAGTGACATAAAGCAGACTGCTGTTTGACGGGGGCCGTAAGGAGATGGAGTGGGGAGTGACTGCTTTATAGGCACAGGCTTTACTTTTGTGGTGATGAAAATGTTTTGGAACTAGATATAGTTGGTATTTGTACAGCACTGTGAATGTATTAAATCCCACAGAGTTGTGTACTTTAAAATGTTAATTTTGTGTTTTGTATATTTCACCTCAAAAAAGAAAAATAGAGATCAAAATGTAATTTGAAGCAATGGTAAGTTTACGTGTCTAGCAACACGTCTAGTCTGTTGTAAAATGCATACTCCCTTGTATACCTTTTCCTTACTGGTAAAATGAGGCAATTAGGATTTGGAAACAAAATGGTAAAAATGTACTAATTTTGGTTCAAGTTTTGGGACACACAAAAATAAAGAAGTGTAAAAGTCACTCTTGCATATCTGAGAGAAAGAAGTTTAAGAAAATGTGGACTTGAAATAGTTGACTCATAGGCAGTACCCTGCTACTTGTATTTTACAACAGACATGATGGTTTTTCTGAAGAAATTTCTTCCTTAATAGCTAAAATGCTATAGCTCATTTGAAAGTGCTAGAATCAGGATACGTATCCTGCTATAGTATTTCCTATTTGCTTTTTGGCACTTCATCAATGAAGCTTTCATGTAATGTTACATTCGGTGGAAGGTATTTTGAAGGTATAAAAGTAGTCCCCAAATCTCCAATGAAAATTTAGATGAACAAACCAATTCCAAACACTGAGAAACTGTCTCTTGTACTTTGGGTTTAAGATCCTCCACTCCATGTTCCAATGCTCTGATGTCTAGCTCTTCATTATTATATATATTTTCAGCCTAGAAATAATTCATGAGGGACATTCCTTCAGATTTTCATTAGATGAGTGTTTTTTCCAGACCAAATAAAGCACTTAATTATATATGAAGAGATTTTTTGATTCGTTGACTACTGTGTTTCAACATTGGAAAATAAATGTGGATTTGTAAGGTTTTGAGGGGGAATTTATTCACTAGTGTCATTTTTGTGTTTTTCCTCACAAAACTTTAACCAATGCGAAAGGCAGGCCAATATTTTCTAAATTTATTTGCAAGTGTACTTCCATATATATATGCACACCCAGTCATGTATGCACTGCTTTTCTTTCAGTTATTCAAAAAAGTTTTCCCAAAGCATTTTCAAGCAGCAGTTAGAGGCAGTTATAGCCCTGAGAGGGTGGTTATCAACTAAACCCCTTAGAAATGTCAAGTACTTAGTGCTCTTGATTAGAGAATTCAGCATCATTTGAATGTCCCGCCCTCTAGTATCCTTCATGCCTGTGACACAGCACAGACATTAGTTGAGAAACATGGTAACAATATTGAAAATAGGAGCAGAAGCTACATCTACATTTGCGTTTTTACATAGATGTGTAGGGAGATTTCTCACCACCTGACGTGATAAAAATATAATATTGAACTAAAGATTGTATTGTTAAAATGAAATATTTTATTTTAAACTTTATATTAATATTTGGTACGAATTGCATCTAAATATTTTTTACTATGTCATATATACAGTAGTAAATTTTTCCCTTCTAACATCATCCATCATTCAGGAAAATAAATCTATAGCTCACCATTTGCCATATGTGCATGTTATCCTCAAACATTGAAAATAACTCAGGGGTCTCTGGGGCTGCAATTAGAATCTGATATCTTGGTATTGCATGCTCCATGAATAAACTGCTAATAAAACAACAAAGAAAGGTAACTCACTTCATATCTTGGCATGTTAATCCTGACATTTATTAAAGATTTTAAAAGTTAGATTTGAGGATCCATCTTTGATTGTGAGGGTGGGTGCTATCTCACAGTTTGGACAGAGAGAGGTGCAGACTCATTTATCTCACACCACTTTTTATTTGGAAAATTTCCATATTTCAGGATGGGGGATAAAACAATAAATGAACATGTATGTACTCTTCCCCTGTGTTCTCTAAATGTTAATATTTTGCTACATATCTTTCTCTAATTTTCATGTCTATAACACACACACACACACACAAAGTTGCTGAACCTTTGGAAAGTTGCAAATATGATACTTCACTCTTAAGTACTTGGGCCTAAATCTCTGAAGGATAAGGACATTCTCTCACATAACTACAAGGCCATTTTCACACCTAATACAATTAACGTTAAGTATCATTATCTACTATACTGTTGTTCTGATCACTTTGTATTCACCCCACTGGTGAAACAGTACTCCCTAAATATGCCAGATGGCCAAACACATGATGCATGACACTGACACATGCAATCTGCAGCACTTTGTCAGTCACATCTACTCAACAGCCAAATGAGGAGGACACCACACACCATGTACAGCCACATGGGTTTTGCACTCTGGAACAGACCGAACCAGCACGGGTTTGGATGGCAGGTTCTCTAGCATCAAATGATGCTTAATTCCTCCAGCAGGATGTGATTTGCTGGTTTGAATAATTTCACGGGCTGGCAATGAGATGACATCTGTTAGGCTGAGCAAATTCGAGGATCAAATTTAAAACAACTATTAGGTGCCAACGTTTAATGTAATAAACGTGTCATAGTGCTGCTGTGAACACTCACAGCAAGGTTTTATTTGAATATATGTTTTCAATTCTTTTGGGTATATATGTAGGAGTAAAATGGCTGGGTCATATGCTTATTATAGGTTTAACTTACTGAGCTGTTTTCTTGAAGAGATACACCATTGTACATTACCACTGCAGTGTAAAAGCATTCTACATTCTCTAAATCCTCATCAACCACTTTTTATTTTCTGGGTTTTTAAAATTACCATCCTGGTAGAGAAGGGGTATTGCGTTGTAGTTTTGGTCTGCATATTCCTGATGATTGAGGACATTGAGCTTCTTTTCATGTTCTTGTTAGCCATTTGTTTATCTTTGGAGAGATGACTATGAAAGTGTTTGCCAGTTTTGGATGGGTTTTATCTATCATCGATACTTAGGTATTCTTTCTGTAATCTAGATATTAGACTTGATATATGATTTGCAAATATTTCATCCCATTCTGTACATTATCATTTCACTTTCATGATAGTGTCGTCTGATGGGTAAGTTTTTTGTTTTGATGACATCCAATATATCTACTTGTCCTTTTGTTGCTTGTATCATTGGTGTTGTATCTAAGAATTCATTGCCAAATGAACGAGAAGACTTACCACTACATTTTCTTTTAGTGTTTTATAGTTACAGTGCTTGCATATATGTTTTTGATCCATTTTGAGTTAATTTTTTGCATATGATAGGAGGAAGGGGTCTCACTTGTTTTTTTCTTTTTGTATATGCAAATTCAGTTTTCTAACACTGTTTGTTAAAGACACTATCCTTTTCCAATTGAATGATCTTGGCACTCTTGTTGAAAATCAATTGCATATAAATATGTGGGTTTGTTTCTAGACTCAGTTCTCTTTCATTGGTCATATGTCTATCTTTATGTCAGTGCCACATTGTGTTCATTACTGTAGCTGTGTCATAAATTTTGATCTCAGGAGGTATGAGTTCTCCATCTTTCTTCTTTCTCAGAATTGCTTTGGCTAGTTGGCGTTTATTACATTCTATATAAATATTAGGATGAGCTTTTCCAATTCTGCAAAAAAATATCCATTGCAATTTTAAAAATACAGCCTTTATTTTTTAGAGCAGTTTTAGGTTCACAGCAAAATTGAGAAGGAAGTTCAGATGGTTCCCTTACCCCCACTTCCCCTATACACGCACAGCCTACCCTACCGTTATCATACCCCCACCGGAATGGTATATTTGTTATAACTGATGAACTCACGTTGACACGTCGTTATGACCCAAAGTCCACAGTTTACATTAGGGTTCACTGTTTGTGTCCATTGGGGTGTGATAGGGATAGCGTTGAATCTGAAGATCAATTTGGGAAATATTGCCATTTTTATAACGTAAAGTCTTCTATTCCATAAACACTGGAGGTGTTTTCTCCTGTTTAGGAAGATCAGCCGTGAGCTAACATCCATGCCAATCTTCCTCTTTTTGCTGAGGAAGACTGGCCCTGAGCTAACATCTCTGCCTATCTTCCTCCACTTTATATGGGATGGCGCCACAGCATGGCCTGTTAAGCTATGTATCTGTGTGCCGCCGGGATCTGAATCTGGGCCGCCAGCAGCAGAGCGCGCACTTAACGCTGCGCCATGGGGCCAGCCCCCAGCAATATTTTTTAGTCTTCAGTGTGTAAGTCAGTCTTGCACTTCCTTCGTTAAATTTATTCCTATATTTTTATACTCTTGTAGTTGGAATTTTGGGGTTTTTCATTTTAGTGTATAGAAAAACAAGTAATTTTTCCAACTTTGCTGAATTTATTTATTAGCTCTTAATAGTTTGTGAATTATTTTCTGTGTATAACATCAGGGCATGTGCAAAAAATTATTTTACTTTTTTCTTTCCAAATTACGCACCTTTATTTCTTTTTCCTGCCTAATTTCTCTAGCTAAAATTTCCAGTAGTGTTGAATAAAAATGAGAAAGGTGGACATCCTAGTCTTGTTCTTGATATTACAAGAAAAGATTTCAGTCTTTCACCTGAACATTGAATATAATGTTAGCACTGAGTTTTTCATAAATGCTCTTTATCTTGTGGAAGTTCACTTATTTCCTAGCATATTGTGTGCATTTTATCACTAAATGTGTTGTATTTTGTCAAATGCTTTTTCTGCCTCAATTGAGATGGTCTTATTTTTCTAGCCATTTATATATATATTATTGTGGTAGAATAAATTGATTTGTCATGGGTAGAACCAATCTTGCAACTGTATAAACCCATCGATAAAGGTGTGTCAATTTCTTAATGTGCTACTAGAGTCAGTTTGCTAGTACTTTTTAAGGATTATGGCCTGTAGTTTTCTTTACTTGAGAAGTATTTATCTGGCCTAGATATCGAGGTAAAGCTGGCCACATACAAAGGGTTAAGAAATTTTTCTTCCTGTTCCATTTTTTGGAAGAGTTTGAGAAGAAGAGTTTGATGTGTGTGTTTGTGTGTGTGTGTGTGTGTGTGTAATTCACAGTGAAGTCATCTGATCCTGGGATTTCCTTTGTTATGATCTCTTTATTATAAGGATGTTCACATTTTCCATTACTTCCTGAGTCAGTGTTGATGGTTTATGTATTTCTAGGAATTTGTCCATTTCATCAAAGTTGTCCTATTTGTTGGTACAGAGTCTTACAATCTGTTAGGTTTCTATGAAGTCTGAAATAATGTCCTACTTTTATTTTTGATTTCAGTAATTTGAATCATCTTTGTTTTTATGTTTTTAGGTCTAGCTAAATCTTTCCAAAGTTTGACATTTTCAGAGAACAAAGTTTTGGTTTTATTGTTTCTCTCTTTTGTTTTCTTTTCTGTTGTTATTTTTAGCTATTTCCTTAGTGGTTAACCTGGGAATTACAATGAAAGCTTTATTTTTGTTCTTTTTATTTTAAGAAAAAATCCTCACACATTGAACTATGATTGATGTAAATAGTCTGTACATAATAAATGTAAAAAACTTAATAAATTTGGAAATACACATGCACCCATGAAACCTGCACCATAATCAAGGCCATAAACATGTCTATCACCTCTGAAAGTTTCCTCTGACCTACTTTATTGTGTGTGTGTGTGATAAGGGAATATAACATAAGATCAACCTTCTTAGCAAATTTTTAGTATATAATACAATATTGTTAATTATAGGCGCTAGGTTGTACTGTAAATCTCCATAATTTAATCATCTTGCAGTGAAGCTTTGCAAACTTTGCCCATCATCTCCTAATTTTCCCCTTCCCCCAGCCTCTGGTAATCACCATTCTACTCTTTGCTTCTATGAGTTTGACTATTTTGAATTCCTCATAGAAATGGAATCATGCAGTATTTGTCCTCTGTGCCTGGCTTATTTCACTTAGCATATTTTCCCCCAGGTCCATCAGTGTTGTCAGAAATGACAGGATTTCCTTCTTTTTCTTTTTTTTTTTTTTAAGGCTGAGCAATGTTCCTTTGTATGTATACACCACATTTCTTTATCCATTTATCCATCGATGGACACTTAGGTTGTTTCCATGTGTGGGCTATTGAGAATAATGATGTAATGAACACAGGAGTGAAGAAATTGCTTTGAGATCCTGATTTCAAGTCCTTTGGGTATATACTCAGATGTGGAATTGCTGGATCATGTGGTAGTTTTATTTTTAATTTTTGAGGAATCTTTGTATTGTTTATATTATATTGTTTACCACAATGGCAGTACCAATTTACATTCCCGCTAATAGTGTACAAGGGTTCCAGTGTCTCCACATCCTCATCAATGTTTGTTATCTTTTGATTTTAATAATGTAATAGCCATCCTAACAAACGTGAGGTGATTCAGGTTTCCACTGCTATCTGAAAGTAGAATGTTCCTGGGAAACCTTTCATATGCGATAATGGTGTAAAGTGAAGAAGCAATTACTATTAATTTCTGTGGGAAAAATTTCTGAGCATTTCCAGACCCCAAATATAACCTACTAAGTCATACCAATTAACACATAAAACACAAAATAACACTAACATAAAAGCAAGAATGATAATGATAAATCATTTATTGATTTGATATAATAAATACACAGCCTATAAAAAATAGAAATAATGTATGTAGAGTGTAGTTTCACTTACCAAAATCAGGAAGTCAGCAAGCATATTGGAAGGGTGAGAGGTGGTGGGGGTGATGATGGTATGCTAGGCTGAGTGGTCACAGATTGGCATGGTGGGAGGTACAGGAGGCTGTGGTGTAAGAGAGAGAAGAAGAGTCATACATTAACATCTCATTGTCATCTGAATCCATCAGGGCAGGCAGGTGACTGATGTCTAGATGTTTCTATTTCTGCCTTCCTCAGTGTCGAAGGTTGAGGTCCATTGTCTTTCGTGGCTAGTGTGGAAGGCTTGAAATACAGCAGTATACTTGACTGCTCAGCCTCTATAATGGCTCACTGTAAAACAAACACTGAATGCTATATTCACTTTTTGTCTTTTTTCATAAAAAGCAGAGATCCTCTTCGAATTTATTTCAGTTAGCGAAATCAGGTACTATTGTAGGTCTTCTATAAAAGCAGAGTGGCATAAAATACACTTTCAGATAGCGGGGAAACCTGTACCTCATCATGGTTTTGATTTACTTTTGCCTGATGATTAGCGATGTTGGGCCACTTTTCATATACCTGTTGGCCATTTGTATGTCTTCATCAGAGAAATGTCTGTTCAGGTCTTCTGATGGTTTAAGATTAAGTTTATTATTATATTTTTTTGCTATTAAGTTGTTTGAGTCCTTTAAATATTTTGGATATTAACCTTGTATCAGATGTATGGTTTGCAAGTATTTCCTCTCATTCTGTAGGTCGCCTTTTCGTTTTGATTGTTCTTTTGCTGTGCTGGAGGTTTTCAGTTTGAAGTAATCCCACTTGTCTATTTTCGCTTTTGTTACCTGTGCTTTTGGTGTTATATCAAGAAATCATTTCCAAATCCCAGGACAAGGTTTTTCTCTATGTTTTCTATAAGGAGTTTTATGGTTTCAGGTCTTAAGTCTTAAATCCATTATGAATTTATCTATGTGTATGATGTAAGATAAGGGTCCAATTTAACACTTTTGCATGGAAATCTAGTTTCCTCAACACTTTATTGAAAAGACTGTCTTTTCCCCATTGTATATTCTTGATACCTTTGTCAAAATTTAACTAAAATGTGAGTTTATTTCTGGCTCTCTATTCTGTGCCATTGTTCTATGTGTCTGTTTTTATGCCAGGACCATACTGGTTTTTTTGTGTGTGTGTGAGGAAGGTCAGCCCTGAACTAACACCCATGCCAATCTTCCTCTTTTTGCTAAGGAAGACTGACCCTGGGCTAACATCTGTACCATCTTCCTCCACTTTACATGGGATGCCGCCACAGCATGGCTTGACAAGCGGTGCCTCGGTGTGCGCCCAGGATCTGAACCCAGGCCGCGAGCAGCCGAGCACATGCACTTAACCACTATGCCATGGGGCTGGCCCCAGGACCCTACTGTTTTGATTACTGTCGTTTGTAATATATTTTTAAATCGTGGAACGTGATACCTCCAGATTTGTTCTTATGTCTCAAAATTGGTTTGGCTAATTAGAGTCTTTTGTGGTTCCATATAAATTTTAGGATTGTTTTTTCTATTTCCATAAAAAAATGCCAGTGGGATTTTGATAAGGATTGCATTGAATCTGTAGGTTACTTTGGGTAGCAAGGACATTTTAACAATATTAATTATTCCAACCCATGACCACAGGATGTCTTTTCATTTATTTGTGTCCTCTTTTTCTTTTTTAGGAGTCTAGCTAAAGATTTGTCTATTTTG
>JABWHU010000930.1:121421856-121443917 GCA_014189135.1 Dicerorhinus sumatrensis harrissoni
AATAAACTTTGTCATTAACGAAGCTGCCATATAACAAAATCTCTAAAGTAGGTGCCAGCTAATGCCTTAGGCACTGACGTTTCTATTAGGCATCTGTTTAGTTAGGAGGTAGAGACTGACCTCACTTGGAAGGCAAGTTAGGGAAAATTAATCCATGATTTACTAAAATACAAGGAGGAACCAGGCAAGCCATGGGTAGACAACTGGGAAAGGGGTAAAGAATAAATGTGTTTACCTCCAAGAAGCACAACAGCTTTTAAAGCAGAAAAAAATAAAGAATACAACAATGATAATGAGACCAGTGACACCTGGGATTTACACAGCACTTACTCTACTTTAGGCAACACTTTCATCTTAACACCATTAGGGTAAAATATTATTTATTTAAAATTACCATTTTTCATGAGGAAACTGAAGTAAGACAAGTTAGGTAAACTTGGCAAGAGTCTCAAAATGAGTAAGAGAGGAGATGACTTAGGATTGAAATCTAGCTGACTGGCTCCGGACTCTATGAGGCACACTGGAACCTTCTGTCGAGAAATCTATGTCTTCTGTACCAATTGTATGTTAATTATTTCGGATATGTGAAACTACAAACGATTTTTCACCTTATTTTAAAGACAAAGTACTGACAATCAGCCTGAAATTCCTAATACTTATTACACAACAAAATTTACTCAAAAGCCTAAACTATAGGAATCAAACAAAATGGTAATAACTTTTTAAATGATTTGAATTTTAATTAAGAATTTGCCAAAAAAATATGTTATATCATCTGTTAGATTATAATGTTTAATATAACATCATGAAGTTCTGTGTCAAGAGACAAGGATAGGCTGAAAAAGGACTATGCTAATGAGACCAGAGTCCCCTTTGGCTGGTAATTGTGGAGTACTCAATGACAAGCAGGGCACATACAGACAGCTTTAACCGAAATCCACCAAGGAGGTACATCAGGAGGGACATCTAAATCATGAAGGTCCATCGAAATATTTACAACTGGATCATGAAGCTGATTTCTTTTCCTGTTTTTTGCTGTTACCTTTTAAAAGGTCACGATATACATTGTTTCTGCTTATAAAAGTGATACAATTAAATAATTTAAATACAGTAAGTGTAAGACATAATGAACAGAAATCCGGTATGAGAACCACACTGACATACAATTGCTTTCCTCCATAGAACAGATACATGTTTTATTTAAAATTACTTACAAACTTATTCTTTTATTTAAAAGTACTTGATGCCAGTGTAGATTTGTTTACTGTTTTTGTAAATTTTAGCTGGTTATACAGTTCTAAGAGAAGTACACTGTGGTTAAGTATTTACTTGTCTACATAATTCGAATAACGGCACCAACAATCTGATCCTGTCGGTCTTGAAAAACTCTCGCTGTGGTGATGGTATGTTCTTCTGTCTAATGAAAATAATTAAAAGATAAAATGTCAACACATGGGGCCAGCCCCGTGGCTTAGCGGGTAAGTGTGCGCTCTCCGCTACTGGCGGCCCGGGTTCAGATCCCGGGTGCGCACAGACGCACTGCTTCTCCGGCCATGCTGAGGCTGCGTCTCACATACAGCAACTAGAAGGATGTGCAACTATGACATACAACTATCTACTGGGGCTTTGGGTGTTAGCTCAGGGCTGATCTTCCTCACACACACACACAAAAATGTCAATAGATGACATTTCAATATTATATAAACTCTTATGCAAATGGAATGTCTTAGAGGATCAAACTTGTAACAACAATGTAACAAAAACATGAATATATATAATTCACTACTACTTTAAATCAAAATCTTTTATATATTATCCCTTTTAGAATTAAAAGATTGTATTAAGTCATCTTCAATTTCCAGTCAGTCTCCTTTTAACCAGAGCAAAGAACAGGAAAGTATGTAGCCATGAGTTGAGTTTTCAGGTTCCTTTCAGCTAAATATATGTCTCTTTGGCCCTGCATACTCTAATAATCCTGTATCATTATAGCATTCAACATACCGTCTTTAAATGTGATGTCAAAGGTACAAAGTAAAATTTATCTTGTACATGTTAAAATTACTCGATTACTATTTATTCTATTTATTCAAGCTAAAGCTTTACTTTTCTACTCTACTTCGCATGCAGTCATTTATTTTCAGAGACTCTTCTCATTTTAACCTCTGGCAATTGTAAGAGAATATGTCTGAGGAACTAGTTTAAAATTGCATGTCTACATTCTAAACATCATTCTAACTTCTAACTTCAAACATTTTTCATCCTGTCTTCTATCCTAAACCTTCAACAGGAATCTTCCAAATCATCTGAGTTTCCAGTGAGGAATCTATATCTTCTTCATTGCCTCTGGGTTCCAGATTCCAAATAAAGCTTCAGATAGTCTCAAAGCAAGAGTGGCTTAGTTTTAACTTCTCATTTTTACCTAAGGTTTTTTTTACCACTTCACTGTGTGTGCTTTCATCAGTGGTATTTTTCCTTCAATGCTCACTCCACGCCCCTTTTATTAGACCATTTCAACTCCAATTTTCTCCATAAATCTTTAAATATATCCCTATCCATACTCAAAAATATCTTTGTTTATCTTCTACCATTCATATATATATATATATATATTTACTGAGGTGAAAGTGACAAAACATACAATTATCCATTTTAAAATGTACAGGTTGGTGGCATTTAGTATACTCCCAGGTTGTGCAACCACCATCTATCTCCAGTTTCAATACCTCCTCACACTCCAGAAAACCCCTGTACATGTTAAGTAATCACTTTTCATTCTGCATTCCCCAAGACGTGGTCACCACTACTCTGCTTTCTTTATCTAGGGATTTGCATACTCCTCAGATATCATGAGAAAGAAATAATATAAAATGTGACTCTTATATCTGGCTGCTTTCACCTAGCATAGTGTTTTGATATACATGATGTTTTCAAGGTTCATTCACACAGAAGGATATATTAGTACTTTGTTCCCGTTTATAAAGATGAATGATATACCATTGTATGTTTATGCTACAATTTCTTTATCCATTTATCTGCCGATGACATCTTGGTTATTTACATTTTGGCTATTATGAATAATGCTACGAAAAGCATTTGTGTGAAGCTTCAATGTGACATACATTTTCATTTTCTCTTGCATATATAGTGATAATTATGGAGTCATAGGATCACTCTGTGTTTAACTTTCTGAGGAACCTCAAACTGTTTTACACAGAGGATGCGCCAGTATATATTCACACCATCAATGTGCGAGGATTCCTATTTCTTCATATCCTCACAAAACTTTTAATATCTCATGTGTTGATTAAAGGCATCCAAGTGAGTATGAAGTGGTGTCTTGTCGTAATTTTGATGTGAATTTTTTGGATGACCAATGATGTTGAATATTTTTCATGTACTTATTGTCCATTTAAATATCTCCTCTCAAGAAACATCTATTTGAGTGCTTTGACCATCCTTTAACTGGCTTATCTTTTAATTCTTGAATTGTAAGAGTTCCTGAATTGTAATTAATAGAATGTATACACACAAACACACACATATATGTATATGAAATTATGTATATGTATGTTTATGAAATTTTAAGGCAAAATTGTTACAGAAGACAAAAAGAGAATTTTATGCTGACAAAATGGTCAATACATCAATGAAACATAGCAATTTTAAACACGCATGCACCCAGAAAAATAAAGCCACAAAATATGTGACGCAAATATTGATAGAATTTGAGAGAAACAGTTTTAAAAGAATTATTGGAGCCTTTAATACCAGACTTTCAACCATACGTAGAACATCTAGACAGAGGATTCATATGGATATGGAGGATTTCAACAGTGCTATAAGCAAACTAAACTTAATAAAACACTCCAGCCAACAAGAATAACATAAACAGTTTTCTCAATTCACATGGAATATTCTCAAGGATACATCATATGTTAGGCTATAAAACAAGTCTCAGCAAAGTTTAAAAGATGAAAACAACATGAAAAATATTCTCCAACCACAATAGAATGAATCTAGAAGCCAGTGGGAAAAAAAAAAGAAACTTGGAAAATTCACAAATACGTAGATATAAACAATGTACTCTTAAATGACCGAAAGGTTAAAGAAGAAATCACTGGGGAACATAGAAAATACTTAGAGATGAATAAGGAAGAATAGACAACCAAAAATAAAACTTTTGGGATGCTGTACGGCAGTGCTCGGAGGGAAATTTAAATAACTCGATGAACTAGAAAAAGAAGAGAAAACTTAACTCAAAGCCATTTGAAGGAACAAAATAATAAAGATAAGAGCAGAGGCAAACCAAATGGAGAATTAAAAAAATAGAGACAAACAGCAAATCAATGAGTCCATTCTTTGAAAACATGAATACAATCAGCAAACACTGACACTGACGAAGAAAAAAAGAGAGATGATAAAAATCACTAAAATCAGAAAGGAAAGCATAGCATCGCCATTTTTGAACTTCCATATTATTCAAAGTCTAAGAAACATCCAAAGCCTAAAGCAAAATCTCATGTTATATTTGTAAGGTCTGTGGACCCTAAGTGATTTGCTAAAAGTGTGGTCAGTGACGTGATTCAAAATCTAATCCATACATCTAGTTGTCAGCTATGATATAAAAAGCTGGGAAAATTCCCTCTCACTTTAACGTCAAGAAACAATTGGGTAGTTTTTAAAACATAGCTTTTACTGAACCAAGCAGAGAGTGAGGTTCCAGGGCAACCTAAATCTAAGCAGAGACAAGATACAAGTACTAGCTCAGTTGTGTTAGCCTGAAAAAGGAAGTAACCTCTATACATGTGAGTAAGAAGAGTTTAAGTTAACTCTTCTTTTACCAATGCTACAGGCTAGATGAAACTGTGTGAGAGTATAGCACTCATGAGAGCTAACAACACAAAAGGGAGTTCAAATTCACTTGATGGTTCTTCCCCAACGACCTCACTAAGTAGGAGCTCAGAGGAAAAACAGTGGGAGGCCAGAGAGAGCCCCTCTCTGTGGTACAGTCTGGAAGAGTCACACAAATGTCACCACTAGAAAGGCCTGGACACTCCTTCTTTAGAAACAAAAGCCTAAAACCACTGAGAGAGAAACAATGAAAACTCTACACCTAGGACTTAACTGAAAAACCACTGCAAAGGGGAAACATAAAAAAAGAGCCTCTCTAACCATAAAGGAGAAGTGGGACACCATCCTGGACTTAGACCATTGAAGATGTTTACCACTGGGGGAGGAAGAGGTTGCAACAAAGTGCTACCTACAAGACACAGCCACACAGAACCTACCTAAAATTGAGGAGGAATCAGAAAAAACAGAGAACACTTCCCACAATCCCCACCACTACTCCAGCAAGTAGAGAGTAACAAAAAACGCAGCTATCACTGCTGGTGGAAGACCAAAAGAACTGAGAGGGACCTACTTAAGTCACATAGCTAATCCTGAGTGGAGAAGGAGTATTGAAAAGGAGTCTCCGTAACACACTAATCCCAACTTTACACCCAAGGTAAGTACCCAAAAGAGCTATAGACAGCAGTGCTCTAAAGATGATCATAGCAACAACAAATCATAAACTCAGTTTACCTCCTGATACGACTGGCGCAACTAGTCACATATTAAACACCTGGCAGAAGAGATGGCACTTACATTTCCAGGCATAAATATTGTTTAACCCAGTCTCTTCTGTGCTATGTAGAAGATTTCCTTATCAAACAATCAAAAATATATGACAAACAAAAAAGCAAGGGAAAAATATCACACTATCAAAAGACAAAGCAGCCAACAAAACCAGGACAGAGAAGGTCCCAGTGCTGGAAATACAACTTTAAAATGAGTAGTAAATCTAAAATCTAGTGGAAAGGGGGCAACATTCAACAGAAAGAATTCCATCAGAGAGGTGAAAACTATGAGAAAGAATTAACAGAAGTGCTATATTTGCAAAAGGTAACAGACACAAAGCCTTTCTTCATCATGCTCATCGACAGGCTCTGGACAACCACAGAAAGAGTAAATAAAGATGCTTCAGCACACAATTCATAACTAAACAGGAAGGAAACACAGAGTTTCCAAGAGTTGTGAGACAATAGCAACTAGTACAAAACACACATAACTGAAATCCAAGAATAAGAAAGGAAAAAAGAGAACAAAAATTTGAAGAAATAATGGCCGAGACTTAAGACAGACAACAAAATACAGATCCCAGTCACTCAGAGAATACTGAACAGAGGGAACAACCCACCTCCACAAAAATTAAACCTAAAACAAACTTATACATCATTTATAATGCTGAAAATATGAAAAAGGACATCTTGAAAGTGGCCAGAAGGAAAAACATTACTTGAAAAGACATAAAGAGTCACAGCTGGCATCTAATAAAAAGCAATGCACTGCAGAAGACAATAGAATGGCATTTTTGAAGCACTGAAAGAAAAATAACGTTAAGCCAAAATTCTACACCCACTACATATCTTTGAAAAATAAGGGAGAAATTGGGGCCTGCCTGGTGGCACAAGCGGTTAAGTGCACGTGCTCTGCTGTGGCATCCCGGCATTTGCCGGTTCGGATCCCGGGCACGCACCGACGCACTACTTGTCAAACCATGGTGTGGTGGCGTCCCATATAAAGTGGAGGAAGATGGACACCGATGATAGCCGAGGGCCAGTGTTCCTCTGCAAAATGAGGAGGATTTGCAGATGTTAGCTCAGGGATGATCTTCCTCACACACACAAAAAAGGAGAAATTAAAAAAATAACTCCAAAATAAACATTAGGAATTCACTGTCAGCAGATCTATTTTATAGAAATGTAAAAGGAAGTGTTTCAGGCAAAAAGAATATAACATACAAATAAAACTTGGATCTACAAAAGACCAAGATTTTGCAAATTATTTAATAAATGTAAATCAGTTTTCTTGACTCTAAATGATAATTGACTACCTGAAACGATGAGTTGCAATATATTGAGGCCAAGAGTATAAGTACCAGTTATGTATGTGAGAGAGAAACTGATTGGATATTATTATAAGAACGTGTCAGTACTGCATGAAATTTAGTTAACACAGCGCAATGAATTAAATACGTGCAATGTAACATTGAGGGCAACCAGTAAAACAATGTTGAAAGAAGGAACAAATAAGAAGTCAGTAGTAGAAATAAACCAGAATCATAAAAATACTCAATCAAAAAGCAGGCAGAGGAGAAAATGCCGCAAATATAACAATTACAAAACAATTATCAAAAGGGTAGATTTATTCCAAGTGTAACAGTAAATACATAAATTAAAAGATGGAGGTTGTCAGGAAAAGAAAAAATGAAGACCCAACTGGATTGTCAGTTGAAAAAATTACTTTCAATATAAAGCCATAGATAGGTTCAAAAAGAAGTTGGAGGAAGTGACATCAGCAATATGATGGAATAGGAGGATTCACATGTATCTCCCCTCAGCAAGAATAATTTGACAGCCATTGATGGGCCAAAGAGCCTTTGTGGGAGGTTTGAGATACAGGTAGGAGACAACGAAACCCCAAGTAGAGCCCAAGACTGAAGAGAGCTAATTTGGGAAGACATATCCATACCTGGGTGACAGAATCACCAACCAAGATCCTGGCTATAGACCCAGAATCAGCCCCATAACCCTGTAGACTTGTTTAGCCTTAGACCTGCCATCAACATCATCTGGCAAGGAACTTGGCAGAAGCCATTCCTGCCCAGGCCTCAAATACAGGATCCCAGACCTCAGACCCAGCTGCTGATCCTGAAGTGGCCCATGACTCAGCTCCAACCCTGTTAGCCGCAAGTCCAGTCCATCCAGGAACCAGGTGGGAGACACACTGTCCATGCTCCAGAGGTAAACCCACCAACATCGGTCTGACTGCATATCTTGAAGTGGCTGTAACCCAGCTACAGCACTTTACAGTCATGGTCTAGAAACCGGCCTGCCTACCCTGGAACCTGGAGAGAGACACACCCATATGTACAGGTGGGAGGTGGGCCTGCCAACACCAGTTCAACTTGAGATCCTGAAGCAACCCTGTGACCCGAGCTCCAGCTTGACTCAGTTGGCTGCCAGAGGAGTCCTGCCTGCCAAAAACCCCAGGAGGAGACAAGACCATCGGTGCACCCAGAGGAAGGCCTGCAGCCTCAGACTCACCTGTAGATCCTGAAGCAGCACAGTGCCTTGGTTCTGGCCACTCTCAGCCATCAAATAAACCAAACCTGCCTGCCAAGAGATCCACCCAATGAACTATCCGGGGACTGAGATGGAGCCATACCCATCAACATACCTGCCAACAGAACTACCATCTATACCTCCTGAAGCGGACCCTGGTCCCAGAGCCAGGCTATTAAGGAAGGTCCTGGACTTCTCACGGTCCACACCTGCCAAAGACCCTGGCAACAGGCCTGCCAATCGCAAACCATACTGCAGGCCCAGCAGCAGCCAAGTGACTGGGTACAACCCTGATAGACTGCAATTCCAGAGGCAATTCCATCAGCCCAGGGACCCACAGGAGCCCATTACTTCCAAAACCAGTCTGCGAAGACTGGAAGAGGTGATAGCTCCTTCAAATGCACAAGAGCCAACACAGGGCTACATGGATCATGAACAATAAGGCAAACATGACACTACCAAAGAAAACTAACAAAGCTCCAGTAAGTAACCCCAGAGCAATGAAGAGCTTTGGATTCATTGACAATTTAAAATAGTCATCTTCAAGAAGCTCAATAAGATGCAAAAGAACACAGACAACAAAATGAAATGAAGAAAACAGTGCATGAGCAAAACGAGAAGTGTAGCGAAGAAATAGAAACCACAAAAAAAGAGACCCTGGTGGAGGATTTACAACAAGACCACGGAGGCATAGGACATCCCTCCTTTTCTACCCCCATTAACAACTAAATATCAGCACTCGTCCACGAACAAAAGTACCTCTGCAGGATGTGTGGGATCCAGCATCAAATACCAGCAAACTTGGAGGAAGTCTCAACCACACACACATTGAGTAACTGTCAGACAGACCTCAGGAAGAGCAGGGGAACAGCAGGAGCCTGTGAACCAGCTTCAGCCGCTCTCCACCAGTCTGGAAGCAACTGGGGAACATTGACATTGGCGTTCACCCAGAAATGAGAAAGTCTTTGTAGAAGTCCAGGCTTCCTAAGGAGAAGCTCCACCACCCCAGTGCGGCAAAAAAAGAGAAAAACATGAGTTTGGATGCAATGAAGAAATGAAGTGGTAAAAGGAATTTTTCAGCATCGCCCCGCCACCCTACACAGAGAGCACAGCTGGGAGATGGAGGAAGCCAACAATCTCTACCGTGGGGGAAAGGGAGACTGGTGGGTGAGTGCCAGCTGTCCAGGACTCTGCTAAAGAAATCCATTTCTCTTCCTCAGCACCCAGAGTAGTAAGGCAGGACCTCCACTAGGGGAGGAAACAGAAGATCAGAAGAGAGGCAGATGAGAATATCAGACGGCATTAAAGGAAGCTTGTCAACAGCTGATGTCATTCTAGGCTCCAGCTGGAACCTGTCCACCAGCCACCAGGAAAACCTCACAAACAGATCCCCGCAACTGCCCCAGAGGTGCCCCCAATGCTCCAAGTGCCAAATTCACACCTCCACATACTCTGAGGAAAAGATCTTTGTGCATACTCCAGAGGACAGCATCAAGGGAACTTGAGTACAGAGGGAGCACACAGAAAAAACAAGCCAGGTCTGTGTGCAAGGGAGAATGCACAATCTTGAGCAGTCAGTGACACCTTTGGGGAAACAAAGTCAGGTTTCAGATAGCAGGCTTATTGCACTATATGGAGAGAAGACATGCCACCTTAAGAATCTTTCCACAAGAGGGTGCAAGAAACATGAGAAGGCATATTTAACAAGGCTGGAGAAAGTATCAGAATACACAGAAGGACCACAGAAAGCCTCTCTTAGCTGAATGCATCTAGCAACGGGTGGAGGAAGTGACTGCTACTTCAAATGTGAGAACAGCAATACAAAACTTGAAAGACCATGAGGAATCAAGGAAATATGACATCATCAAAGATCACAAAAATCCATCAGTAACAACACATACACATGGAATTGTAATTTACCCAGTGAAGGTTCAAAACTACTGATTTGAAGAAACTCAATGAGCTATGAGTAAAACAGAAAGACGATACAACAATCTCAGGAAAATGATATGAACAAATTGAGAATTCTAACAAAAAGATAGAAATCACTAAAAAGAACCAACAAAATACAGAAACTGAAAAATTCAATGAAAGGAATGAGGCATGCAATAGACAGCATCAACAGCAGAACAGAGCAGACAGAAGGACGCCTCAGTGAATCAGAGGACAAACACTTTGAAATAAGCCAGTCAGAGGAGAACCAAAAAAAAAAAAAAAAGAATAAAAAAGTGTGAAGAAAGCCTATGTGATCTTTGGAATGCCACTAAAGGAGCAGTATCAGAATCTTAGGTGTCAAGAGGAGAAGAGGGCAGAAAGAGTATTTGAAAAATAATGGAAACTATTTTCCATTCCTCAAAATTCCCAAAGCTGGGGAGAAACTTGGATATCCTAAGTGATTAAGCTAAAAGATCACCTCATTATTTCATTTGAAAACAGTCCTCTACGAAACATATTATAATGACACTGTCAAAAATCAAAGAGGAAGAGAGAATCCAAGAACCACCAAAAGAAAAAAAGATGGAAACTTACCACAGAATTCCATTGGGCTTCAGTAGATTACTCAGGAGAAACCTTAAATGCAAGGGAAGGGTGGGATGATATATCAAAAAAGGCCTGAAAAAAAGAAAACACGAAAATACACAAAACAGTGGTAAATGCAAAACTATAGTCTGCTTGAGAAAGCTCTAATTTTGTAATATGATGGTGTGTTAACCTCTTAACTATAACATCATGATTAACAGCAAGGAATAATACAAATAATTATAGCTACTATATTTGGCAATGAATGCACAATAAGTAGGTAATTTGTGACCAAAGAAACCATAAAGTGGGGAAAAGAGTAAAAGGTTAGAGTTTTTGTATGTGAACAAATTTAAGTAACTAGCAACGTAAAATGTACCGTTACATCTATGAGGTGTTTTATGTGATCCTCATGGTGACCATAAAGCAAAAATCCATCCTAGGTTCACACACCAAAAAAGAAGAGAATCAGAGCATATCACCCTGGAAAATCACCAATCCACAAAGGTAGGCAGTAAGACAGAAAAATAACAACACTGCAACTATAAAACAGCCAGAAGCAACTGCCAAGACGACATTAGTAAGTTACTACACATCAGTATGACTCTATGTAGATGGATTGAATTCTTCAATCAAAAGTCACAATGGCAGAATGAATTTAAAAAATAAGACCCAACTCTACACTGCCTACAAGAATTGCAATTCAGTTTAGGGACACAGGTGCAAAAGTGAGGGGAAGAAGATATATTCCATGGAATAGGAACTAAAAGAAAGAGGAGGTAGCCATATTTACTCCAGACAATATAGACTAAGCCAAAAATGGTGAGAGGAGACAAAGGTCATCTTCATAGAATAATAAAGGAGTCAACTTATCAAGAAGATATGACAGTGGTTAAAACATACGTACTCAAGATCAGATTGGATCACCTAAATATATTATGTAAATATTAATTGATCTGAAGGAAGCCATAGACAACAATTCAGTAATAGTAGGGACTTCAATACCCACTTCTAGCAATGGATAAATCATGCAGGGAGAAAATTCACAAGGAAACATTGGACATGAACCACACTCAGACCAAAGGGACCTGAGAGATACATATATACATACATATATATATATATACACACACACACACACATACATATTTTATATATATATATATATACACACACACACACACATACATATTATATATATATATATATAATAGTCTATGAAACATAGATATATTTCGTATATTGCATTCTGTGAGATATATAGCATATCTCACAGAATACATATTATATATGTTACATATATTTTTATATTCTATCCATATCTGTGTGTTACATATTCCTTTCAAATACACAGGAAATATTCTCCAGGACGGTATAATAGGCCACAAAACAAGTCTTAGCAAAACAAGTATTGGTATTCTGAAATTTAGCAAATTTAGAAATACCAAGTATCTTTTTCACCGCAATGGTATGAAACAAAATATTGATAACAAGAGGAAAGCTTCTAAACTTACAAATATGTGTAAATTAACTACACATTCTTGAAAAATCAAGGATCAAAGAAGAAATAAAAGAGGAAATTTAAAATTATCTCAAAACAACTGAATGTAGAAACACAACTTACTGAAACTTATGGAATGCTGAAAAAGTAGTTCATTGAATGATGTGTATAGTGACGAACACATATATTAAGAAAGAAAGATCCTCACTGCTAACTTTACAGTTCACGAACTATAAAAAAGTAACCAACTAAGCCCAAGGTTAGAAGAAGGAAGAAATAACAAATATCAGAGTGGAAATAAATAAAATAGAGGCAAAAAGAATCAAAAACATCAATAAAACTAAGAGCCAGATTTTGAAAATATAAGAAAATCGACAAACCTTTGGCTAAACTACCAAAAAAAGAACACTCAAGTAAAATAATAAATAAAAGATGACACATTACAATAATACAAAAGACATACATAAGATCATAAGAGATGACTATGAGCAACTATACACCAGCCAATTGGCTAATCTAGAAAAAACAGATAAATTTCTAGAGATATAAAACCTACAAAGTGAATCATGAACAAATAGAACATTTCAATAGAACAATAACTAAGGAGATTGACTCAGTACTCAAAATTGTCAAACAAAATAAAACACAGGAGCAGATGATTTTGTTGGTAAATTCTACCAAACATTTAAAGAAAAACGAACTAAAACTAAAACTCTTCCAAAAAATTGAAGAAAACACACTCAAACTCATTTTTAGAGTCTGCATTGCCGTGATACCCAAGCCAGATAAGAACATTACAAGAAAACAAAAGGGAAGGCAATGTCCTGGAGGAATAAATGTTCAAAAATTCTTTATAAAACCCTAGCAAACTGAATTCAGCAGCACATTAAAAGGATCATTCGCCATGATCAAGTTAGACTCATCCTGGGGTTCAAGGATGGCTTGACACACAAGCCAAAAAATGTGATATCTCACATTAATAGAAGGAAAGAAATAAATTATATGATCATCTCAATAAATGCAGAAAATGTATTTGACAAAATTCAGCATCCGTTCATGATAATAAAATCTCAACAAATTAGGTATATAAGGAACATACCTCAACAGAAAAAGGCCGTATTTGGCAAGCTCACAGCAAACATCATACTCCGTGGCAAAAGTGAAAGCTTTCCCACCACGTAAGGAAAAGACAAGGGTGTCAGTTCTCACCACCCTGGTCGATACAGGACTGAAAGTCCTAGCAATTGGACAAGTAAAATAAGTAAAAGGGCATCTAGGTTAAGGAGAGAATTAAAATAGTCTTTATTTGCAGAGGATAGGGTCTAAGATACAGAAAATCCTACCTAGCTGAACCAAAAATTGTTAAAATTGATCAATAAATTAAGTAAAATTGAAGAATACAAAATCAATTACAGAAAAGAGTTGTTACCATAGGCTAACAATGAAATACTTAAAAAAAGGAGTACAGGAAACATTCCCGTTCATGATTAGCATCAAGAACAATAAAAATATTTTGAATAAATTTAATCAAGTAATGGAAAGATGTATACACTGAATACTAAAGGCTTTTATGAAATAAATTGAGAAAGACACAAATACCATGTAAAGATACCATGTGTTCATGGATTGGAAGAATTATATTAAAATGTCCATACAACCCAAGCCATCTACACATTCAACACAAGCCCTATCATGATTCCAGTGGCATATTTCCGAGAAACAGAAAAAACAATCCCCAAAATTATATGGAGCAAAAAAAGAACCAGAAAAACCAAAGCTATTTCGACAAAAAAGAATTAGGTAATATGCATCCTACATCCTGATTTCAAAGTATACTACAAAACCATAGTAATAAAAACACTATGGTACTGGCATAAAAATAGACACATAGACAAATGGGGCAGAATTGAGAACCCAGAAGTAAACCCTCACTTGATTATATGGTCAATTAGTATTTGACAAAGAAGCCAAGAACACTCAAGGAGAAAGAAGAGTCTCATAAATGGTCTTGGGAAAATAAGATAACCACATAAGAAGAATGAAATTGGACCTCTTTGTTACACCACTCACAAAAATGAGCTCAAAATGGATTAAAGACTTAAATGTAAGGCCTGAAACTGTAAAATTCCTAGTAGAAAATATACAGAAAACACTCCTTGCATTGGTCTTGGCAACAGTTTTTGATATAACATCAAAAGCACAGGAGACAAAGTAGAACATGAACAGGTGGGACTACATCAAACTAAAAAGCTTCTATACAACAACAAAAAAATAAAAAAAATGAAGATCAACCTATGAAATGGGTAAAATTTTAGCAAATCATACATCTAATAAAGAGTTAATATCCAAAATATATAAATGAACTCATACAAATTAAAAGGAAAATAATGTACAATTCAATTAAAAAAATGAGCTGAAGAACTGACTATGCCCTTTCCCCAAAAATCCATTTTCCCCAAAAGGCCAAGAAGTACATGAAAAGATGTACATCATCGCTAATCATCACAGAATTGCAAATCAAAGCCACAGTAAGATATCACCTGTCAGGCACTTGTTGGAATGGCTACCATCAAAAAGACAAGAGAAAACAACTGGATCAGGCTGTGGGGAAAAAAGAGAACCTTTGTTCACTGGTGGTGGGAACGTAAATTGGTACAGCCACTATGGAAAATAGTATAGAGGTTCCTCAAACATTTAAAAAGAGAACTATTATAAGATCCAGCAATCCTACTTCTGAGTGTATATCCAAATGGAAGGAAAACAGGATCTTGAAGAGATATCTGCCCTCCAATGTTTACTGCAGAATTATTCAAAGTAGCCAAGCTATAGAAACAACCTAAGTGTCCTTCAAGGGATGAATGAATAAAGATGCAGTCTACACATGCAATGGAACATTAGTTGGCCTTAACAGAGAAGCAAATCCTATCATTTCGGATGACGTGTGAAACTTGAGGGCAGGATGCCAAGTGAGCTACTTCAGACAGAGAAAGACAAATACTGTATGGTATCACTTATATGTGGAATCAAGAAAAGCAAACTCATAGAAATAGAGTAGAATGGTGGTTACCAGGGGAAGGGGGAATTTGGAAGATCTTGGTAAAGGGTACAACCTTTCTTGGGATCTAAGTCACAGCATTGTGATTACACATTTCTGTGCCATGTAATAACATTTTGGTCAATGAAGGACTGCATATACATAACGTTAGTACCAAATAGCTTACGTGTGTGGTAGGTTTTACCATCTAGGTTTGTGTATGTATACTCTATTACGTTCACACAATGGTGAAACTGCCAATGGACACGTTTCTCAGAACGTGTCTCTGTTGTTAAATGACGCATGACTGTAGTTAACAATACTGTCTTTATACCTGAAAGCTGTTAACTACTAGATCTTAAATGTCTCACCACAAAAAAAAAATAATTATGTGACATGATGGAGGTGTAGTTCATACTATAGCAGCAAATATACTGCAATGATAAGTGTATTAAATCAACATGTTGTACACCTTAAACTTACACAATTTTATGAGTCAAAAATATCTCAGAAAAATTACCAAAATCCTGGAGTTGAAGAATACAAAGAGAGATCTGAAAAATTCAATAGAGAGCTTGAAAAGCAGACTCACTGAAGCAGAAGAAAGAATCTGTGACTAGATGACAGATCCTCTGAAATTATCCAGTCACAAGAGGAAGAAGGAACCAAAAAAAAAGGAAAAAGCCTATCTGAATTATGAGAAATCCCCAAATAAACAAAATTTGCATCATGGAGTTGCAGAAGAAGAGAGAAAGGGGCAGAAAGCTTACTTAAAGGAAAAAAGGCTGAAAACTTCCCAAACCATCACAGAGATATGGGTATCCATGTACGTGAAGCTCAAAGGACTTCAAACTACATCAACCCAAAGAAGAGTTCTTTGAGACACACTGTAAGCAAATGATTACAATTCAAGACAGGGAGACAGATGTGGCATGTGTCAGCAAGATGGCAGAGGAGGAGATATTAAGCTTCATCCTCTACCAAAATATAATAATTAGACAGCTATCCACAAATGAAAATATCCCTGGAACAATTCAAGAGTCCAACTGATGCCATACAGAAACACACAAAAGGGAGAATAACCACACAGAAAGGAACAGTGTGGAGGCTGGCTTAGCTGAGAAGTCTAGCCGTGCTGGGAACAAAGAAGAAGGGTGTGGGCTATCTCTATCAGAGACATGGCAGTGTTATCACATTCTGTGGTGGCCTGCTGTGCAGAGGTCCCCAGCAGCCTTTGCCACTGAGGGCTTCAACCACCCACACAATACTGACTGCTCCCAGCAACTTCCACAGTGGAGTGCTTTGCAGTGTTCATTAGTGTGGATCTCAATTGCCTACTACAGAGAGGTCACTGGCAGCCTTGGTCTCTGAGAGAAACAACAGCAACTGGCATTGGAGACCCCCTGGAGAGGGAGACCCTACTGCTCCCATGCAGCAAGTAGCTGCTGCTACAGGGCTGCTACCCCTCACAACCCCATGCACAACCCCATCCCAAAAGCCCTGATGCTCCGTGCACTCAGACTTCAGACCCTGGCTCCACAGCACTCCTTCAGTGTCTGCACTCCAGGTTCAGGCTCTGTGGTTATTATGTGTGAGCCCAGCTTCACATGCTCGCCTGCATCTTTTGTGTGGGCCCTCATGTCTTGGGCACTGGAGCAACCACTATTTACGCTAATCTGTGTAACAGACCCCACAGCTGCCATCTCTATGCACCCACATGCACACTGGACCCCAGACCCATGGAGAGTGGCACAATTGTGTCTCAGGCACTGGAGCCACCACCATTGCACAGCAGCAAGTGCCTGGGACCTGGGAGCCACTGTTGCTCCACAATGACCATGCTGCAGACCCCAGCACTGGCCCATGGCCATTTATCCTCACACAAAAAAACAAAAAACACCCAACTAATGCAACCTACAAAAGAAGGCTTCCTTAAGCTTTAAAAACACATAGATTCAGAGTAAGAAGATGGTAAAAGATATTCCATACAAGTG
The DNA here is from genome assembly GCA_014189135.1 of Dicerorhinus sumatrensis harrissoni. NCBI lineage: Eukaryota > Metazoa > Chordata > Mammalia > Perissodactyla > Rhinocerotidae > Dicerorhinus > Dicerorhinus sumatrensis. The sequence goes on from JABWHU010000930.1 coordinate 121,439,071, forward strand.
GAAATCACACACTGTGGGAACAAATATTTTTCAATCACACAAAATAGACTTTAACACAAAAATAGTAATAACAGATAAAGGAGGTCAGTATGTAATAATAAAGGGGTCAGTTATTCAAAAGGATATAACAAAAAAACATAGACATGTGCCCAACTTGGGAGCATCTATATTTATTAAACAAACACTAAAATATCTGACAGGATACATAGACATCAAAATCACAATAATAGGAAACTTCAAAACCCCATTTTCAACAACGGACAGATCATTCACACAGAAAACCAACAAGGAAAGATTGGTCTTGAACTATATGTTAGAACAAAGGTCTAACAAACACGTATAGAACATTCCATCCAACAGCAGCAGAATACATATTCTTCTGAACATACATAATAGAGCCAAAATAGATCATAAGTCATGACAAAACAAGTCTTAGCAAATTTAAGAAGACTGAAATCATACTTAGTATCTCTTCTGACCAAAATGGTATGAAACTAGAAGTCAACAACAGGAAGAAAGTTGGAAAATTCAAATATGTGGAATTAAGCAACACACTCCTGAACAACCAAGGGTCCAAGAGGAAAATAAATGAGTCAAAAATATATCTAGAGAAAACCAAAAACAGAAACAATGTACCAAAACTGATGCACTTTATACCTCAAGAAATTAGAATGAGAAGAAAAACTGGGACTAAAGGTAGCAGAAGTAAAGAGATAACAAAGATCAGAGCAGAAATAAAGAATGACAAGAAAAAATGTAGGAGAGATGAATGAATCTAAGAGGTTGCTTTCAAAATACAAGCAAAACTGGCAAACTTTTTGTTAGAATAAGAAAAAAGACAGAAGACACAAATAAAATCAAAAATGAAAAAGTAGACAATACTGTGATAGAAGAGAAACACAAATGATAGTAAGAAAAAATACAGGCCAACAAACTGGATGACCTAGAGAAATGGATATTCCTAGAAACATAAAACCTATCTAGATTGAATCATGCAGAAATAGGAAATGAGAGCAGTGTAATACAGAGTAAGATTACATTACTAATCCAAAATTTCCCAAAGGAGAAACGTCCAGGACGTATGGGCTTCACCAGGGAAACTAAAAAATATTTAAGGAAAATTGGACACCACCCTTCTCCAACTCTTCCAAAAAGTTAAATGAAAGAGAACACTCCCAAACACATTCTATGAGGCCATTGTTCTTCTGATACCAAAGCCAGATAGGATATTAACACAAAAGGGGAAAATGACAGGTCAAACCTTCTGAAAAACATATACGCAAAAAAATCAACAAAGTAGTAGGTACTGAGAGTCAAGAGCACAGTAAAAGGATCATAAACCATGATCTAATGGGAAGTATCACTGGATACACGAATGATTCAAGCAATCAATAAATTTGATACACCCCATGAATAGAATGACAAATAAAATTCATATGATCAGATGCAGAATAAATGCACAAAACACACTGGACAAAGTTCAATATCCATTCGTGATTAAAACTCTCAACTAAGTTGATATGGAACAAACATAACACAACACAATAAAAAGCCATTAATGACAAGCCCACAGCAACAAAACACTCAGTGGTGAAAGGTGACAGCTTTTACACTGTGATCACAAACATGCAAGGGTGCCCACTGTCACCTCTCCTACTCAACACAGTACAGAAGTCCTAGCCTGACCAAGGAGGTAAGAAAAAAAAAAAGCCATCCAGATGGGAAAGGAAGAAGTAAAACTGTCCCTCACTGAAGATGATATAATCTTATATATAGAAAACCCTGATGCTACCAAAAACTATTAGAATTAATCAACAAATTTTGTAAAGTTTCAGGATTCAAAATCAGTATCCAAAAATCAATTGCAATGATGTACACTAAAACCAAAATAACTGAAAAAGAAATAAAGTAAACAATCCCATTCAATAATTATCAAGAAATAAAATACGTAGAAATAAATTTAATCAAGGAGGTGAAAAATCTATATACTGAAATCTACAACATGTAATGAAAGAAAGTGAAGACACAAATAGACCTCAAGATAGCCCATGTTTGTAGGTCAAAGAAAATAGGTAAGATTCCCATCCTCCCCAAAGTCATCTGGAGATTCAATACAATGTCTATTTCACAGTAGTAGAAGAAAACAATCATAAATGTGTGTGGAACCACAGAAGACCCCCAAATAGCCAAAGCAATCCTGAGAAAGCATAATACATCAAAAGACACCACATTTCTGATTTCAAACTCTACTACAAAGCAACAGTGATCAAAACATATGGTGCTGGCATAAAAACAAACACACAGACCAAAGAAACAGATCTGAGAGACCAGAAATAAACCCTGCATATATGGTAATTAATATCGACAATGGAGCCAACAATACTCCATGGGGGTAAGGACAGTCTCTTCAAAAAACGGTGCTGGGAAAAGAACATAACCACAAGCACAGGAACGAAACTGGGCCCTTATTTTACACCATTCACAAGAAATGAACTCAAAATGGATTAAAGCCTTAAACACTAGACCTGAAGCTGTAGAGCTCCTATGAGACAAGACAGAAACAAATCACTTTGACAGTGGTCTTGACAATGGTTACTTAGATATGACACCAAAGTCACAAGCAACAAAAGCAAAAATCCCAACAAAAGTGGGACTGCATCAAACTAAAAAGCTTCTGCAGAGCAAGTGACAATTCAACAAAACAAAAAGGCAACCTCAGAAATGGGAGAAAATATTTGCAAATCATGTATCAGATAGGGGGTTAATATCCAAAACATATAGAGAATTCATCAAAGTAATAGCAACGAAAATAATTGCAACTAAAATACGGGCAAAGGACCCAGACAGACTTGTTTCCAAAGAAGACATACAAATGGCCAACAAGTACAAGAAAAGATGTTCAACATCACTAATTAAGAGGTAAGTGTAAATAAAAACCACAATCAGGTATCACCTCACACCTGCTAGAATGGCTCTCATATAAAAGGCAAGAGCTAGGAAGTGATTAATAGGATGTGCAGATGGAGAACCCTCATGCACTGTTGGCGAGAATGGAAATTGGCACAGCCACTTTGGAAAACAGTATGGAGGTTTTCAAAACAATAAAAACAAAACTACTATATGATCCAGCATCTCACTTCTGGGTCTACATTCGAAGTAAAAGAAAACAGGAGTTCAAAGAGATATATTCACACCCATGTTCATGTCAGTATTATTCACGATGGCAAAGAGATGAAAACCACATCAAAGATGCCTCATCTTTGATATATATATTAGATGAATGTATATTATATAGTATATATTCACTATACTAGATGTTTAGAATAATGACCTTGAAGACTTAATGCTAAGTGAGATAATTCAGACAGAACAAGACAACTCCTGTAGGATATCACTTACACATGGACATTTAGAAAGCCAAACTCAGAAACAAAGTGTAGAACAGTGGTTACTAGGGTTGGGCTGAGGGAAAGGAGAGATTTTGATCAAAGTTTCCAAACCTCCAGTTATTTAGCAAGTAAGTCTAGAGTTCTAATGTACAGCACGTAATTATGGTTAACAATACCGTATTATATACGGGACAGTTGCTGAGACAGAAGATCTTAAAACTCGAACAAGAAAGAAATGGTGGTTATGTGACATGATGGATGTGTCAGCTATGCTTAGGTTATAATAATTTTGCAATGTATTAGTGTGTCAAATAAATATGTTGTACACCTTAACCTGCACAATGATATATGCCAATTATATGTAAATACATTTGAAAAGAAAAAAAAGTTGCCAACCAAAAATACTTTACCCAGCAATGCTGTTCTTCAAAAATGAAGGAGACAAAAAAACACCTCCACACAAACAAAGCTGAGGGATTTTGTTACCACTACACCTGCCTTACAACAATGATAAAGGGAGACCTTGAGGCTGAAATAGAAAGAGGCTAATTAGTAACACGAAAAATTACAAAAGTATAAATTCACTGATAAAGGTAAGTATATAGTCAAGTTCAGAATAGTTGAATACTATAATGGTGGTGTGTAAATCACTTTATGATAACATCAAAAGACAAAAGTCTTAAATATAACTATAACCCCAATAATTTTCTGATGAATATAAAACATAAAACTCTATGAATTGTGGCAACAAACACATAAAATACGTGTGGGGGGAAGACATATTCTCTGTATGGAAATACAATTAATTTATCAATGGCCAGAATAGAGTTTTATCTGTACTATGTATAACACAAAGCAAAAAAATACAGCAGATACTCAAAATATAAAGAGATAGGAATCAATGCAAACAACTATAAAAATCATCAATTCCCACAAAGACAGAGGAAGACAGGAACAAATGAATTACAAAACATTCAGAAATCAGTTAAAAAGATGGCAAAAGTAAGCCTTCACCTATCGATTATTTCTTTAAATGTTAATTGATTAATTTCTTCTATCAAAGGACAAAGATTACATAAATTGATATAAAGAAAACAAAACATAATTCTATCCTGCTATAAAAACTCATTTCAGTTTTAAGCACACACACACAGACTTAAAGCAAAGGGATGAAACAAGAATATTCGTCACTATTGGTGAGCAAAATAGAGCAGGGATGGTTATTTACAAAAGAAAACCTATACATCAAGGAAAAAACTGCAAAACGAGACAAAGAAGGTCATTGCACAATGCTAACATGGCCAATGAATACATCAAAGAGATAAAACAAATATAAATACATATTCACCCCACAGGTGAACACCTAAATATATTAAAAATATTAACATACATGATGGCAGAAAGAGAATACAATGTCACAGCAAAAGGGAACTTCAATACCTCAATTTCAAAAGAGCC
>JABWHU010000930.1:121516479-121532617 GCA_014189135.1 Dicerorhinus sumatrensis harrissoni
CACCACAGCATGGCTTTGCAAGCGGTGCGTCAGTGCACGCCCGGGATCTGAACCGGCGAACCCCGGGCCGCCGCAGCGGAGCGCGTGCACTTAACCGCTTGCGCCACCAGGGCGGCCCCTAATCTTTATAATTTTTAAGAGACACTCTCAGGTATCTCAAAGATGGTTTTAGGTCTTAAAAGATATTCTGATATTTTTTTCTATACTCAAGATCTCTTTGGAAGGCAAAAGTCAGAAAAGTTATCTGAGAAGAATTGGACACCATTAAAATTAGTTGATTGATAGCTAATAATGAATGCTTATTACCTATTTAATTAAACTGACAATAAATAAAATATTTAAAAATAAACATAAAGGAAAATGACTGTAAATAAAACTAGCTCTTTTCTAAGTAATAAATTTTTTTCTTTGTTTTCTTTTCTTCTTAAATAATTAAAAACATAATGCCAATCTAAAGCACAGAAATTATTCTGGTAAGTCACAAATCTTTATTATCTAGGCAAATTATGCAGAAAATTAAGAATAACCTTTCATACTGTAAGCAAACACATTAATCAGTAAAGCAAAGAAGGAACCCATTAAGATTGAGCAAACTTTACCAAAATGTTAACACTTCTTTTCACACTCAGATAATATAAACCAATGCAAGTAAAATTCACTTTTCAAACTGTATTGTTGAATATACTTTTATTTATTCCACAACAAATTAACATTTTTCTTGAGCATAGAGATTTTTTCTCAGTGGTACACAAAGTCAAAACAATTTTCATATTATTATCAAGATGCTATTTATGTAACATCTTACATATCTTGATATATACAATGTGTTTATTACTGCTATTTTAAAATGAGGCAACACATAAAATTTTTGTTTGATTATTGATAATTATAAGTCATAGTAACAAAAATATTTTGGTTATCTTCAATAGGATTTCAGAGTGTAATGAGGTCTGGACAACAAGCAACAATAACAAATCGTGGTAAAACCAAGTTAATTTTTGTTAAAGAAAACTACTATTTTGCCTTGAAAACCAAGAAACATGTACACAATTCTATTTCTCTGTCACTGTTGCTCCCATTATGTAGTCTCAACCACATATATTAATTAAAACCTTTGGCTAATATAACATATTTTTCAGAGAAAACTGCAGGAGATACATAATAGTTAACTGTCACACAGCAACATTTTTGCAGAGATCATAAAAACAGATAACACAACTTCTCCAACCACACACATATCCTTTTACAACTTCTCAAAGTGGCATTAAAATGATTATTAACAGATCCACATATATAGCCTCTCTGTTGCATATAAAAATTGGAAGTAAAAGTATAGAAACTTAAAATTACGCTTAGTAATCAATGTAGCAGTATTCTGGCTTACTTTGAAGTAATCTAGGAATTCCATAAATATCCATTAATTTACTCAATCGTCTTGGTCCAATATTTTAAGCCACCTAAATGTATTGAAAAATAATCATCCAACTTACACATTACAAAATGTGATTACTGTTGAAATCAAAGTTTGTCATAACAATGATTCAATTTGGTTAAATACTGTGAGTGAAACTAGGACCCCTCTCTGTAGTCTAACAGGCAAACCTAGGAAGCAAGCTGCATAGGCTTCAAATCAGTACAAAAATCCATGCTGTAACTTAAAGCAGACATGCAGGCCATCCTAAGCCTGTATAAGAATGACCTGCAACTCCACCTCTCTTCCCAGGTAGACATATCCACAACAGGAAAGATAAAGGGTACCTTTTTCTCATATTTCCCAGCTGCATTTCTAAGAGACTGAGAAAAAAAGTAACAACCCTGGTCCTTGCCTCCCTCCACACATAGGTAACACCAACATTATGAGCCTGATGTGTAACTCCTTTCCTGCACGTACATTGCCTTGTTAAAAGGTACAAAATTTGCACTCAGATCTGGAGACCCCAGAGGAATTGCTCAGAATATTCTTTCGGACTGTTTCCTGGGACTGGAGTTCTTCACCTTGATTATCAGAGAAACATCTTTAACTAACCTTTACCTAGACTCTTTATTTCAGTTGACAATACAGATTTACCCTCTTGTAATAATAAACATTAAATGGAAATAATTTTAGTTTATTTACCAGTTAACCTGGAAAAATGTACCTAAGTAGAATGAAAATGTATGCTTGTATTTACTTAACACCAATTAATCAGAGAAAACAAAGTTGTTTCTATTAAACCAAAATGGTTAGTCTCATTTGCAAAAACTCGACTTAAATGTGGAAATTTGGATTTTTAAAACTCTTCGGAGTTAGTTCTTGCAAAAATAGGATTTCTTTTTCTAGAGCATTTAAAATTTAAGATGTTTACTTTTATTCTTTTCTGGACATTTAGGAATATTCAGTTTAGAACTCGTTTGTTTTATATGCTAATACATAAATAGTGTTGAGAGATAGAAAAAATTACACGCACAAAATGAGAGAGATTGCAAAATTACAGACACGGACATAGAGACAGAGAGAAAAAAAGCTGGTACCTTCAGTTAAACCATTCCAACTACAAGTTAAGTTTAAACACAGAAAACACAGGCAAAAGTCTCATCATTCCAAATATTAACAAACTAGTCTCTTTCTTCATGGGATGAAAAATTCTTAATTGATTTGAGCCAAAACACACAAATAGACAAAAAGAAATTAACAAACTAGATTCTGTCTTTCATCTAATCAGAACTCCATAAGCTTTTAATCTATTTACAGAGAATAGCATATGATCAGATTATAAAACTATATTCCCAATCATTACTGCCACTAATGGGGAATAATTTCATTATCCATAAATGAGCTAAAGCCAATCCAAAAACAAAACACAAAGAGAGGAAAAGCAAACAAATACAGAAACTGAGAGCCCACAAAACTGAAGGTCTATTGTAGCTTGAAATTAAGCACTGAGAGCTAATAAAAAATGTGCTTGGGGTTAAACTGTTCACCTCTCAGGCAAATGAGTTTACCTTGGTCCGCCAGGCTTCAATCCATTGGAAAACCTCCGAGGAATCTCCAAAATTCTTTAAAAGATTATTTTTAAAATAGAATGTAATTGTGACTTTCACAAAAGCTTGGGCAAGTAGATGGTCTCCGTAACCACCAAATCAGCAAGTTGAGCCCCTCACTGAGTGTGAAGACACTGCCCTCCCACTAGAAGTCCTTGTGAGGAACATCTGTAAAATTAGTGGGTATTTTGTGTAGCTCAACCATCTGAGATACCTGCACTACACTGTCACTGAGCTATTTTACAAGTCTTTAAAGTGCAGAAAATTGCAAAGGATCAATGGTACCTCTTCGTTTTCCTCCCACTTCTACACTTCCCGACTAGTTTTTTCTTTTCTGCTTCTCCAATCTGCTTCCCAAGGAAACTTGGAATAGCAGCTGGCAAATTAACCCATCACAGACAGATTAATCTGCCACATTAAAAACCGAAACAAAAGGGCCAATTTTCGCTAAGGGTTCCATCTCAGCGCTACCTTGGTTTGCATACCAATTGTTGTTAGGGAAAGATCTCAACCCTTGGCTCTTCCCCCACTGCCCGAGGTCCCCTTCCTGAGCATCCCTTCCTTTCCCTCTGTTGGGGGAAGAGGGAGAATCTCCCTCTGCCCTTTTCCTTAAGGTTCTTATGGCTGGCCAAATAATTAACAAGACAGGTTAGCAGGAGAAAATAACACCAAGTTTAATAACATGTATACATGGGAGAAACCAGGGAAACTGCATTTCTCAACACAATAGCAGAAACTCTCCTCTTAAATACCATGTTCAGCCAATGACAAAGAAGGATGTTGGGGGTGGGAGGAGTCAGTTACAGGAGATTACCACTAAAGCACAGTAAACAAGAGTAAGGTTATTATGCAGATTTAAGGCCTCACCTTCCACATTGATAAGCCTCTAGAAATGAGGTCATCCCCCCTCTTCCCAAATCAGAGAGGGAGATAACTTTACAAATGGAGATTTCCCTTATAAAAGTAAATGATTGTCTGGCAACTCCTCGCAGGGCCATGCAGAGGATGTGGCCAGAGAGACAGAACTTCCGATAAGATGGGCTTGTTGGTGCCTTTCCTGTTGTAACATTTATCCTACATTATCTTTACAGCCATCATGAAGATCTGTTCCAGGAAGGAGCCACCATGTCAAATTCTTTAGGCAGTTAGTGGGGGAGGTCAAATGTCCTCAGAGAAAACAACCAAGGTAAAGAGATACATTTCAGGGTGGCCAAATCTTGATCTCCCACACCTCCCTAGCAGACAGACACAAACACCGAGAAAGGACTGTTTCCTCTTGCACTCTTGGTCGCAGCTGTGGCCCAGGAAGCTGGGGCTGCTTCCCCACCCCCTGCGGTTTTTGGCGCGGCAGCCACCATACCCCCTTCCCTGAGGCTGGTAAAGAGGCAGACTATCCTCTTCTCTGCTTTTTGGTACTGCTGTGCATCTCAACGCCCACCGGAGGCTCTTGAGGCTGCTGCCGGTATCATTCAGCAGCACAGGAGACTTAGCCATGATCCTGCCCCCGACCCTAGGCGGGCGGCTGTACTCTGAGGCTTCTGTCCTCACATGTGGTCTTCATTTCACACACCGGCGGCATGTTTCTTCTAGGCTCCTCTCTTTGGGGCTTTTCTGAGTGAGGAGGGAGGTGTAGACGAAGTTAGAAACACAGCGATGCCAGAGGCAAAGGGAAAAACACTTGGCTCTCGGTGTGAGCTTCAGAGGCGAAAAGGAGCGCCCTGCGGGGATGAGGCAGAGCCTTGGTGCTGAAAAGGCAAGCAAGAGATGGCTGTCCCGGGAGGACAGGCTGGAGAGCGAGTGAGCTTCAGGTTTGCTTTTGTTCATCCCTTTGCACTCTCATACAGGCCAAGGTAGAACTGACCCACTCCCTCGCAACCGCAGAGCCGGCAAGAGAGCTGAACAGATTAGCGGTCATCAAAAGAAACCAAAGACACCTCAGCCCTCAAACTGTTCCCCTACCTTCAGCTTGGGCGACCTCCCTGGGCTTTTGCTTACTCCTCCCTGCTTGGCCTTCGAAGGTTGAAAGCAGTGTTAATGTTGTCTCCTGGAAAACACAGTTTAAACACGTGTTCAAAATACAAAAATGTTACTTCATTATTTCCACGGTAAGGAAGCTCACTACCACAACAGGGCCTTAAGTATTAGTAGGAAGTAAAGGAGACTGGAAATGACAAAGTTGGGATACGTTTTTGAAGATGTGAAATTTAAACTAAGACTGGTCTTTCAATTGGGGTATGGGAATTGGTTAGGATGGGGTAAAGACATCCTGTACAATAATGCAGGATTCATGGGTACAGATATATGAGAATTTTCACGTGGAAGATTCAAAGAGATGTTAAGATATAAACTGTGGTTTGATACTTCAATGGAATAGTCTTTCAGAGCATTTCAGGAGTGAAATTTATTTGACACTTTTGTCTTCCTGGATAAGTTTCCTGGAATAGTGAACTATGTTGTGGAAGACAGGGAAATAAAACCTTGAGATGTGAGAGTACCTTCTGATTATCAGCATAAAATAAACCCAATCTGGACAAAGGCATAGTGGGGGTTGTGCAAAAAGTTCTAGTCGAGGCTTACTTATGGTTTTCTTCCCAACCCCTCCCTAGTCGTCCTGTGATTCCAGGCCAGCCTATGGCAGCATCTCCAATTGCTCCGTGGTCCTGGGGAGGGTGGAAAGTAGACAGGCTCCCTTGGCCCAGCCGGCTGCTTCCTACTTCAGCAGCTTGGTCAGCCTCAGCGGCTTTCCCTCTCTTCTGTCCCCCAACCTCTCTCCCAGGTCCCTCTGTCACCTCCTGCCCTCTTGGCTTTTCCCCTTCATGGTCTGTCTCTTGACTCCCATAGCGCAGTCAACCGGCTTTCCTGAGACTCAAAGAAGTTTGTGTTTCCCCAGGGACAGCAGCCAAATGCTTCCCTTGTTTCCACGAAAAAAAAAAAACAATACTCCAGGAACACTCCAGAGGGGAGGAGGCAGGCGATGAGTCCCATTCCTCCCCTCAGAATTCCACACTCCAACTTCAGAATGCTTGGTCTGTCTTGGTCGTAGTAGTGGTGGTGATAAGCATAGTTTGAAGGGAAGGATCCTTAGAGCAGCTACGGCGCCGTAGTTCTGGGTTCTCCCACCTCTGGAGGAAAATTTCTCCTGCCCAGGGTGCGCAGCACCCCATTCCTGGGATTCCGAAGTGCTTCTGCCTTAGGACAGCTTCTCACAGTCTCAACTGCCCCTGTGTACTCTGACCTGAGAAGACGCTTCCCTGGTTTTCTTCCTTGCTTGGTACCAGGGGGACCACTGAGCAATGGCAGGCTATGGCCTGCTGCCTACGCCTCCAGCATGCAGTGTGCAAGTTTTACCCACGTGGGATGCGCAGCAGATAAACACCAGAAGTTCTGTGACACCCCACCTAAGAGGCCCAGCAAGGGGTCAATGGCTGCCTTGCTTTTTTTTCTCCAAAGGGGAAAGGATGTAGGAAGAACAGAGCTTCAAAATTTGCCCAAAATATGAGGCCGTTTTTATGTCGAGTATGTGTTTATCTGGGTGGAGGACTATTGGCTACCATTGTGGCTGGCTTACCTTTTGGGGCTAGTGAGGAACGCTGGAAGGACTCTGAGAACAACTTTTCTTGAAGCTGAAGTTCCCTTCAGTATAAAAAAAAATTTAAAGCTGTACCTGGGGGATCAATGGAACTTCTTTAGAACAAAATGTGCATGTCTACAGACAAGAATTATTTTTGTACTACTGTTAACTTTCTAAATTCACAGACATGTAAAATAGCTCACAGGAAAGAAAGGCTCAGAACTCCCATAGATAACTGGAAGTACTGACCATAGGTAGGGAGGGCATAGTTTCCACCAATATAGAGGACTTCTATTGACTTTTTTTTTTTTAATAGATGAAAGTTTGTTTTGCTGGAAGTTTTCATAAGGAATCTCAGATTGGACTTTTAAAAGCCTCTAAGTCTAGGAAGACAAGTCTAAGAATTCGCCATCAGATTTTACTTGCAGCACTTATATTTAGGTGAATTCCTCTATTTACAAGGTTCCATATATTCTTAAGATTCCTAGTCCTTCCAGGAAGCGATCCTTCTTACTAACTATACAGCTAGACCCTTGAAACCAGGTATCAGGCCAGTTTTCCCAAGACAGCTCTGTGAGCATTGGTTTCACAATGTCAACCTTAGTTCCTTGAAAGTGTCTGATCATATCTTTTGTTTCCCCTCCTGGCAGCAGCATTAGGCCTGGCTATCCATCAAGTAGCAATGGGGAAAAAGATACAGATTGAATGGTGTTTCCTTTTAGACTTCAAAGTATAAATTTGACCTGTGGGCAGTAGTTCCTAATCTTCGCAGATTTTCTAGATTGCTTTGATATTAAATGAGTACCATAAAAAACAAGGCAAGACCTTGGTTGTACAACCAATATATCCTGTTGACAAAAAGACGGGTTTTTATTAAACCTATGCAGATAACTATATTACCATGAAAATAAGAAAACTCAATACGAGATTTCAATTTCTGAAGGCATCATGTAGGGTGAATGAGATATCATTTATAAACACTTCATTTCAGTTTACAAAAGCAGAAGGAATCTACTAAATTGTTGTGAATTATAGACAGTTCAAAGGAAAGAGAAAGGGCTTCTTATGTAACCAAAAAGTAGAGCCTAAAACAATATCAACAATATTCCCTCATTAGTTCATTCAGTCCTATGAAATTAATTCCTGTTCTGCTGAATCTTGGTTTAGTAGTATCATGAGCCCATCTGTTTCTCTACTAAAAAGACTTCTAGAAATCTTGATTCTGTCTATTGCTATGGCCCCAACATTGTCTAAACTATATTACTAGAAATCTGTACCCAATAATGTATTTGAACCGGCAATAGTTTGAAGAGTGATGGGATCTGAGACAGTCCTTCCTTGTTGAAGATGAAGTACACTGGCCTGTAGCTGATTGCAAATACTTTCATGGAAGCAAATAAAAAGCTATGTATAGCTGATTAAAGGCTTAAAATGGCTTTGGTTAACTTATCACTGAGTGATCATTTTCAAAAGTAAAGAATCTGATGAGAGTTCATAATAAGAATATTACAACTAACAAAGAAATTTGGTTACATCTGTGGTATGCAAAACAAAGCTAATTCATAAAATTTTAAACATAATATCTAAAAAGATAATAATATGGCTACTTTCAAAGAAGGCAGTGAAAAATATGCCTGAAATAAAAACAGGTACAATTTTTATGGATGAAAAAATCTTGAAATAATTCTAAGACAATATGCAAAATAGCAAATGCAAATATAGCAAAATAAATATAGCAAAAATACATTAAAGATAAACCAAGAATATGTCAAGAATAGACCAAGAATATCAAATTAAGAAATTCAGTAGGTCTGAAAGAGGTCATAGTTATCTGTAAGTAAATAAAACAATGCGTAAATCTGACATGCATCCCCATTGAAAACCACCAGCCTAAAAGATGCTATAATGCTATAGTCAATAAAAGAAGTAGGGTTGTGATCCAGTTAACACTTTTTAAAACAAATGAAATTATAACTGATAACATTGTTATTTTTGTTTAACATGAGGCAAAGTAAAACCAGGATTCTGATAAGTAAAAACATCATAGACAGCAAGGACATTAACAAATCTCTAGGAGTTTTGTATACAGTATATGATTTGTGAAGTATTTATATTAATAATAGCTTCCCTATTCAAATTTAACACGGTGGAAGCTGAGCATCACTTCTGATTTGATACCTCTTCCCATGAAATACTTCAACAGTAACATATCAAATAAATAAATTGGATGATAGCCTTGAGCCAACATCCAATGCCAATCCCCCTCTTTTTGCTGAGGAAGACTGGCCCTGGGCTAACATCTGTGCCAATCCTCCTCTATTTTATATGGGACGCTGCCACAGCATGGCTTGACAAGCACTGCCGCGGTGTACGGTGCACCTTCGAACCAAACTTGCAAACCCTGGGCCGCCACAGCTGAGCACGTACTTAAGCACTACACCACTGGGCTGGCCCCCCAGCACTTTTTTTCTTAATGTAAAAGAATAAATCTTTGTAATTATCCAGGGGTCAAATCTCAAACATCAGTTTAGGTGTAGAGTGTTTCCTGAAAGTTCTACTTTATATTACATTTATGATCTGAGTTGGGAAAGCAAAAATGAAAGAAAGCTATCAGAGTATACTTGTACATTTAATTAAGACAGGATTGTGGACATCTGACAAACAATACTTGGTCATCTACTTAAAGTGGCAAATAAAACATTTAAAAATAAACACAGAAGTTAATATGTAATTGTGAAGAATCTTACCTTTTCATAAGTGAGAAAACTTTTATGTATTTTTTCCTTCAAAAATTAAGGACACAATAAAGCCAGAAAATGAACTGAAAATTACTCTAATACTGTAGAATCTGTGTTATTTAGGCAGATCACACACACACAAACACACACACACACACACACACAAAGAACCCATCATATTGTAAGTGAAAGTGAACAGAAAACTAAAGAAATGAGACTATCAAAAATAGGCAAATTTTTCTAGGATAAAACTTCTAAATATTTCATAGCTTTCAAACTCAAGCAACATAAAGCAAGGCAAACAAAATTTGCTTTCAATGTTTTTACTTTATTATCTGGAACAAACTAACATTTTAGGCCATATTAGGAGGCCTAAATGACAACTACTTCACACACTCTGCTTTTTGGTGTACAGTGGGGTATAGAGGAGGAGATCTCTGAGAAGTCTTGGAGAAGTTTAGTAATGCCAGCTGAAACAGTAGTCACTAGATAGCAATATCTGCCGTAGAATGTCCTTTTCTCTGAGGAGTGTTTTTCCAGAAGGTCTTATGGGCCCAAGAGCTGAACTTCATAAAAATAGGTGAACTCCAAGCTTAAAATGCCTAAATGCACACTTACACGCTACTTATAGCACACTTATGGGCCTGTGAGTTAGCCAGCAGGGGATCTGCAGCAGCGTGGGGGCATTACCTTTATCTATGTGGGCTCTAAGAAGAGAGCCATGTTCTCTCTTATTTATGGTTCTCTGACAACTGTTAGGAGACAAAGAGCTGTAGGTATATTTGTCTACTTCCCAACACTTATTCCCTTCCCTTCTAACTTTTACTCACATCATTACTACCAGGTATTCCTGAGGTGATTTCCCAACCTATTATAACTAGGGCAAGATTTTCAAGTCAACCCACGCTGATTTTAACTATGATAAAAAGGGAGTTTATAAAGTTAATAATAACTTGGTGTCCAGGATGGCACTTCCTTAGGTCAAGTTAACCTAGTTTTTTAGCACCTGAAGTCCTTAGATTCTCTTCTCTTTCTGTAATGGAAAAGAAATGAGTGTCTGAGAGATGTTTATCCTCCTTTGGCTCTCTGTCGTAAGTATATGAAAATCTTGTTTCTGTTTAAGCGCAAGACAAAGTGTATTTTTGTCTTTTGCTTAAGAAGAAAATAATTTGTTTTTCTGTCCAGGCAGACAGGCAATTCTGAAAAGGCAATTACGACCTCGTTTTTCCTCCTATGAACTCGCTTTTTTCCTGGATTCTGTTATGACAGGGGTGTCTAGCAACCCGAGTCTCCTCTTTCTCTTACCTCTGCCATCTCCGTGCTTTCACCAAGCCTTAGGACGGGTTAACTGGGTTTCTCTAACAGAGATTAAAAGGGGGAGAATAACTTGGGTATGTGTGTATGTGTTGGGGTGGGTACAGAGAGCGTTAGAGGGAAAGCTGTAGGTTTCATCTGAGGCTGCACGTACTCAAAAAGGTTTAGCCAGGACGAGGTGTTTGTGATGGCGGGAGACAGCAGAGAACCTGAGATTGGAGTGCTCTTCCGATATTATATGGATCCTGATTAAGTAGGCCATTCCTTAAGGGTCTCTTTCCATGACCGAGGGGCCCACAGATGGAACCTGGATGGAGGGTAACGGTCTTTCGCTGCAAAGTTAACCTGTTGACCAAAGCTACCAGAGCGGAGATAAGCTGTCCAACGGGCGAGCTCTCGCCCTGAGAAAATCCCACGAACTTTGTCGCAGGCTTAAGGACGGCAGAGACCAGAGGGGCATGGATCAGTGGAGCCCACCCCTCAGATCCGCCGTTTGCTGAGAAGACCCAAGCAGACCCGCCAGTAAGGTCGTGGCCAATAGAAGGAATCGGCATCATAGTCCCTGGGCGCGCTCCAGCGGGTGTGCTAGCTCCTGGCTCCGCACGCCTCCGCATGTGGGGTCCCGCGGCTGCGGGTCTTTCATTTCTTAGTCTTTAGCTAAGCCTCTTTAGCTCTCTTCTTCCACTCTTGCTGCTAGCCTCTCGCCTGGGTTTACCAGTCTCTGGGGTCGACCTATAGCGCTCTGCCTTCCCCACTGCGTTTTAGCTTTTATGCTAGCTCACTGTTAACAGCACGTGTGGCCTTCGTCCTGGACTGGCTTCCTGCAGCTCCGGCTCATGTGGGCATCTTTCGGCAGAGGAGAATTTGTGCACACACTACCATCACTGACCTAAAAGTTGGCAAGACGTGTGGGCCCAGGAACGCGTGTCTGAGGTGTGTGTGCGCGCGCCGGTGCGGATGGCAAAGACTGTCAGCTGATTAGCTGCGAGGGCCAGGGAGATTTGGCGGCCTCCTGCGCTTGGGCTGAAGGCCTGCTCAAGGCCTGCGAACGCCCTAGATTACTGGGCACGTGGAAACATCCCTCCTAACCCCCCACCCCTCCTCGCGTTCACACTCCTGGCCTTCTCTGCGTAAACAAGGTCCTACTTCTTGCAAGTAAACTTAACGCGAAAGGCTACGGAAAGAAGAGCGGAGCTGTCTGCCTCGGGTAGCCCGGAAAGGCTTGTGTCGAGATTCAGCCGCCCAAAACACACGGAGCCAAGGTGCCAAGACCCTGGCACGGGGTTAGGGGTGAGACTGACGGTGCAGCACAGCCAGAATAACAAACCCAGACACGCACTGCGTGCACTAAGGCCAGGGGAAGCCGGCTGGGCAGAGGAGGGTGAGGCGGTCAGTGGGCGGAGAGGGGGCGCTCTGGGAGCCTCCGACTGGAGCCCAGCACAGGCAACCTCTGAAATCTATTCAGGCACCACGGCGCGCGCAGACCTGCTGATCGCTGCCATTGTTAATCTCCGTGGTGTGAGATCCGAGGCTCTGACAGCCCCTCTTAGCCAAGGAGCCTCCTCGGATTTCACCGCGCTGCTGTTCTCAGGTCTGTGACTGGCTCGCTCACCTCACGGGTAACAACCTTTAAGTGAGTCTCACGGTCCTCTTTTCGCTATGCAGCCCCACTATGGCTCCAGTCACAGTTTGGTCGCGGTGCACAGCCTCCAGCCACTTCCCAGCCTAGTGGGGGAAAAGATAGCTGCTCTGTGAAGAGCAGGGAGAGGTGATTGACACTTTTGGGCCAGGCTCTCCTCCTGTTAACCGAAGCAAAGGGGCTTGCCTCCTGGTGAGTTAAATAAGACTACACCAGTGGAAGTTGTCTCACAAAGTAAAGTGTGTCTGCAGGACCTAGGAGGCCATGAGGAATCATTTCCAAAGACGTGGCATGCTGGAACAAAGGAAAGCAAGAACTTTTATTTGGTTGGGGAATGAATATTCAAAAGGGAGAGGTGGGTATTCACTTGCACAGGCTCAGTTGGAGAACATGCTTCCCCATAATAGGGCCTTAGCTCCTTCTGAAGAGATCTTTGGATTAAAAATAAGGCAAAGGTCATGGGCATAGCTCTTGTGGTGAGGCTTGGTTGGTTTCAGGATTGCTGGTGGTACATCTCCTTAACATAACAAAAGGAAAAGAAACAACTTGGAAAAATGGTTAATTGCTTCCAAACCCACCTTTGAGTTGCTCCATGCACGTAGTTGGTGACTCTCAGAGCCTCCCCAAGAGCCCAGCTCTACTTCCTGTCCATAAGAACAAGTTAGGTTTGGCTACAGAGCAGGGATATATTAAGAAATATTTAAAAGTCTCTGGCAGGCTGACACTAATGGCTTTTGCAGTTAAAAAGTGTTCTGAGGGAGGAAAGGATGGGATGGCATAGGTACTGTATTAAGGGGAGCAGGTGGTTGTGCCTGTGTCCCAGGATGGCTGTGTGTCTAGGTTTCAGATTTCACACACTCCAGCTTTCTGCCACCAACTCCCATATGATAGGATAGAGAATGCCAGTGGATAGATTTGAGTTTGGCAGGGTGAAGGAAGCCTGAGGCCACGCCACCCTTCCATATGGAGTCTTCCCATGTCTTGGTGGAATACACCTGATGTGGCTCAGCTTCTCAAGGATTGGCAGTGTAGGGTGGAACACACACAGGCCTGAGCCAGGGTTTCTGCAACTAAGGACCTGGACCCTTTTTGTACCTTTGGCCTCCACCTGCGTCCTCTTCAAGCTTTAATCTTCCAAAAGAATATGCTTCCTAAACCCTGGCTGAATCTGAAGGTAGCTTTTTGAAGACTAGAACAGACAACACCAGGAGGAGGCAGCACAGAAAGATGGGGTAGCACTCACATCTAAGGGAGGTAACACATAAAGTGGAAATTACCCTTTGTTTCTCTGGCTAATGAAGAGTTTAGGTCCTTAGCACCAAGCTAAGAGGAGGCCACCACTGGGTGTGAACAGGGTGAGATTGCTGTCTTCGCCAATGGACCCTACCTGAAACTTGGAGTAGCCCAGTCCTGGGGAAGGCCAGGCTGTCAGGAGAGCCCTCAATGTGACAGACTAGGGCACAAGACTGGGGCTGAATTCCTGTGCCTGCCACCACACCTGCTTGGGGACCTGCTGAAGTGTAGGTGCTGATGGTGTTTGCGGTGTGTCATGGGTGCTCTCCATAGTTAAGTGTGTGGAGCTCCAGATTCCTGACAGCTCTGCTCTCTTCACTTTCCATAGACTTGTATCACTTGTTCTAGGTGAGCCTTGTAAACCACCCTAATTTATTTTCCAGATTGAATACTTTTAATTTGTGCATAAGAAACATTAAAGGCACTGTGGGAAGGGGCATGAGGTTCTCATATTTTAGCAGTCAGATCAAATCAGGCTGGCAGGTGTTTTAATGTGTTGTATTTTCATGTGGAAAACTAGCCATAGTGGTCAAGAGATCCTTTCTCCTTCCTTCAACCTGAGAACTTGGCAATGATCAAAAGGAGGTCAACAGTACCTACAGTGAAAAGACTCCAGCAGACAAGGAGTTAAAACACCATTGGGAACTGAGCTCTTCACCTGCAAGATTTGGGGCTGAAACCTGGTCACAAAGATAAAAATGGCCCAAGTCCTAGCAAGCCAATATTTTTTTCTTTTTTAATTATTTTATTGGAGTCATGTTGGCTTATAACATCATGTAATTTCAGGCGTACATTATTATGTTTGGGTTTCTGTGTAGACTGTATAGTTCTCACCACCAATAGTCTAGTTTTTATCTGTCACCATTTGTATGTGGTCTTTTTCTCCTTTAACCCTACCCTCACCTCTTCCCCTCTAGTAAGCATTAACCTGTTATCTATGTATTTGTTTATCTTCAGCATATGAATGAAATCATACTGTATTTGCCTTTCTTTGTCTGACTTTTGTCACTTAACATAATACCCTCAAGGTCCATCCATGTTGTCACCAATGGCACAATTTTGTCTTTTTCTAATGGCTGAGTAGTATGTATGTATTATATGAATATATACAATGTATTCCATTCTATGTGTATAAATACAATGTCATCTTTATCCATTCATCAGTCAGTGGGCACTTGGGTTGCTTCCACATCTTGGTTATTGTGAATAATGCTGCAATGAGTATAGGGGTACATAAGTCTCTTTGAATTGTTGATTTCAAGTTCTTTGGATAAATACCCAGTATCCAAGGGATAGCAGGATCGTATGGTAATTTTATTGTTAATTTTTTGAGAAATCTCCATACTCTTTTGCATAGTGGCTGCACGAGTTTACATTCTCACCAGCAGTGTACGAGTGTTTGCTTTTCTTCACATCCTCTCCAACACTTGTTATTTCTTGACTTGTTAATTAAAGCCATTCTGACAGGTGTGAGGTAATATCTCATTGTAGTTTTGATTTGCATTTCCCTAATGATTAGTGATGGTGAACATCTTTTCATGTGCTCTAGCAAGCCAATTTTGAAGAACAAAAGTAGAAGGTCCATTAAAAGTTCGGTGAATAAACTTCATTGGCAGTAAAACAAACAACAAAGATGGAAACTCCAACTTAAAATAGCCAAAAGATAATAAAAATAAATAGCTTTATGTGGCCTAAATATGTGCTCACTACACCTTTCTGCAGGTCCCTGTAGTGATCCACCTAAGAAAGGCCTCCATGGAGCACCCTTTCCTTTTGAGATGATCCCATGGGTACAGGCAATATAGTTTGCCCTTAAAAGTGCCATTTTGCCACTTCACACAGCTTCCCTGGATCCAGCAGTGAAGAAGATACAATTTCTGTAAATTGGCCTTCTCTGGCAATCAATTTTGATTGATCATTCCTATATGAGATTTAAAGTCTAAAGTCATTTCAATTTCTCCAAGGAGGTGAGGGACGAAAAAGCTTATTTGAAGTCAGGCCAAATAAGGATTCAGTGTTGTACAGTAGTAAATTCCTTTACCCTGGATATATCAGCCTACTGAAACTCCGTGGATCTCCTACTGGGTTCTTCTACCACTTTCTTCCTCCACCTCCAGGTTTTAGCTTCTTTTTCAGTTGCTGTCAATAAGTATAATACAAACCAAAGCCTTCTGGAGCCTTCTTAGTTGTAAGGAGAAAATGAGTGGTGACTGAAAATAAGGAAACAAAATATATTTTTAAATTAATAGGCTTAAATTTTATAGCAGTTTTAGGTTTACAGAAAATTAATCTGAAAGTATAGAGAGTTACCCCATATCCTCTCCTCTCCTTCATACAGTTTCCCCTACTTTTAACATCTTGCACTGGTGTGGTAGGTTTGTCACAACTGATAAATCAATATCCATACATCATTATTAGTTATTCAAGTCCACAATTTACATTAGGATTCACTCTGTGTTGTGCATTCTGTAGCTTTTGACAAATGTGTAACGTGTGTCTCTAATTACTGTATCATACAGAACAGTTTCACTGCCTTAAAAATTTTCTTATGCTCTAACTATT
>JABWHU010000930.1:121553933-121566124 GCA_014189135.1 Dicerorhinus sumatrensis harrissoni
GTCTGATATAAGTATGGTAATGCCTGCTTGCTTTTGTTTGTCATTAGCTTGGAGTATTGTCTTTCATCCTTTCACTCTGAGCCTGTGTTTATCTTTAGAGCTGAGATGTGTTTCCTGGAAGCAGCATATTGTTGGATCTTGTTTTTTAATCCATTGCACCGCTCCGTGTCTTTTGATTGGAGAGTTCAGTCCATTTACATTTAGGGTAATTATTGATATATGGGGTCTTGTTGTTGTTATCTTTTCACCTTTTTTCCAGTTCTTTTGCATTTCTTTTGTTTCTCATCCCATGTGTTTTGGACTACCAATTTAGTTTGGTAGTTCCATATGAGAGTTATCTTAGTTTTCTCTTTCTTTATCATGTGTGATTCTGTTCTGATTATTTGGTTAGTGGTTACCATGAGGTTTGTATAAAAAATCTCATGGATGTGATAGTCCATTTTTTGATGGCCTTGTGTTCCCTTAGACTAAATCGATTTGTCCCTTTCCTCTTCCTCTTCTAAGTTATTGTTGTCACATGTTATTCCTTCTTGTGTTGTGTGTTTGTGTTTAACCTGATAAGGTTATATTTATGCTTGGTGCTTACCTTCTCTTGATGTTTGGTTTTATATTTAAGGGTTTGCTAATCTATTTTGATAGAGTACTGCAATTTTTCTGGTTTCATTGACCTATTTTCCTCTTTGTTCAAAACTTTGAATCCCCTTTCTCTTTTTTTCCTCAGGGTTGAGGGCCTTCTTGAACACTTCTTGTAGTGGGGGTCTTGTGGCAATGAACTCCGTTAGCTTTTGGTCATCTGGGTTCGTTATTATTTCTCCATCATATCTGAAGGATATTTTTGCTGGATAGAGTATTCTTGGCTTAAAGTTTTTGTTCTTCAGAATTTTGAATATATCCTCCCACTCTTTCCTAGCCTGTAAAGTTTCTGTCAAGAAATAGGCTGAGAACCTGATAGGAAATCCTTTGTATGTTATTTTTTTTTGTCTAGCTGCCCTTAATATTTTTTCTTTGTCGTTGACTTTTGCCACCTTTACTACTATATGCCTTGGAGAGGGTCTTATCGGGTTCATATATTTAGGAGATCTATTTATTTCATTCACTGGTATTTACAGCTCCTTCCCCAGGTTTGGGAAGTTCTCAGATATTATTTCTTTGAACAAGTTCTCTGCTCCTTTTTCCCTCTCTTGTCCCTCTGAAATACTTATAATTCTTATGTTGGATTTCCTAATTGAGTCAGATATTTCTCGGAGAGTTTCTTCATTTCTTTTTAGTCTTAGTTCTCTTTCCTCCTCCATCTGGAGCACTTCTGCATTGCTGTCCTCAATATTGCTAATTCTTTCGTCCATATTGTCAGCTCTGATGGTTAAGGCTTCCAGATTTGTCTTTATTGCCTCTATTGTGTTTTTCATCTCTAAGATTTCTGATTGTTTTTTTTTCACAGTTTCCATCTCTTTTGTGAAGAAACTCTTGATTTCATTGAATTGTCTGTCTGTGCTTTCTTGTATTTCATTAAGCTTTTTTATGATGGCTATTTTGAATTCTCTGTCATTAAGGTTATACATTTCTGTGCTTTCCAGGTTCACTTCTGGGTGCTTGTCATTTTCCTTTTGGTCTGTAGATTTAATATATTTTTTCATGGTGCCTGTCAGTGTTGGCTTACTTTTCCTCATAGTGAAAATATATGGTGCAGTTTCCTCTTGTTGGGGGTCAGGGGCTGTATATTCTGGCTCGCCCCAGGCTGATCTGAGGCATGGCTGAGTGGAGGCTGCTGGGGAGAAAGCGTGGGAACAGCTGGAGCTGGATTGTGGGAACAGCTGAGACTGGAGTGCAGCTAGGCTGAAGAAGCTGGGGCTCAGGTGTGGGTGGGTTGAAGCAGCTGCAGCTGACGTGCTGCTGGGCCAAAGAAGCAGGGTCTGGAGCACCACTGGGCCAAAGAAGCTGGAACTGGAGTGTGCTGGGCCAAAGAAGCTGGAACTGGAGTGTGCTGAGCCAAAGAAGGAAGAGCTGGAGTGCCTCTGGGCCAAAGAAGTTGGCACTGGAGTGTGCTGGGCCAAAATTGCTGGTGCCAAGTCAGCTGGAGCCTGAGCACAGGCCAAGCCAAAGCCATTGGAGCCAGGGGTGGGGGGGATGGTCAAGCTGAAGGAGCTGGGGTGGGGCCCGGTCCAGCTGGAGGAGCTGGGGCCATGGCATGGGGAAGCCGAGGAAGCTGGGGCCATGGCTTGGTCCAGCCAGAGCAGTTGGGGCTGTCGTGTGGTGGGTCCTGAGCTGCCACTGCCTCTGGTGCGGGGGCACAGGCTCACCTCGGTGCTGCTTGGGCCCAGGCACCTGGGGGCTGCTGCCTGTGGGGGTTGGGGTGATCACACTGCCCCTGCTGGTGGGGCCTGGGCACCTGGGGACTGCTGCCTCTGGGGACAAGGCTGAGCTGAAGCACTGCTGTGCTGAAATACCAGTCAGGCGGGCCAGGTCGGGGAGGGGTGCTTATTTTCACCTCCCCAATCTCAGAAGTTTCTCACCTCACTGTCGCTCTCTGCTCTCCTGAGGGGCTAGCTTGTTGAAACTACCCTTGTAACAGTTCCGCTCCCTGCATAGGGGGATCTGCTTGGGCTGTGAGGGGTCTTGGAGAGCTCTGGTTTTCACGTGGCGAGCTGCCCCTTCCCCTCCTCTGAGAGCGGCATTGTCTCAAGTCTCAGGATCACAGCCCTTAGGGAAGGAAGGGAGCTCCTCTTACCTCCTTCCACTGACTCTGGGGATTCCAGCACCTCAGTCCTCGGGTGTACAGCTGCCTGGGTGCCTCAGACGTCCCCTGTGTCATGTGAATAGCTTCTGTTGGAATATTAATGTCCTTTTTGTTGTGTCTTAGAGGGGGAGAGTTCAATGGGGGAAGCTCACTCCGCCATGATGCTGACATCACTCTCTTAAATAACTAAAAGGTCAAAGAAGAAATTACAAGGGAATTTAGAAAATACTATGGGGAAAACAAAAATAAAAATACAGCGTGCTGAAACTTATGGGATGTAATGTAGTGGTCAGAAGTAAGTTTATATCTTTAATGCCTTTATATATAAAAAAGTGAAAGACCTCAAATCCACAAAAAACTTTACACTTTAAAGTATGACAGATATAAGAATAAACTAAACCAAAGATAAACAGAAAGAAGGAAATAATAAAGATTAGAGCAGAGCTAAGTGCAACAGAGAATACAAAACTCACAGAGGGAATGAAGGAAAGTATAAGTAAGATCTTTGAAAAGATCAAAGAAATTGATAAAATTTTACCCACAATGACAAAATCAGATAGAGAACACAAATAACTAAAAAAAAAAGGTGAAAATGTTCCTAAGTTACCAAAATAAAACGAATTTTAAGAGAATACTATGAATAATTGTATGCCAAGAAATTAGACACCTTAGATGAAAGAGCAATTTCCTAGAAACATACAAAATATCTAAACTGACTCAGAGAAACAGAAAAATTTGGGGCCAGCCCAGTGGCACAAGTGGTTAAGTGCGTGTGGTTAAGTGTGCACTCTGCTGCAGCGTCCTGGGGTTCGCTGATTCGGATCCTGGGTGCACACCAACGCACTGCTTGTCAAGCCATGCTGTGGCAGTGTCCCATATAAAGTGGAAGAAGATGGGCATGGATGTTAGCCCAGGGCCAGTCTTCATCAGCAAAAAGAAAAAAGAGGAGTATTGGCAGATGTTAGCACAGGGCTGATCTCCTCACACACACAAAAAAAGAAAGAAACAGAAAAATTTAACAGAACTATAACAAGTAAAGAGATTAAATCAGTCATCAAAAACCTCCCAAAAAAGGAAAGTCCAGGGCCAGGTTACATCAGTGGTGAATTCTACCAAAATTTAAGAAATAACACCAATCCTTCTCAAACTCTTCCAAGAAAAATAAAAGAGGAAGGAACACTTCCTTAATTCATTGCAGGAAGCCAGCATTACCCTGATATTGAAGTCAGATAAGCAAATCACAAAAAGAAACTTATAGAACAATATCCGTTGTGAATATAGATGCAAAAATTTTCAACTAAATACTAGCAAACAATCCAACAACACATTGAAAGGATTATACACTATGACCAAGAAAGATTTGTCCCAGCTGTACAAAGATAGCTCAACATAAGAAAATCGATTAATGTAATATACACATCAATAGAAGAAAGCTGGGGAAAGCTAGATGAAGATCTCAATTGACTTAATATTGACATGTGTCAAGACTACTGAAAGTGATCTAGAGGTATGTATATATATTATATATATATCACGACTTTTTTCCCCTTTTGTTCTATTAATATGTATATTACAGTGTATATATGTATGAGTGCATATATATATGTATACATCATATAGCATACATATGTGTGTGTAGATATGTGATATTATTCAGTCATAAAAAAAGGGAAATCCTGCCGTTTGGTACAACATGGATGAAACTAGAATTTTAAATGCTGAAATACTAATGACTGAAAATTTTCCAGTTACACTAGGAAGTTTTTTCTTATGTTGTTTTATCATTCAAAATTTAAGTTAGAATGTGAACTAATTTAATAATAGATTTCTTGAAATAAATAAATTCAGATATTATGAATAAAATTTAATTTTGGATAACACAAAGTTTAATATAGTTTAGATGCTTTATTCAACTACTGCTACAAAATAGACCAAGGTAGACATGTCCTTGTTAGCTGTTCTAAGTATAGTCTATAGCAACTTCTGAGTATTTGGGAAGAGCTAAACTCCTCAAGTTACAATTAAGTGAGTGGGGAGATATATATCTATCTATCATCTATCTGTCTGTCTATCTATCTGTCTATCTGTAAATATGACAATGTTTATGCTTTTACTCAGCCTACTGTACTAGATGAGAAATGACAGACACTAAAAACATGGAAATTCCTGTACAATATTATTTGGGAGGTGGGATAGAGTATTGGTTTTAGACTTTTGTATTTTCTGAAGATAATATTTTCTTAATAAATTTCTGTTTATTTAAAATGCAAACAACATTGTTTTACCAAAGAATTGACCTTTTTTCCTGAGACTGCACTTTCACAATTAATGCTGAGAATTCATGAGTGATCTTTTAAAGTGACCATTTGTTACCTTTCATTTCCTTCTGCAATAGATAAAACAATTGATATAATAATTAAAGAAGTAAACATTAAAAAATAACTGCTTTCAAAGTGACCATCATTGCAAAGGACATTTTAGGAGTATAAAATTTAAAACTATCAAAGTGAAAAGGCGGAATGATTCTTTTTCCCCCCAATGACAAATTATGAATGACTTGAGGAGCTAGGGTTATACAATGTATCACAGGTAGGATTATAGACCTGTATCACAGGTCATTTTGGAAATAGTTTCCCGGTGAGACAAATAAAAAATTTATGAATTCTTTAGATCATGCACTAGTATTGTTATCCAATCAAGCGGATTCACCTCCTGGTAACTTAAATAAGACTCTAAATGAGTGGGAGATGTCTCACAAAGTAAAGTATATTTGCAGCAAATAGGAGACCATGAAGAATCATTTCCAAAGTCATGGCATCACTGAACAAACAGAAGCAGGAAATTTTATTTCAGATGAGGAATGAATATTCAAAAGGGAGAGGTGGGTATCCTCTTGTGCAGGCTCAGTTGGAAAACATGCTTAAACGTACACTGCAGCTTATGGTAATGAGGCCTAAGCTCCTCCTGGAGAGATCTTAGAACTAAAGGTAAGGCAAAGGTCATGGGCATCGCTGTTGTGGTGAGCTTGGTCACTTTTAGGGTGGTTGGTGGTTGCATCTTGTTAATATAACAAAAGGAAAAAAAAAACTTGGAAAAACTGTTACATGCTTCCAAACCCACCCTTGAGTTTCTCAGGGCACCTAGTTGTGGCAGTATGTCATTCACACTTCCACAAAGAATTGAGAAAATGCTAATACGAAGAAAAAAACTATGTACTTCCCTGGAAATTTTCACGGTAAGATATTTCTTAGGTATAGTGATATAAATTTGTGAAAACATTTTAGTCTCAGATGAAAATGGGATGATATAAAGTGGAGAATCCCATACATGCAGTCTAGAAGAATGGAACTTAAGAATTGATGGACTGGTATCCCATAAATGCCTGATTTACAGAAGACTGAGAGTTATCTCTTGATCAATGAACATCTAGAAAGAATCTTTTCTCATCCTCAAGCCAATGAAATTATTGCTTGGACTCTGGCTAGACATCCCCCTCTTTGCACTCCCTGTCCATAAATATAGCCTGCTCCAAATCCTCAAAAGATGCCCCTGCAGCTTGCTACAGCATATATTCTCTGAATTGCACTTCCTCTGCTATTCCTGAATAAACTCAGTTTCTGGTAACTCAGGCTTGCCTCAGGTTTACATCTTTATTTCAGTTGACAGCTTAAAGGAATAAAGCTGTGGCATGTACCTGAACTTGGGGCTGGGTAAGATAGTGAAAGGAGAGGGCAGTAGAGGGAGATAGTAATACTGATGTGGGGCTGCTGAGTCGTGAGTCAAAAAATACTTTTCAGACTCAAGCTACTCTGATTCATTCGTGCACCTTTATTTTGTGTTCAGCATGGGGATAGGACCCATGGGCAGTAAAGAGCTGTAGTTCAAGTATCTGTGCAGGGCCATTATATAACATTTTAGCTCTTTTACTACTCTAAAGAAACGTGAAAGGAAAAAGTATTAGTTGATCTGGTTAGTCTCAAAGATTAAGGCACGGGCGCAGATGAATGAGATAGGTCCTTGCATTCCAAGCTACAGTATGCCTCAAGGAACACATAGACAAGAGATTAAAGTCATCATTCACCTCCTGAGGTAAATTCCTTCACTCCTAGCCAGAGGCGACTGGGTAAATAGGGCATGGAGTCTCATGGAAATTGTAAAACAAGTCGTAAACAAGATTTCGATTATGTCCAGGGCCAATCTGTCCCAAATCAGTCGATGTCTCTAAGGGTTATGATGTGGGAGGAAACATAAGCAGGGAGAATGCCCAGCAGTTAAGAGCTATTAGGCCAGTTATCACGAGGGTGGTTAGTTTGTCCCCAGCATAGCATTGCTTGTTGGCTGAGGCATCCACTAGTGGGAGTGAGCCAGATGTATTCATTGCAGTTCTGGTAGATCCCTTCAGGTGTGTACCAATAAGTGGGGTTTTTCAATTTAGGTGTATGCTAGTTATGGTCTATTAGGGAATAAACAAACTGAGTAAGAATTTTTTTAGTAGTGTTAAAAGAAAAACCCTGGTTATGTCCAGGATTGCATCAGGTTTTAGAAATGTATGGCCATGCAGTAACATTGAAGCCAACAAGGGTTGAATCTTGTAAAATGAAATTGTCAGGTATAGACTGATAAAATGAAGCATAGTGTGCCAGTAGCTTCCTTGGAAGTGTGAAATCCACCTAGGGATCCAAGATGTGCTAGAAAGGGGCAATGGTCCACACACCCAGTAGGTGAACTCATTTTGCAATTCAGTGTAGTGCTGTACCCATTGTAAGAAGGCATTGTCAGCAAGAACTAAGGGGAGAGAGAAGGTAAGGAAAACCAAAACAAAAATCGTTGGACTTTAAAAAGTAGCTTTAGATTGCCCATAGGCTCACAGGAGTACTCGGCGGAGTTGAAGTCTCCTCGGCAGGATCACCCTGAAAGGAAGTTACAGGTTTAACTTGAGACATGTGAACCCAGGCAGTCTGATCTTTTAGTTTTACTGTGGTGAGCGTTGCCAAAATGACCTGAAAGGGTCCCTTCTGTTTAGGTAGGAGGGCATCTGATTGAGCCTTCCAGTCCTTAAGATGTACCACTTCTCCAGGATGTATAGATAAATTGGTGAAGTCATTTGGAGTAGTAGGCTGAGGTAAATGTTCATTTGTGTACTTATTAAGTTCCTTGTGAGCTAAGCCAGCCTTGAGAGAATTTCGTAGTAATTGATGATAGTCAGAATCAAGCACAAGATCTACAGACAGTAAAGGTCATCCATATAACAACTCAAAAGGGCTTAGTCCTAGGCTGTTTTTAGGAGTTGTCCTCATTCTGAGTAGGCCAATTGGCAATAGTGTGAGCCAATTTTCATGTGTCTCGAAACTGAGTTTGGACAAACGTCTCTTTAGAGTGTAGTTAGCCTTTTCTGTTTTGCCAGAAGACTGGGGATGCCAAGCAGTATGTACATAATACTTAATGTGTAAGGCTGCAGAAACCTGCTGGGTGATTTGAGCCATGAAGGAAGGGCCATTATTGCTTTGCAGAGAGTGCAGTAGTATTATTTCTCATAGAAAGGCTTTGGTAACCTCAATTGCTTGCTCACTTCGGCAAGGGAAGGCCTCTATCCATCTGTAAAGGTATCTATAAAGACCAAAAGATATTTATGTGCACAGCAAGGAGGCATTTGAGTCAAATTAAGTTGCCAGTCCTCTCAAGGGTAGGTGCCGTGCCTTTGTGCTGGCTGATAAAGGGGAAGCGGCTTTAACCCTCCCTTGGAGGTTATTTGTGCACAAACTGAAGAGGCTCGACAAACCTGTTTTATAGTAGAAATTAGTCCCAATCCACCAACAACCTTGTCTATTAATTGTTTCAGGGAATGTTTGCCTAAATGAGTAGCCTGATGAATCCCATTAACTAGCTTCCATTGTAATTACTTAGGCACAAAGAGCTTTCCTGATTAGTTTTTAAACCAAGACATTGGCTCTGAAGTGTCCTGCAAAAATCCTTTTTCCTGTGCTAAATTTCTTTCTTTTTCAGTGTATCTAGTAACAATATTACCTAGACTAGGGGGAGTGTCTAGGTACCTAGAAATATGAGAAGGTAATCTCGTTTTGCTGCTCATTTGGCCTTAGCATCAGCAAGATTATTTCCCTGGCTTTCAGCTGAAGGGTTCTTTTCATGGCCTCTGCAATAAATAACAGCCCCCTCTTTTACACTCTAATAATTGTAATATTCACGTCCGTGTTTGATAGAAGAGTTTTGAGAAGTCAGAAGACCTCATTCTCTCCAGATAGCTCCATGGGCATGGAGAACAAAAAAGGCATATTTGCAGTCAGTATTAATGTTAATAACCAGATCTTTGGCCAATTGTGATGCTCTGGTTATGTCACTGACTAGGTGCCTTGAGAAACTCAAAGGTGGGTTTGGAAACAATTAACTATTTTTCCAAGTTGTTTCTTTTCCTTTTGTGTGTTAAGGAGTTGTAAACAGCAGGCATCCTGACTGACCAAGCCTTATCACAAGCAGTATGTGCATGATCTTTGCTTTATTTTTAATGCAAAGATCTCTCCAGGAGGAGCTAAGGCCTTATTATGTGGAAGCATGTTCTCCAACTGAGCCTGTGCAAGCAAATACCCACCACTCTCTTTTGAATATTCATTCCTCGACAGAAATAAAAGTTCCTGCTTCCCTTTGGTCGGGGATGCCATGACTTTGGAAATGATTCCTCATGGCCTCCTATTTGCTGAAAATATACTTTACTTTTTGAGACAACTTCCACTGGTGTAGAGTCTTATTTAACTCACCAGGAGGCGAGCCCACTTGGTTTGGTATCAAAATTGGTGACCCAGAGGGGACATACCCCTTTGTGGTGACTGTGCTGCCAGCTTGACATCGCTGCCCCGTTGGGAGACCTAGCAACTGCCCTTTGCTTGTAGGATCTCTCAATGGAGGTGAGTGGTGCCAACCCCATGGCAGGGCTATAAGAGTTATTTCCTTAAGTTGTCTCACAAAGCTTTCTTGTTGAGGCTTGGCTTTGGGGTTTGAGGCCCCACTTGGAGGTAGCCTGGCTCAGGGGAGTCAGAGTCCCCTCTGTCTGGAAGGGTTGGATGACCTGGCCACTCCAGAAGGGCTGATGCCCAGTTCTGGTGAAACGGGAGCAATCCCTGGTGACTAGTCAGGCGTCAAACCCCATCTGGAGATTGACTTTCATCTGGAGTGACGAGGTGGGGGTTCGAGGCCCCCAGAGGTCACTGAGTCTTTGTGTTGTACCTGTGATCAGAGGAGGGGTCCCCTTGGATGGGGTTAAACCCTTTTGGAGTTGCTGAACCAATTTTTGTTTGTTTGTTTGTGTGTGTGTTTTTGTCGAGGATGCTCAACATAGCATTTTTGTCAAGAACGCTCAGCATTTTCCACAGTCTGGCTTTTCTGGACTCCTAGGCTTTTTTTCCTTGCCCTCCCTATTGGTGGTTGTTGGGTGAAACCCATCGTCCACCCATTTTGTTTTTCCTTAAGGATTTAGTTACCCAGCCTAGGTCTGGTTTCAGGCTATAAGAGTGCTAAAGCTCCTCTGGGCACAGCCTTGTGGCATCTGCATCACCACTAACAGTTACAGGTTGCTCCCAGGAGGTTGGAAACAGACCATAAGAGAAGGCACTGGAATATGGGGAGAACAGGCTCCATCCAGAGGAGAGCCCATTGGGCTGCATCTGCTAGAACTGGAATGTCTTTGAGTATTTCCCATTAACCTGAGAACAGATGACAGCCTGGCTGCAATATTCACTGGAAGGTGGGGAAAAATGGCCAGAAAACGGGACCCTAAATGTTAAATGGGAAGAAATCCCTTATGTCCAGTGCTTCACGGCACTATGTCTCTGATGAGGAGGACCTGCTCCTCCAAATCAGGAACCATGGGATGGAGGGAAGCCCACCTCAGAGTCCACCTTGCTCAGATACTCCAGCTTCAGACCAGATGGTGAGCCCAGAGAGAATCCAGAGGCTGTAATAGGTCGACACCCTTTACTGTCCCCCCTGAGCAATCCCTCTACAGGGAACTGGACCCTCCAACAACCAAATACCTTTCACCCTCCTCTTCCAGATAGTACAGCTAGATTAGAAATCAGTTACAAACCTGCGATATATCACCCAAGACAGGTGCCGGATGTTGAGGGGAGATTTATTAATGTGTTCGTCCCCTTGTCCACATCTGATCTCCATAATTGGAAGGCACACACTAAAGGATTGAGGGCTGACCCAGAGGAACTCATAAACCTGACAAAGGGAATCTTCTCCACTCATAACCCAACCTGTGCAGATATTCAAAGCCCATTTACTATACTCCTCACTGCTGAGGAAGAGTCATCTGTTCTGTTAAAAGCTAGGGAACAAACAGATAATGAATATGACCCTGGATCAGACATTCACAAGCCTAGTGAACGTGCTGCACTAGGGACTGACCCTGGGTGGAATCCCAGTGATTCTAAAGATAAAAAAAAAGCTAGGATGTTTTCAGAGTTTGCTTTTGAAATCCATGAAAATAGTAAGCCAACCATGCATTAACTGGTCTAAATTGAGAATTCCAACAAGGCCCTGATGAAAACCCCTC
The DNA here is from genome assembly GCA_014189135.1 of Dicerorhinus sumatrensis harrissoni. Taxonomy (NCBI): domain Eukaryota; kingdom Metazoa; phylum Chordata; class Mammalia; order Perissodactyla; family Rhinocerotidae; genus Dicerorhinus; species Dicerorhinus sumatrensis. The sequence goes on from JABWHU010000930.1 coordinate 121,565,237, forward strand.
TGCTTTTTTTCAGAGGCCGTGGGACTGCCTCAGGTGATATACAAATTGGGACCCTGAGGCACAGGGCAGTACAAGAGTTCCCAATACCTGTTTCATATCACAAAGTGCTCCAGACATCTGTAGAAACTCCAAGAGTTGGCTATAAGTCCTGATACTAACCCTGCACAAGTAGTAGAGGCTGCTTCTGGGTGTTCAATAACCGAGATGAAGCTAGGATGAAAAGGAAGACAAGAAGATAAAATGTCAAGCTGCTCTGTTAGCTGTGGCCCTCCAGTCTACTCAAGGTAACCTGAGGGAGTGAAGGGAGACACCATGGGTGAGTGATCCCAGCCCCTACTGAAGGACTACAAGGCCACCAACAAAATTGGGGGCTAATCAATGGTGCATACTGCTGGCAGGAAGGGCACTGGCAGTGGGACTATCTGGACTGTCCCCAGAGAGGGAGAAGATTGAACAGGACTGGGTCATGCCAACTTCCCTTGACTACAGATGAGATGTGATGGGGCTGTGGGGCTTCCTAGTTGGCTCAAGGAGCACTGGGGGACCTTGGCAGTAGGAGAGCATGTTGAATTTTTCCTCAATTCTGGAGCCATATTCTCAGTGTTGAATGCCCAAAATGGAAACCTATCAAAAGAAAGTGTGACATAAATGATGTATCAGGAAAAGGAGAAACCAAAAGGTTTCTGGAGTCCCTCACCTGTGAAATAGGATAAAAAGTGCTGGAGCATTCTTTTCTGTGTGTACCAGAATGCCCTGTTACTCTTCTAGGGAGGGACATGCTATCTACAGTCAGGGTCCTCCATAAGCTGGGAAAAAGATAAAGTAGAGATCTGAGTTCCCAAAAGTCAGGGAGTTAAGCTTATGACCTTATTACAGGATACATCAGCA
>JABWHU010000930.1:121571298-121584442 GCA_014189135.1 Dicerorhinus sumatrensis harrissoni
CGAGTTGTTTGTTTTTTTGTTGTTCAGTTGTGTGAGTTCTTTACATATTATAGAGATTAACCCCTTGTTGGATATACGATTTGCAAATATTTTCTCCCAGTTGGTGGATTGTCTTTTCATTTTGATGCTGATTTCATTTGCCTTGTAGAAGCTCTTTAATCTGATGAAGTCCCGCTTGTTTATTTTTTCTTTAGTTTCCCTTGTCCAAGTAGACATGGTATCCAGAAAGATTCCTTTATGACTAATGTCAAATAGTGTATTGCATATATTTTCTTCTAGGAGTTTTATAGTTTAAGGTCTCACCTTCAGATCTTTGACCCATTTTAAGTTAATTTTTGTGAGTTGAGCCCAATTTTTGAGTCAGTGTTCCAAGAGCCTGTCCTTGCTTCTCAGTAACGTAGAGAGTGAAAGGCCTATTGATGTTTTGTAAAGCCAGAGCTGGCACCTCAGACAGGCGCTGCTGTAAGTTTAAAGGCTGACTCTTCCCTTTTCGTCCAGTCTAGGGGTTCAGTGTGTAGGCCATGCGTTGCCTCATATAAAGGCTTTGCTATGGTTCTGAACTGGGGAATCCATAACGGGCAAAAACCTGCCATGCCTGAAAAGGTTCTTAACTGTTTCTCTGTCCGAGGGGCTCCAGATATAAAATGACCTTTTTTCTGGCCAGAGACAGATCTCTATGGCCAAGGGTGATCTCATACCCCAGATATTGAACACATTGTACAGGGATTTGGGCCTTAGTGGGAGTGACGCACCAGATGCCTTGGGCCAGGAAATTGCATTAAAACCTTGTTAGCATCAAAAGTTTCTCTGGTGGGACTGCAGGTTAAGATGTCATCTACATATTGTATTAACCTACTGTCTTTCAGATTTAAGTCTCATAAATCTTGTCCCAATGTCGAGCCAAATAAGTGAGGGCTATCTCAAAATCCCTGGGACAAAACAGTCCAGGTCAATTGGACAGGCAGGGCTTCATTAGGAAATGCCATTCAAAAGCAAAAAGTAGTTGAGAGTCCTCTGCCACAGGAATGCAAAAGAAAGCATCTTTGAAATCTAAAACAGTAAACCATTGTGCACCATCTGGTATTGGAGAAGGAATAGTGCAGGGATTAGGTCCTGTGGGGTGAGTGGGAACAACAGCCTCATTAACTATTTGCAAGTCTTGAACCCAATGGTATTAGCTGTTGGGCTTTTTAACAGGCTAGAAAGGAGTGTTATAGGGCGATTGACATCGCAGAAGAAGCCCATGTTCCAGAAACTTAGAAATCAGTGGCTGAAGTCCTTGTATAGCTTCATACTGTTTAGCATGAGGAACACAAATTGGGTGTTTAAGAGTCACAGAAACAGGAGTGGCAGCGATGGCTCTTTTTGGAAGGGCACAATCCCATACTTGGGGATCTACCTCCTTTAGTATATGGGCAGGAATATTCGGAGGGATTTGTTGACCTGTGGTTCCCATAAGGAGTGCCATGAACAAGTTCTTTTCTCCCTGCATCAATGTGAATTGACTTCCCAGCTTGGTCATTAAATCTCTAACCAACTACGGGGTGCGGCAGGTAGGCCAAACAAGAAAGGAATGTGACAACACCTGATCTTGATATTTACAAGTCAGGGGATAAGTCTGAATGCAACATTTTGAGTCTCCGTCTATCCCCACAATCTTATGGGATAACTTAGCAGCATGGGTGTTGGACCAGCGTGGCAAATAGTGACAGAATAAGTGGCTCCCATATCAATAAGAAAATTGATGTGCTTATCTTCCACATCCAAAATAACCCAGAGCTCAGCTTGTTGGATGTCAGTGGGAGCCAGATTGGCCTCTGGGCCCCTTCAGGATGAATCTTCTGGATTGTTTCCTCAGGCAGGGAAATGGGTTCTTGGACCCCTCTCACTCTGGAGATAAGGACAATCCCTCTTCCAATGTCTCTCCATTTTGCAAAGAGGACATGGCCCTGGAGGCAGATCTTTCTTGGGGCATTGCTTACCCCAGTGTCCCAGCTGTTGACATTTAGAACAGGGGGACTTCCATAGACCCCCCCATCATTAAATTTGGCTTTGGACCCCAAATTAGTCTGTCTCTGTGGCCACTCCACAATTGTGGCCACTAAGACATGAGCCTGTATCTTACCCTGGACCTTAGCCCTGCGGTCCTTATCTTGTTTGATAGACAGGTCTCTGTTATTGAAAATCTGGGTGGTTACCTCCATAGCTGCTCGGTGGGGGTTTGTGACCCTAGAACCAGCTTGGGTAATTTATGCAGAATGTAAGGAGCTGACTGATTGATAAAATTCGTGTTTAAAATAGTGATGTCCTCTGGAGAGGCAGTATCTAAGTTTGTATATTTACAAATAGCCTCTGCTAGTCTTCCCTGAAACAGGGCAGGGTTCTCATCTGCTCCTTGTTTAACTAAGTTTTTCAAAATTCACAGGTTTAATAAATCCTTTTCTCATTCCCTCTTTCAAGCATATTATCAGATGGTTTCTTTTTCCCCATTCCTGCTCATCTCAATAATCCCAGCCAGGATCTGTGTCTGGCAGTGCTGTGCCCCCTTCAGGATATCGAAGTCAATCCCTAATGTGGAGCTCATCAGCGAACTCTCGAGCCCCAGCCCAAACGCATCCTTTCTCATCTATAGCACAGCATCGAGTCAGGACAATACATATATCCTTCCAGGTTAACTCAAACATCATGGTGAGCTGCTGAAAGCCATCAGCGAACTTAGAGTGATTTTCAGAATATCGTCTTGAAACTTTATTTGAGCCATGTCTGACACAGAGAAAGCGACATGGACTTGAATGGTGCCCATTTCTCCATTAGCTACTTCCTGAAGGGGGAACTGACCAGAATTATAGGATGCCCCGCTGTGGGTGTGTCCTGCTGGACTTAAGGGGTCTTGTTGTTTTGAGCCCTCAGAGTAAGGAGGAGGGGTGGATATTCTTTCTATGTTGGGAGCAGCCTCTGGGGTTGTAGGCGGAGACCTTGGAATCAGTCTGACCAGGTAGTCGTTGTCTAAGATGTCTGCAGTCTTCTCGGTCTTTTGTGGAGTAACCAAACACATTCGACAAACAGCCTGAAGGTCAGGGTCTTGGCTTAAAGCCATAAATGTCTAGACATATGTAATCTCAGACCATTTCTCCGAACATCAGCAAAAGAAGTCCAGTTGAAAAACAGTGTTAGAATTTAGAGTGGCCTCCAATTCAGGCCACTTTTCATTGTCCTTTAAGACATATTAGGGCCAGGAGGTGTGGGAATAAAAGATTAGCCTCTTTTTCTTTAGGTCTTGAATCCCAAATTTGGCCCAATTGTCTAAGAGACAATTGGGAGTCCTTGGGTATAGAGGTAGAGGCTCCAATGTCCTACAGAAACAGAAAAGAAACAAGACAAAAAGAGGCATATTACCAAAAAATCCCCCAGAACCTGTGGACACCATCCTGCCACAAGGTTATGTAGGGTTCCTTTAGCAAGTGGCAATGGGGCATCACCAGGGTTTGTCCCCCAGTAAATCTTCCCTATCATGCCTGGCAGATGGGTGCCCAGTCTCTGGCCTCAAGATTGAGAAACATAGAGGTCAGAGTAGAAACTCAGAAAGCTCAGAGGGATGTTTTGCCTGTCCTTTATAACCATCTCCCTATAAGGCATTTCCCAAGCTCTTGGAAGCTTGGTACTTTTCCCTGAGCCAGATTCCCATTGTGGCAATTGCCTTGCAGCCCAGGAGAAGGTCATAGGCAGGAGGGAGGGATCCAACTCCGAGTTCTGAAAGCAAAACCTATCATGGGAGTCTTAAGAATGGTGGCCATCCTAATGGCTTTTAAGTGGTTGACCTGTGCTCATTAATTCATTGAGAATAAGGACAGTTTTTTTGTTTTTGTTTTTTCCAGGCAAAGAGCAGAGAATAGTAAGCAAGAGGAAAAAGGCACACTTACCTAAGCAGTTGACTGAGTTGTTCCCCGTATGGACCACTGGGACCTCTGAGTCATGAGTCAAAAAAGAATTTTCAGATGTTAGCCACTCATTTGTTCATTCGTGCACCTTTATTTTGTGTTCAGCATGGGACAGGACCCATAGGCAGTAAAGAGCTGCAGTGCAAGTTTGTGTGCGGGGCAATACAGCTATTTTACTACTTCAAAGAAATGTGAAAGGAAAACGTATTAGGTGATCTGGTTAGTCTCAAAGATTAGGGCATGGGTGCAGATGAATGAGATGTGTCCTTGCACCCAAGCTACAGTATGCCTCAGGGAACACACAGGCAGGAGATGAAAGTCATTGATCACCTCCCGAGGTAAATTCCTTCACTCCTAGCCAGAGAGGACTGAGTAAGTAGGGCATGGAGTCTCATGGAATTTGTAAAATAAGTCATAAACAAGGTTTTGATCACATCAATAGCATACATAACATTTTACTTTCTTCAAGACAGTTAACACAAAGTTATTTCAGCCAGCGTGTTATAATCTATTTATAATCAACTAGATTTGAGTGATTAAAAATTGTTAAGCCAGAAGTGATGCTGTATTTGTCAAAATTTGCATTGAAATTTCAGATTCATATAAAAAAATGACAGTACATGATCACTGTCAAAAACATGACATTGTTTAAGGGATAATGCCAGCACCCTAACAGTAGGCAGAAATGGAAAATATCTATTTCTTTTTCTTTTCCTTTAAGATAGGCACTTGTGATATGCCTTATTATACTGCCAAACCATTTCTTATTCTAAACTGTTAAATAATAGCTGACCAAGCTGAGAATACATTTTATGTAAAGAAATGTGGTGTAATAAATATGTGTTCTTTGTCCCTCATTCCTGGCACAGAGGAATCTTAGAATTTTCTGAGTGTCAGTAATGTCTTTCGTCAATCCTAATGAGTCCCTTTTCACCACACTTGAGTTTACACTGATAAATGGACTAAGCCTGGGGCCCCTAGATTGCCTGAGGAGGGGGTTAGTCACCAGAAAGACCAAGTGATTAAACGTTGGAACTTTTGGCCCCACCATTAACTTTCAGTAAGGGGACAGAGGAGCTGGAGATTGAGCTTTATAAAAGCTCTTGAACAATGAGACTTGGAAAGCTTCTGAGTTGGTAAGCACATCTAAGTGCTGAGAGGGTGGTGCAGCTGAGAAGGCAAGGAAGATATACCACCCCCAAACTCATACCTTGCCTTATGCGTCTCTTCCATTTGGCTGTTCCTGGTTGTATCCTTTATAATAAACCAGTGAGTGTAAGGAAATTTACTTTCTTGAGTTCTGTGACCTGTTTGAGCAGATTACCAAACCTGAAGAGAGAATTGTGAGAATCCTTGATTTCCATGTGTGCCTCTGCCTGCAACATTCTTCCCCTGGAAATGCTCTTGGCTCACTCCCTAGTTTCCTGTGAGTCTTTACTGACATCTCACCATCACAGAGAGGTGATCAACCCTGAATCTTGTAATGTTTTCCTCACACCCTGCCTGCTCCTGCTTTTTCGTTTGGAACATATCACCATGACATGTATCACTGTGTACCATCTGAGGTAATTTCATGACCTGGTACCTTTTTTGTTTATTATCTCTCTCTCTCCTGCTGCAATAAAAGTGCCTTCAGGGCAGTAATCTATTTTGTTCCCCAGGTATGCTGAGTGCTTGGAAGAGCACCTGGCACCCAGTAGCAGTTGATATTTGTGGGTGTAGTTGTTGCTATTGGCTGTTGTATGGGAAATGGACTGCAGAGGGGCAGAAGCAGATGAGGGGAACTCTTTAAGAGGTCATTACTATAGTGTAAGCAAAACGTTGTGTCAGACAGGTGCTGGATGCAGGGGAAATGGATAAATCCTAGAGCTACTTAGAGGAAACAAAACAGGATTTGGTGATAGGTCAATAGAGAAGGTGAGGGAGTTGGAGAGGTCAAGTGTGACTTCAAGATTCCTGAATTGCCTAACTAGATATTTGGCAGGGACCAGGGAGAAGAAGTAGGTTTAAGGAAGAGGTGGAAGAAAAGGTATTCCTGAAGGGGAACATGGATGGGCAAAGATGGGGTCGGGTCATGCCTGTTTAGGGGATACTGAAAAGTTGAGACCCCACTGAGAAGGAGAAACTAAGAAGGAAATACTTAGTTGGGGGCACCTAGCCAACCACAAATATTAAAATTAGAGTTTTGGACCCAGTCTACCTATTGCATGCTTTCATGCTGCATTCCTGGCCATTGGCAGGGCTGCTGTGAAGGTGTGTCATGAAACCTCAACACAAGCATGGCCCATCTTCCTGCAGTGTCACTCTAAATAACTGGCTATATTATGAGCAGAAAGCAAAATTCATATGATTTTAAAATGTGTTGACTCACTATCTCTAAAACAACCTCACTGCCCAGCCCCTGTGCATTTCATATTCTGCCAAGTGTATCCATACAGTCCTTCACTGAGTTTCTTCCTCCAGAGCATAAATGGATTTTTAAAAATTATTTTATTGAGGTCATATTGGCTTATAACATTGTGTAATTTGAGGTGTACATCACTATATGTCAGTTTCTGTATAGACATTGTGTTCACCATCAATAGTCTAGTTTATATCCATCACATACATATGTGCCCTTTTACCCCTCTTGCTCTCCCTCCACCCTCCTTTTCCTCTGGTAACCACTAATCTCCTCTCCTTGTCTTTGTGTTTGTTTGTTTATCTTCCACATATCAGTGAAATCATATGGTATTTTTGGTATTTGTTTTTCTTCATCTACTTAACTCGCTTAGCATAATACCCTCAAGGTCCATCCATGTTATCGCAAATGGCATGATTTTGTATTTTTTTTATGGCTGAGTAGTATTCCATTGTGTGTGTGTGTGTATATATATATTTTGTGTCTGTATGTATACCACATCTTCTTTATCCAGTCATCCACTGATGAGCACTTGGGTTGTTTCCACATCTTGGCTATTGTGAATAATGCTGTGATGAACAAACGGATGTATAAATCTCTTTGAATTATTGATCTCATGTTCTTTGGATAAATACCCAGTAGTGAGATAGCTGGATCATGTGGTATTTCTATTTTTAATTTTTTGAGAAATTTCCATACTGTTTTCCATAGTGGCTGCACCAGTTTTCACTCCCACCAGCAGCGTATAAAGTTTTCTTTGTCCACACAGCCTCTCCAACACTTGTTATTCCTTGTCTTGTTAATTATACCCTGAATGGATTTTTAAAGATTCATTTTTGCCAGTGTTTTTTTTGAAGACAAATATAACACACATTCAGAAAAATGAGCAAATCATAAATATACAGTTTAATGAATTCTCTAAAACTAAACACACGTATATTCAACACCCAGATCAATAAATAGAACATGACTAGTCCAAAGAAGTCCCTTCATATTTCTCTCCAGTTATTATCTGCCCCTAACGGTAACTATCATCCTGAAACATAACATTATAGACTAGTTTGCATCTTGTGTCTGGCTTCTTTCATCCAGTACCTTTTGTGAGATTTCATCCGTGTTTCTGCATATGGATACATTTCAAATTAAAAACTTGCAAAGATGTTTCTCTCTTGAGAGAGTGAACACAACTGAGTCCTTAGAAATCTTCCCACAAATTCTCTTTCTTTGCCCTGTAACATACCTTTGAGAAAACTTTAAGCCTTGATTTGGGCAATAGAGGGTCACTGGAGACATCTGAGTGGAGAAGGGGACAAATCAGTGTCAAAAGCAAATGATATAGTAAGCATTGTGTTGAGTGCTATAAGAATTTTTTAAAAGTGTAGGACATCAGTACGGAGGATATGAATACGAGATAAGACTGGTTTGGGAAAATGAGGCCAATTTATAAAAGTATTATGAATGCTGGGGAAAAAAAAGAAAATAGCTCACATGTGAGGGAGAGAAGGGCCTCATGCCAGATGGGGAGTGCTTGCTCCTGCCGGTGTGGGAACATCGTCAACATCAGAAGGACTGGGAGGGAAGAAGGGGCGTCAGAGGTTAGCTGAGAATTTGAGAATTTCAGAATCGAAAGTCTAGAAAGGATTAGTAACTTGCTGAATGTCAGACACCAGAGAAGTCATCATTAGAATTCAGATTTAGTCGTCTTGGTTCATTCCACTACTGTGTAGTATTGCCACCAATAGAGCTGAATAATATTATTTTTGAAAGGCATTATCAATGCAGTTTTATGATGTGGAATGGGACAAAGATGGGAGCAGGTATGACATTATAATTCATGTCCCGTTTCTTCTGTTTATCTTTGCTAAGTTTTATGTATCTTTGGAAGTAGCCTTGAATTATTATTGGAGCAAAGTAGAGAGAAAAATAATAAAATATAAGACGAGAAATAGATGATATGATCTTATTAATTGCTTTCCATACAATCCTTATCTTTGTCCTTTTTTTTCAGAGTAATTAAAAGGTTAGACTTCCATTAGTGGAGGTGGTAGGTTAGCACTGAGATCTAAACAGTCACATCACCCACACCAGGAATGGCCTGGTTCCACCTGCCACCTGGGACGCTTTTTAAACATCAAAGGCTGTGCTCCAGTCTGTATTTAGTCCCTTCTGAGGAGAAACTCTGGCAAAGGCTGTGAAGTAAACCCTACAGCATATAAGAAGCTGAAGAGAGGAAATACTTGGTGGCACATTAATCATAGATGTCTGAACTAGAGCAGAGGACAGAGGCTCCTTCAAGGAAAGAAAGAACCTAAATTATCTTGGAGATTGATCTTACCTCCTCCTTGCTCCCTATACCACCAAGCGGGTGAGAAAGGTCCTGGTGCTGCCACTGGCACTGAACAGGCAAAGGCATCCACCCACTGACCAGCATGCTTTTTCAAACAAAGCAGGGCAGGGTTACCACACTCTGTTATGGCGATCATACCAGAGCTGCTTCTCGTCCCAAATGAGCCTTATCTTGGGAAGCTACAGAAGAGAAGAAGCATCTCAGATGGACCTGCCAGACAAATTCTCTGCCATAATGTCCTCAAGGGATATAGTTTCCATGCAAGGATGCAGTGAATGCCATTTCCTTCAGATCTGCATAAAGCACCCAATTATGATGACTTGGTAGAGTTGGCACAGTAACGAAGCTGACCACAGTTGCCTGGCAAGTCTGAAATTTAATCACAAGGATCCCACTCTGATACGGGGGGCCATGACTGCAAGGATAAAAGCTTGGACTTGGAGCATCAGGTCTAAGTTCAAATCCTGGCTCCTCTACCATGTAGCCATAAATGTCTAGGCAAGTATATTATCTCTATGGCTCAGTTTCCTTATCTACAAAATAGGGATAATAAAAATACTTTTACTATAGCATGGTTTTCTGTATTAAATGAGATTATTAATATATAGAAAATGTTTCCAACTATGCCTGGGAGATAGTAAGCTTTTAATAACTTTTGGCCATTCTTTTTTAAGACCTGAAAAAGCTAATGACCCTCCCTTTCCCCAAAACTCAAGAGTTCTCCAGATTCAGAATTGTTGTTGGTACGTTTTTGACATATTGTCTCTACAGTGTACCTACTCTCTCTATTGTAAGAGCAAAGTAATGATTATGAAAGTTCAAAACGGAAAAATATCACCCATATGTATGAAAAAGCAAGCTGCTTTACAATCTTGCCAAACAATAGGCCATAATTTAGTATTGGTGGGGTGCAGAAACTTTCCAACAGAGCTAGAGAATATATTTATTGTGGGGAGGAAGTCTTTCCTCAGACTTATTGGCCCCACACTTTTTCAAGAGTTGCCTAAAGGGAAAGCAATTCTTTTCTTTTTCTGAAAATTTTTATTTTGGTAAAATATACAAAACATACAGGGAATTTTCACCAAAAGCATCTTTGCTGTAGACATATTCCCTGCAGATATGTTTGCCATAGATATCTTTGTCATAAGCATTTTTGCTGCAAACATTTTTGCCTCATAAGTAATTGGTCCTAGGCAATTTTTCCATAAAAGATAAAATTACAAAAAATAAAAAAGGGACATAATGAAACATGTAATACATATCTGGACTACATTATATGTTCCATCACATGCTCAGTCCTTATATTTCACCAAATCATGTAAGCCAGATTCTGTGCCAAATACCAAAATTCTGTCCACGTCATATTCTCCACTATCAAATAGTAAAAGAATTTTCACCATTTTCAAGGAACTTATACTCATCAGAAATCACATAACCATTTCTTTTGGGGGAGATAGGAGGAGTTTGATTCTTTTTTGCCTCTAACTTCTAATATTGTGTGATAAATTTGGTAAAGACAGCCTTAGAGAAGAAGCTGTGGTATCCAACTGTGGTATCCAGCTTAGCTAAAGAATCCATAATTAATGATGTTGAAGACTGTTGTGAATGACTAGGTGCCTGTTTTATATTTGCCATAGCTTGCTCAGGTTTTGGTTTTGATATGTGGGAGGGATGACTGTGCTCACCAAAGGATTTGGAAACGGATGTTATCATTTTCTAGTATAGTATGCAATCTGGCTTTACACTCTTATTTCGCACTGCCAGTAACTTTTATGCCAATCTTCTGCCTTTTCTTCCCCCAAAGCCCCAGTAGGTGGTTGTATGTCATAGTTGCACATCCTTCTAGTTGCTGTATGTGGGACTCAGCCTCAGCAGGGCCAGAGAAGTGGTGCGTCGGTGCATGCCTGGGATCCGAACCCGGGCCGCCAGTAGCAGAGCACGCGCACTTAACCGCTAAGCCACGGGGCCGGCCCTAATTGTGGTAATTTTAGAGCTAATAGATGCCAATAGATGCTGACACCCCTTCCCTTCATGTGTGCATTTATCAGATCAAAACCAACTCAATGAATTCAGGTAAGGACTTTTTTTTTAATTAATTAAATTTATTTATTTATTTATTTTTTCCCCCAGAGCCTCAGCAGATAGTTGCATGTCATAGTTGCACAGCCCTCTAGTTGCTGTATGTGGGACGTGGCCTCAGCATGGCCGGAGAAGTGGTGCGTCGGTGCACGCCAGGGATCCGAACCTGGGCCGCCAGTAGCAGAGCACGTGCACGTAACTGTTAAGCCGTGGGGCCGGCCCTATCTTAACCATTTTTAAGTGTATGTCCAATAACAGTAAATACATTCATAATGTTGTGCAAGCATCAGCACCACCCATCTCCATAACTCTTTTTATCTTGTAAAAATAAAACTATATCCATTAAACAATAACTTCTCATTCCCTACTCCCTCCAGCCCCTGGCAACCACCATTCTACTTTCTGTCTTTTTGATTTTGAGTACTCTGGTACCTCCTATAAGAGGAATCATGCAGTATTTGTCTTTTTGTGACACAAGACAGACATATAGACCAATATCTTGCCTTATTTTATTTAATATAATGTCCTCAAGTTTCACCCAGGTTTTGAATATTGCAGAATTTCCTTCATTTTTAATGCCAAATAATATTCCATTGTATGTATATACCACATTTTGCTTGTTCTTTCAGCCATCAGTGGATACTTTGGTTGCTTCCACATTTTAGCAATTGTGAATAATGCTGCTATGGACATGGGTGTACGAATACCTCCTTGAAAACTTACTTTCAGTACTTCCGGTTATACTCAGTGGAATTGCTAGATCATATGGAAATTTCATTTCTTGTTTTTCACTGTTTTCACAGTGGCTGTATCATTTTACAATTCCAATTTCTCTGTATTGTTGCCAACATTTGTTATTTTCTGGTTTTTTTTTTATAGTATGAAGTGGTATTTCATTTTTATGAGTATGAGGTGGTATCTCATTGTAGTTTTGATTTCCATTTTCCAAATGATTAGTGATGTTGAACATCCTTCATGTGCTTATTGGTTGCTTGTATATCCTCTTTGGGGAGATGTTTATTGAAGTTCTTTGCCTACTTTTTAATTGGATTGCTTGTTTTATGTCGCTGAGTTTTAGGAGTTCTGTATGTATTCTGAATATTAATCCCATATCAGATCTATGATTTGCAAATATTTTCTCCCAGTATGTGGATTGCCTTTTTACTCTGTTGATAATGTCTTTTGACACATAAATTTTTTAACTTTGATGAAGTCCAATTTGTCTATTTTTTCTTTTGTTTTCTGTGCCTATGGTGTCATAGCCAAGAAGTAATTGCCAAATCTATTGTCATGCAGCTTTTACCCTATGTTTTCTTCTGAGAGGTTTATAGTTTTAGGTCTTACATTTAAATCTTTGATCCATCTTGCGTTAATTATTGTACATGGTGTTAGGTAAGCATGTGGATATCCTATTGTCCTTTATCCCGTTGAATGGTCTTGGCTACCTTGTCAAAAATCATTTGACTATATGTGTGAGGGTTTACTTCTGGTCTCTCTATTCTGTTCCATTGGTTATATGTCTGTCTTTATCCCAATACCACACTGTTTGGATTACTGTAGCTTTGTCAAGTTTTGTTCTTTTTCACAATTTTTTTTGGCTATTCGGAGTCTCTTGAGATTCTATATATGAATTTTAAGATAGTTCTGTCTTTTTTTTCATAATTTTATTTATTTATTTTATTTCCCCCAAAGCCCCAGTAGATAGTTGTATGTCATAGCTACACATCCTTCTAGTTGCTGTACGTGGGACCTGGCCTCAGCATGGCCAGAGAAGCAGTGCGTCAGGGTGCATCAGTGCACGCCTGGGATCGGAATCCCAGCAGCCAGCAGTGGAGCATGCGCACTTAACCACTAAGCCACAGTGCTGGCCCAAGATGGGTCTTTCTATTGCTGCACAAAACATCATTGAGATTTTGGTAGGGATTGCATTGAATCTGTAGATCACCTTGGGTTGTATTGACATTTTAACAACATTAAGTTTTCCAATCCATGAATATGCAATGTGTTTCCATTTTTTTTTTTTTTTTGCTTGAGGAGGGTTAGCCTTGAGCTAACATCCATGCATATTCCTCTATTTTGCATGTGGGATGCTTGCACAGCATGGCTGATGAGTGGAGCAAGTCCCCGCCCGGCATCTGAACCCTTGAACCCAGACCACTGAAGTGGATCATGCTAATTTAACTGCTTTGCCGCTGGGCCGACACCGCTGTGGTTTTCTTTATACAAGTTTTCATGTCCTTGGTTGAGTTAATTCCTAAGTACTTTGTCCTTTTTTAAATTATTATTATTGATGTTTTAATGGTTTCTAACATTGTGAAATTTTGGGTTGTACATTTTTGTTTGTCCATCACCATATATATGACTCCCTTCACCTCTTGT
>JABWHU010000930.1:121593292-121615618 GCA_014189135.1 Dicerorhinus sumatrensis harrissoni
AGCATGGCTTGACAAACAGTGTGTCAGTGTGAACCTGGGATCCGAATTGGTGAACCCCAGGCGACTGCAGCAGAGCACGTACACTTAACTGCTTGCACCACCGGGCCAGCCCCACTATTTGTTTCCTTTTTGCCTCATAATTTTTTGTCCATCATTTCCTTCATTAGTTTTTTTGGTAATTAGTTGATATTTTGGAGTAAAATATTTTTATTCCTTTTTTTCTCATTTTATATATATTATATAGCTGTTTTCTTTGTGGTTACCATGAAGGTTACATTTAAGAACTTAAAATTTTAATATTCTAATTTTCTTTCTGTTCCTAATAATGTCCATTGTCCTATCTTCAAGTTCACTAATTCTTTCTTCTGCTTGCTCAAATTTGCCTTTGAATCCTTTTAGTGAATTTCTCATTCCAGTTATTGTATTTTTCAGCTCCAGAATTTTTTTTTGTTTCTTTTTAGATTTTCTCTTTATTGATTTTTCATTTTGTTCCTACATCATTTTCTTGATGTTCTCTACATTTCCCTTAGTTCTTTGAACATCTTTAAGATAGTTGTTTTAGAGTCTTTGTCTATTCTTTTTCAAGGGCAGTTTCAGTTGATTTATTTTTTTCCCTTGACTGAACCATATTTTCCTCTTTCTTTTTATGCCTTGTGATTCCTTTTAGTGGAAAACTAGTCATTTGAATCTAGTAATATAGAAACTCTAGAAATCAGATTCTCCCGTTCTCCAGGTTTGCTGTATTTTGTTATTGTTTTGTTTATTTTTTATTTTTTGTAATATGTCTCTGTGACAATGATCAGCCTGTGGCATAAACTTCAGGTCATCTCTGAGTCTTTCCCTGGGCATGTGCAGTCACTTGCTAATTTTACCCTTATATGCAGTTGTTTTTTAATGTTGTAGTCTTTGAAGTCTGTCTCTCAAAAGTGGAAAAACAGAAAAATGAAGGGGAGAAAAAAGGCACACAGTCTTTAAATCCTCTGGTAGTCACTTCAGCTGTAGGGGAAGGGGATTGCGACAATGGGAGTAGGGGCAGCAACAATGGCTGCCAGCTTCTTTGTCTCTCCATGATGAGAAGCAGCAATCAGCAGCCAGAGTACAGATATCTGATTTGGAGACAGAATCCTTTTTGCCCATCTTGGCTCTTGCAAGCTGTATGCAAGCTGCTCTGGTCAACATTCGCACAGCTGCCTGCCACTGGGGTGGAGGCTGGTAGTTGCTTCTTTTCTAAGAGCTAACATTGACCAAAATTAACTGCAATCTACCACATAAGTCTTCCCCTGGAATTTGCAAGTCTCAAGAGACTTCAGAGTTCTAAAACAGTTATACAGATTCTGCCAGTGCTATAGTTTTCTAGGTTGGGAGACAGATTTCTGGTGCTTTCTATTCTGCCATCTTCCCGGAATCCTCTGGGGAAGGCAACTCTTTATTTAGATGACAAATTCCATAAATTCTTATGTTCTATGGTGAACAGACCTGATCCCAGAAAGAAACAAACTCCTTTTGTGATATTTACTGCAGTTTGCAATTTGCCACGATGACCTAGAAGGACACAGTTAAAGTTATGTAGGATCTGATCCCAGAAAGAGTTTAAAGTTTGGGGAAACACCACATGTGCATGGGAGCAAAAAATATATACTGGAAAGATCCTAGGTTTAGAATCACCCAGAATCCCTGCTACAGTGGCTATGTATATGCTTTGGGTAACTGTAAGAGCTCAGTTTTTCCATTATTAAATGTGAATATTAATACCCATCCAATAGGGTAATTTTGAGGATTACGTGATATATCTTAAAATATAGCTAATAAAAAGACTTATAACAGTGAAGGCCCTGAAGAAGCAATTACTCATAATTAAGAAGAATTTGTTTTGCTATCAAATTCATTGTAGAGATACCGTTACTGTTAGTGATCAAACGGCATGAATTAAAAGTACTCTAGTTGCCAAAAAGTCAACTGTGATCAAAACCCACTCTTCTAATTTTTTGAGAGTCACAAAGAAAAACATAGTTTCAGTCTTCTGCCACAAAGTAAGGACCAAATGGTTGGCAACAGGCACCGTATTGTAGCAAGGCTCTGATTTTTGGCTTTGTCTTTCTCTTGTCTGGAGTGTCCCTTTCTCATCTTTCGGGCATGATATTCTGCAATGATAAGCAAGGATATGACTTCCAAAGCATGTTGCCATGAGCATCCCCTGGCCTTCCCCAGAGAGTAATGGATTCTCTGGCCTCATACTTCACTTTCTACAATTTTTCTTCTTCAATCCTCACCAGAACTACTGAGGTTCTACCTGCAAGCCCAAGTACTCCCATTTTCCTGTAGCCCATACCCACAACTGACTTGCTTTCTGTAACTCTGTTCTTTCTCTGGCCATGAGTCATCAGAAATAGGTGATATTTAAAGCTGTGGGCTTGGATGAGATGGTGGTAGGGACAAGGGGAGGATTAAAGCCTAATAAAGCAACTGATAGAGTGTAGAGAAAAGTAAGAAAGAGATTGAGAAAGATTTGGAAACCTAGGGAACCACATCTAAGATGATCCTACTTCCAAATTTTCTATCTAATAAGCCTACTTCTGTACATTCTTCACAACCACTTTTATTATCCAGGATTATTATTCCAGCTGGTCTCTGCTGCACTTTCCTCCAGTCCATCCTCCATAGGACAACTAGCGAGATCTTTTAAAAACATGTTAGATGTCACTGTCCCACTAGTTCCCACCATCAGGAACAAAACCCAAAAGACTTAGCAAGTTTTACACTTCCTGACACTTTGCTGGTTGCCACTATCTACTTCACTCTCTGAGGGCCAACAACACAGGCTGCTTTTCACTTTTTTAATAGGCTCTGAGAGTTCCTCCCTGGCAGTCATTTCACCAACCAGACAGCATACACTCCTTTATAAGGGCTGTGTATGCTGAAGCCAAGAGAATCAAGTAAATTATGGAGGTAGTGGTCATGCATGTTAAGTGTTTCTGAGAGGCTGAGTAAGGGGAACACTGACAAATGCCCACCATTTCTGAAAACAAGCAACAGTACAGTGATCTTGGGCACTTTCTGCAGAACAGGGAGGAAAGATAGAGGAGTGGGTTGAAATTGATGTATTCATACTTCCCTGAAATTCTGTGATCCTTGTGTAAACAAACAAAGGCTAGTTCTGCTTGCCAAAACCTGATGCCAATCAATTGCAAGATGCGTTAGTGGTCACAAAAAGGATTTATTTGATTAGCTAGCAAAAACAGAAGATGGTGGACTCGTGTCCCAAAGACCATCTTAAGCAAAATCTTGAGGCAGTTATATGGCAAGGAGGGAAGATTAGGGAGAGGGGTGTGGTATTTCTAGCATCCATTCTCCAGACTTCTCCTCTCCTGTTCTGCCTGCAAAGTCCCAAGTTATTTCTTTCCTTAACAATGGGTTTCAGTCTTGAGTGGCCTGCTCTACCCTTTTGGTTCCTAAAAAATGACTCATTCCAATGTCAGCCAAGCTTCATGTCAGAATTGAGAAGCTGCTGAAATATATTTAAAACATGTCCCTGTGGCCTTTATTCAATAGCCTGGTTACATTGCAGGTTAATGATCGGCAATATGTGATTAGCAATTACACTTGGCAAAGATATGCTGTGACATATGTCCATAAATTTCAGAGGAGGTACAAAACAGCATGTGTAGTATATTCTCATTTATGAAAATAGAGAAACCCGCATTTATGCTTATATATACATTGTTATTCAGGGAAAGCTACAGAGAAAGTGATGAGAAATGAAACCTGTTTCATGTTCTTACAGGACCTCCTAGATCTTCTTCCTGTGTTCACAAATTCTTGCTTATTCTAATGAGATATTTAAAACACTTTTTATACAAATTGTTTTGCCCTTATGTTTTTCCCTTAGTAACAGTCCTTGGGATCATTATCAAGGGATCAGTTTAAAGTGAAGATCTTCATTTAATTAAAAAACAGCTAGAGGATATTCCATCATACCAACGTATCATCAAAGTCATTCAAGTTGGATATTGCTGGACATTCAAGTTGTTTCTAATCTTAGGCTATAATAAACAAAGCTGCACTGAAAAACCTTATCTTAGTTTATAAGTATCTTAAAAGTACTTGAATACTTCGAATATCTTAAAAGTATTTGAATACTTAGAATAACTTGAAAGTATTTGAATTTTAGAGGTACAGAAAGTAAGAAAGTAGTCTATCCTGGGGCAATCAGACAGCAAAGCCCAGGGCAGCTCATTAATGGTCAAGCCCTCCTGGAGCTCCAGTCTCCAAATATGATATAAGAAGAGCCAACACATGAAAAGATGTTCTACATCACTAATCATGAGGGAAATGCAAATCAAAACTACAATGAGATATTACTTCACATAACATTGGCTACTATTTAAAAAAAAGAAGAAAATAACAATTGGTGGTGATATGTAGATATTGGGATGCTTGTGCACTGTCAGTGGGAAAGTAAGTTGGTGCAGCTGCTGTGGAAAACAGTATGGTGTTCCTCCAAAAGCTTAAAATAGAATTATCATATGATATAGTAATTCCACTTTTAGGTATATATCCCCAAGAAATGAAGAGATATTTGTACAGCCATGTTCATTACAGAATTATTCACAAGAGCCAAAATATGGGAGCAACCCAAGGATCCACTGATGGATGAATGGATAAACAAAATGGTTTTATATATACATATACAATGAAATATTATTCAGCCTTAAAAAAGAAGAAAATTGTTCAATTTGGATGAACGTGCAGCAGGGGAAGGGCACTATGCTAAGTGAAATGTGAAATAAGCCAATCAAAAAAACCAAATACCGTATGATTCCTCTCATATGGCATCAAATTAATAAACAGAGACCTCACTGAATTGGAGTTAGGTGTCCAACAGGGGAAGCTCTCAAGCCCAACATTGATAGCAGAGGCCAACAGGAAGAAGAAAGATTCTCTTTAACCATCAAGAAGCTTTAACCATCACAACTCAGCCAATGAATAGCCTCTACACCTGGAACTCTCTGTTTTCAACAGCCCTCTCAACTTCCTCTTTCCCTTTATAAAACAGTTTCTTCTACCTTGATGCTGAGGGACTTGCTTGTGGCTTGTCATGGTTACAGACCCTGAATTGCAATCCCAAATAAATCCATTTTTGCTGTAGGAAAAAACTGGCTGTCTGTTTGTTTAAGGTCAACACTTTGGCAGCCTGTATGGGGATCCAGAGAAGACCCCCAGCAAATCCAAGGCTGGTGTGCAAATAGGTGCTGTACCAACGACAGAACACACTGCGCTCACTGCTTTTCTTGCCAACCCTGGAGTTTGAGGGTTAGTCTTTCTCCTGAATCCAAGTTTTTGTCCTCTTTGCATTTGAGGCTCTCCAGGCTTTGTGCAGGATCTCCTTTAAGTCTTCATCCTTTTCTGGGTGAGGCCTTCCCCTGACCCAATTTTATAAGAAGAATTGGACAATATAGCCTTTAAGGCCTTAAACCACAGTTTGAAACACAACTGCCCTTGGACATCCCAATTATCAGATTAGCTCATGATTTTAGAATGTTGTGAAAGCAATGTGGTTCCTGACTGCCAGCAGAAATAAAATTACAAATGGCTCTTATGTTCAGGAATTACTGGATGCTATACTTTTATGCTGCTTTATCTATTATTAAGATCCCAGGATATTCTAAACTTGACTCTCTAGAAGCTAAGGAAATCACCTTGCTGACATTTCCATATAGAATGTAGCCCTTAAAGGAACGAACAGCAGACAAGCCTCTGCATGGTCCAAAAGAATACTCCCCCAAATGATATGCTGCTTTATCTATTATTAAGATCCCAGGATATTCTAAACTTGACTCTCTAGAAGCTAAGGAAATCACCTTGCTGACATTTCCACATAGAATGTAGCCCTTAAAGGAACCAACAGCAGACAAGCCTCTGCATGGTCCAAAAGAATACTCCCCCAAATGATAACTTAGAAAAAGTGACTAAAGAAGCCCAACAATTAACCTCAGAAAAATAACATTGGAAATTCAACAACTGCTGGTTTGATAAAAAGAATAAGCTCTGGTTTGGACCAACCAGAGACTCTATAATCCCTATTCCTAACCACTATACATGCATTAAACTGTTGGTCTACTGACAAAATGACAGCATTCATGAATCAATACTTGTGGGGAAATATTAACAGTGTCTCAAGAAGTGCCTACCTCACTTGTCCCACTTGTCCCAAATACAACCCAGGGAAGCCTGTACTCTCAGACATTTTAAACTGCCTAATGACCATATGAGATTTGCCAAATGGATTTCATACAACTTCCCCCGTCTCACGAATATAAATATGTTTTAGCCATAGTTTGCATGTTTTCTCAAGACTGAAGCCTTCCCCTGCAGACTGGCTACTGCCTCTTCTGTGGCTAAAGTCCTTTTGGAAAGGATTATCCTCTCTAGGGAACTCATCTAGAGCTTCATAGTGAACAAGGCACCTATTTTACTGGTCAAGTACTTGGACAAGTCTGCACTTTGGCCGGTTTTACAACACTTTCACTACGCGTAACACCCTCAGTCCTCTGGGTTAGCAAGATACACTAAGACTCAGTTGGCAAAATCCGAATACCTTGGTCAAAAGCATTGCTGTTGGTCCTTCTAAATCTCAGATCTACCCCCTACGGCACTCATAAATTCTGTCACTTTGAGACAGGCACAGGACACACAATGCATTTGACTCTTGCCTATTTTGACCCACAGCTGTTAAAAGGAGATGTGCTCCAATACTGCAAAGGTCTCATTGCTTCTGTTAAAAGTAACCATTTTTAGAGCAATCTTTTTAGGTAGAGCAATCTTTTCACAGTGCATTCTAGGGAGACAAAGACCTTAGCATTAAACCTTGAAACCTGGAGGTTTCATCTACTGGAAAAGATCTCCAGAAGGACTCTCTTCAACCTCTCTGGAAATGCCCCTATCAGGTACTGCCAAGTAACCCTTCTGCTGCAAAACTGCAGGGAACGGACTCTTGGATTCATGTATCACACATAAAGAAAGCATCAAACCCTGAATGGACCTGCGCATTATCGGGAGACCTGAAAGTAAAGATTTCCCACAATTGAAGGAGACAACATCTGATGAGATAGCTTTCCCAAGATGTCCAGACCAGGCCTGTTGGAAGTTTGTCTGCCAAACCTCTGATGGTGACAACGCTTCAAACGATCTCCAGTGCCTATGATCTTGATGACATACGGACTTTAGAAAAGTATATGAGAGTCCTCCCTCCTACCCCTCCTTGTTACTCAAATGTGGCCTCAATAGGTTTCCAATCTGTGCACTTTCCCTCTGACATGACACCGAGGAAAAGTCCTTCCTAGCATTGGGGACAAAAACCTGCTGGAACCAGAAAAATCTGACTCTTGATCAATGATGTTTTCAGAGATATCTTTTGATCAAAAGGGGAAAATGTCAAATTAATAAACACAAATCTCATTAAATTAGAGTGAGGAGGCCAAAAGGCGGAGCTCTCATATCTTATGTGGAAAGCAGACCCCAACAGGAAAAAGAAGGACACACTCTTCTTGACCAACAGGAAGCTCAGCTAATAAGAGTGTGGAATACCAAAACTGGCCACCTTAAAATATGTCTCTTTACCTTGATTATTTTCTCTAAAAGACATGTGACCTTCCCCTCCCAAACTGCCTAAAGAATTTAACATAGGAGGCCTGCTCAAAGAAGGAGCCACTATCATACGATAGTGTGGTAGTATAACATAAAATAGGTGTGATAAGAAAGGCACCAACAAACCCGTCTTATCAAAAATTCTGTCTGTCAAGCCACATTCTCTATAGGTGGCCCAGTAAAGAGTTGTCTGACAAACATTTGTATTTCCATCTCCATGTGAATTGTCTTCTTCTCCTCTGAAATCCCAAACCACTATGCCAACACCCACCTGGTCTTGAGCTGAAAAATACTTAAGTGAGCAACTTAGAATGACGAGTTGCCAGTTGCTATTTTCTGAGTTTCTCCCATATATACATGTTATAAAGCTTTGTTTGATTTTCTCCTGCTATTCGGTCTCAGGTCAATTTAATTTGTAGCCCAGCCAGAAAGGAACCAGAGTGGGTAAAGGATAGTCTTCCTCCCCTTCAAGAGACAATCACAAGTCAGCCAATGAAAAGGCATTATACCTGGAACAGTTTGTCTGCAACAGCAGTCACATTTCTTCTTCCCTTCTATAAAGGATTTTCTCCTTCCTTGCTGCTGGGGGACTCCCACCTCGCTTGCAATGACTGCAGACTCAATTTAAATTCTTTGCTGATCTCAAAAAAACCCATTTTTGGTG
The DNA here is from genome assembly GCA_014189135.1 of Dicerorhinus sumatrensis harrissoni. NCBI lineage: Eukaryota > Metazoa > Chordata > Mammalia > Perissodactyla > Rhinocerotidae > Dicerorhinus > Dicerorhinus sumatrensis. The sequence goes on from JABWHU010000930.1 coordinate 121,601,601, forward strand.
GAGAGATAATTGGCTATTTGTTTAAGGTCAACAATGGGGTATTTACAGTAGTCAAAATCATAGAAAGAGAAAGCAGAAAAGTGGTTATCAGCTGGTGGGGAGTTATTGTTGAAAGGGTATAGAATTTTTATTTTATAAGATGGAAAGTGTTCTGGAGATTGATGGTGTTGCTGGTAGCACATTATAAATGTATTTACTCCAGATTATATTCTGAATATAGGTCCTCTGAAATCTCCAGTTTGCTTTGGTTTGTAGAGACTATATTAAAAGATTCTGGAGGTTGGTTTTACAACAATGTGAATATAGTTAACACTACAGAACCATATACTTAGAAAAGGTTCAGGTGGTATATTTTGGTATCCTTTAAAAACACATACTCACACACAATTAAAACACCAGACAAACAAAAATGAGTGTCTAAAAAAGGAAAAAGATAAGTACTAGCAGAGAAGATCCAGATCACCTAGTGCCAAAAACTGGGTGCTGACTGACACAAACTCTGGACTCTTTTTCCTGGTCACAATTCCTCAGGCCTAGATCACTTTGCTGGACCAGTAGGACTTCTGAGGGAGGGAGAGAGAAAGAAGTGGGAGCAGGTTAGCTAAAAGGTCAGTATCTGTGTAAATATGCGGCAGGGGGGCGGTTAGTTTGTGGTTTCCACCAATTTATGCTCTGGCACAGCCCAAATTTCCCCTGCCAAAACTTTGGTTTTAGGAGAGGTTGAGACAAATGCAGAGGTTTTGTATAGACCCCCAAAACAAAAGGAAAAGAGATGCGTGAACTCCCAGCAAAGTGGAAGTGGAGTATTAAAATTGAAAACCCTGGCCAGTGGGAGACAGTTGCTGCCAGGTGCCTCAGACCTGTGTCACTGACCTAGCCTTGCTGCTTCACTGTGTGCACTTTCCTTAGTACAAGGTGGATTCTCTCTGCTGAACCTCCCAGTTCTTCCTGTCCAGGAGAGCCAGGGTTGGGGCAATGGGAATGAGGCAGATAGGGCAGGGTGTGCAGTGAATGAAAAGATAAAGGCAGGGAAGGTACACACTAAATGTCTTTCATGCCAAGCTGAATCTTCTGAGAGGGTGACGGTGCTGACACAATCTTACCTTGCCCGGGGCAGGGGGTTAGTTCGAGGGCTGAGGTGAAAATGAATATGCTGGTTTGTGGAAATAGAAGCCACTCACAGCAAGTTTTTGCCTAGTTTGTGTTAAAGAATGCCCTCATATTTTTGATCCAGAGGTGTCATGTCTTATGTGGAAAGCAGAAGGAGACTCCGGCATTTGGCAGGCTAGCTTGCTTCAGAATGGATAATCCAGAGGGAAATGGGGGTGGCTGAGGTGTGGCTGAGCTTCTTCTAGAGCTTCAGAGTGCCATTTTCTCTTCGACAGTCCGTGGACACAAGAGTAGGCAATTCTCCCAGCTCCGCATCACCAGCTGCATTGCTTAGGAGCTAGTGTTCTAGCCCGTCAGTGCAGTGGCACAGCGCCGCACTCTTCCCAGCTGCGCAGCTTGGGGGCGGGAGGAAAGGGGAGGTGGCGGAGGGAAGTCTTCCGGGTCCACCTGGGGGAGATTTAAATGGCAAAAGGGCTGTCACCTGAGGCCAAGACTGGAGTGCTGTGCTGCCAGGCTGGGGGCCAGCTCATGGTGGCGCGAGGGCTTACGGTTCGCGCAACTGCGGCGGGTAGGCTTGGCATTTCCCAGGTTACCGCCACAAGCACACTCTGCTGATTGCAGTCCGCGCCACGCATATCTCAGAGCAGAGCCTGAGGAGGCTCTGTCTTGACCGGCAGAGCCCGGCTGCGCACGTTGGGAGGTACAAGAAACAGCCAGAGAAGGGAGGCTGCACGGTGGTCTCCGCCCAGCTCCCAGGAGGGCGGGAGAGGTGGAAGCTGGTGACAGTCCACACGCCTTGTTCCCCTCTCCTCACCACTGCTGCTGCTTTCGAGGGCTCTTGAGCCGTAGCTACGGGCTTTGGTGCTACTGAGTGCCCTGTCCCACTGGCTTACCACTCGCCAGCCCACGAACGCCGAACTTAGACCACGCCCCCGACTCGCAGTTTGTCGCGCCGGACCCTGAGACCTTGGCAGACACCTCTGCTAAAGGAAACTGGAGCTAATAGGAAGAATGTACCTTTTGTGTGGCTAGGCTGTCAGCTGCTGCCAACTCGCTTGGCGCTTAAGTCGATGTCAGGTCTTTCCTGGAAGGGCGAAATGAGGAGTTTCCCAGCTGGGAGGTTTGGGCTACCTGGGGACAATCCAGCCTCAGCTGACTCCAGGGTTTGGGTCTTGCATCCTGGCTCGGAGGGGGCGGATTCTGTGTGTGCAGGGCCCCAAGATGTGGACCGGGAATTAGGGGTGAAGGGTTAAGTACCTTTATGCCCTGAGCTCTGAAAAGGTGGTGGGCAGAGGCTCATTAGCTAGACCTGGGAAGTCTGCCTTCATGTTTGTGATCTGGGGCAAGCTGCTGGGCTGGGGAAAATTTGCAGGCCACCCTCAAGGCCTGAAATTCAATACTAAAGCACCCTAAACAAATACAGTCTGCAAGAAATCCCTTCACTAGGTTCTTGTGAGGAAAAACAGTTGAATTTTATGAAAGTTTAGAGATGAGGTTCAGCTGGTTCCTGGTTTCTAGGTTGTTTGATGCCCTTTTCCATATTGACAGGAGCCTGTAAAAGCCAGGACTTTCTTATTTACACTGTTATACAGCATCTCAGGCTGACATACCCATCAGTTCTCACACACAAGGCTATGGTGAAACAGAAACATCAATCTGTAGCTATTAGAAGGAAAACTGGCCCCAGCTTGGGAGTGGATGAAGAACATATCCTCTTCACAAATCCTTTGTTTCATGCAGCCTGAGTAAACAACAACCTTATCCCCCACAGGAATGCCTGAAACATAGTTGTTGAAGTGCTGGGTGGATGTCCTTCTGATTTAATACCTTCTCACCATACACCCTGGCAGGCATGGCCTGCTGTAAATCATTAAGATATATGCAAGTGTCTGCAAATACACTTTTAAATCACTGCATTTCCCTTCCACACTGGTATATTTAAACTCCAGAGCAAATTGGATCTCTTTCCACTTGGTGGTTTTTCTGTGTCATCAACAGACCTCTAATACCTGGGCTTTCAGGCACTGTGCATTATGCATTAGCCTCCTTCTGATGCACACAGAAAGTTCTGTCAGGCCTCCAACCCAAACTATCTTGCCACCCTGAATGCCCACTTCTGGTGTAAGCCTCAAGTTTTGCTCCTGGCTGTCACCTTCCTGAGGTAACCACCCTGTGCCACTTACCTCTTTGCATATTTGTGAGGGCTTCAGTTACTTAGAGTCTATCTGCTGGCTCCTAACCACTTCCTGTCCTGGGAGAGGCTGAGGGAAAGGGGTTGGCCAAGTCCTCTAAATTCCTCCAGTCCCAGGAGGGCATCCATTGCTGACACATCTTCTCCCAGGTAACTCTGCTAGTATAGACACCGATTCACCCACTGGTGAATCAATTTGGGAAGACTGAAGGCCTGACAGTAAACTGAACCCAGGCCAGAAATTTTGAGGCAATACTGCTGATACCATGTTGGGAGTGACTCTTAGGCCCTCCTTTCCAAAATGCTCAACAACTCTTCAAAAAGGACAGACAGAAAGAGCAGCCATCCTCACCCTAGTGATTTCTGATTCCAGCAATGTCCTTCTCTGGTCCCCAAATCCAAGCCCTAGATTAGGTAGATTTCACAGGAAGGCAGTGACTTTAGATACTGTCTAATACAGAAATCTCTAAGAAAAAGACAAATCTTCAGATATTACTTCATTTACAAGGGGAAGGAGGGCAAATAAATATATGCTTCTGGTTCAAGGTAGCTGGCAGATGGGGTCCTACGAAGACCTTGTGACAGTAGATCTTTTTTAGTGCCATTCAATAACTGCTTAGACTTCTTTTACAAAATGATTGCAAGCCTTTCAGTGTGGGTGTTTGTGTTGTATTACTATTTTATATTAACAAGCTGTTTGTACTATGGAAAGTGAAAAGACAATATCCATAATCACCCAAATCTTCCTTATGGAGTTCTAGTGTTTTAGGGCCCAGAGTAAAGCTTCTGGAAAGCCTCTTCATTAAAGGCCTGTGAGTTTGTCTACTACAAATCAATCCCCAGGACAGTACTGGGAGTCCAGGGTCTCCCAAAAACAAAGGGTAAGGGGCTTTCCACAGGTGTGCTAGCCTCTCTCTTAGGTCTGAGAGGAGCAAGACAGCAGTTGTGACAGTTGTGGCAATGTCAGCCTGGTCTGAAAGCAGTAACCAGAACAGAGAGGCCTGCATCAAGCAGACTATAAGAGAGTTAGAAACTGAATAAGAATCTGGATCAGGAAAGTGCCTTAGATGGAGCCATGCTTAATAATTAGAAGACTCTCTAGCTTGGGTACTTCACTTGCTTCTTTGTTTTTCTACTGTTTGATGCCCTCCATTCCCTCCCAATTGCTGCTTCTGGTTCTCTCTGTCTCTTTCAATTTCATTAAAATTTCCTGCTTACTGAGTGTTAAACATAGCAGTTTGACATTCTACCCTCCTAGCTTTTGAGGGGCTAGCAGGAGAGTAAGTGTCCAGAAGGAGAAAGAGAGAATAAAGGTCTGGGCCATAAGGCACAATCTGCAGGCTGTGAGGCCTTCATGGAGAAGCTCAGCCTCAGCAGCTAAATAGTACTGGCAATGGTGGCGGGTGGTATGTAAATTGGTATTGTTATTCTCCAGCTTTGTGCCTTATGTCTCCCAAACAATCTTGCCTAACCAGATTCAAAAGTAAATAAAAACTTTAAACATCTAGAATGGATGAAGTAAAATCTCACATTTTAATTTCCATTAAGTCTCATTCAATCCTCTTTAGAACTGGGATTCTTTACAATGATATTTTTTAAATTCCATGGAACTGGAAAATATTTCTCAGAAATGGAAGAGAAACTCTTTTAATCCCACCAGCCTATACAGAATGCAGTGGAGCCAGGCTCACTTGTAAAAAGGAGGGATAGTTTAAAGAGCAAATTATGTCAAAGATGGATTTACTGTCTTGCTTGTCTCTAGCAAAAATTTTTTCCCACAGTAAGCCCTCCTCATAGCCTTTTCCTCTTTATAACACCCTTTCCCATTCATTTTAACTCCAGGTCTTAGACAGTTAGACAACTTTGTTAGCCCCTCTTTCTTAGCCACCCAACCCCTCCCCTACCCCCTCTTCCTTCCCCCCTTCCCCTGCCTAGGTCTCAGCACTGAGACAAGCACCAGGACCCAAGCTCTTGTTTGTCCTGGATTTTCCTGTGCCTCAAAACTCTGAGGAAAACCTGTGGCTGGAGGGAGTATTAAGAATGCAAGAGGTGGATGAAGGTGTTTCTGCACCTCCATGGTGCAGCCTAATCCTGCTAGACCGGGCTGGCATGACCTGTGCTGCCCCAGACCAGCACCCCCCTACAGCTCATAGGCATAAGGCCTCCTTACCTGGAGCCACACTCAGAGAGTTTCCTCACAAATATTCAGTCATCTGATTATTTTAGACTTGTTTTGAATAAAAGGAGGTGCTTCAAAAACAAATGTTGCTATACCATACAACCAGAGGCCTTTTCTGTGTCTGTAACTCACCTCTGTCCAGTCTAATAACTTTTAATGTCCAGACCTAAATGTCTTTATAAAAATAGCTTCATAGAATAATAATCCAAGTGTCTTTCTGCTTGTTACCAAAGATTAAAAAAACAAAGTGTGAGTTAGCTTTCAGAGACATCCAGCCCCAAAAAGGAAACATAAAGGTGTGTATTTTATTATGCCTCCCTGCTGCAAATGTGCACAGTTGCCTGCATTGGCAGCCAGCCAAGTTGGGTGCTGCTCTGAATGCACTTGCCCAGTTGTTAACCAGCAGCTCTAGAGCATGAAGATTCAGTTGTGCCTTAAGTTTTAGGGTAGAGATGTTTCACTTCTGCTCTGAAAAGAGTAGTTGTTATAGCTATGTACTGAGAAGTAAACAGAGTGAATATTATCTAACCTAATTCCTGTTGTCAGTACTACATCTAATTTTTAAAGAGGTAAATATCTGCTAACTAGAGTTGGTTTTGATCTTGACTTAGTGTTCAACTTGAGATGCTATTAATTATTTTGAGAATGAGGATGTTCCAGGATATTTTAAAACGTTCTTTCCATGTGGATTTGCAAGTCACCTCCATTTGGGATTGACGATCGCATCTAGTCTGCACCATCCTGTCCTTTGGCAGAAAAAGACCCCTGAACTGCTTTACTGAGAAGGCAAGTGGGACACCTTTTACAGCGATAGCCTAGTCTGCAATCTGCGTGCGCTTAAACCGGGACACCTCTCCCCCAGTCTTACCCTCCCGTCTAGCTTCATCAACTCAGACTTCTCTGCGCTTGGAGGAGAAGGGGATCTTGCCTCTAGGTTTCTTGCTCCCGCCTGCCTGTCCCTGTTGCCCCACCCGCAGGTGAGCTAGAGAGATTCAACTGAGTTGAATGATGCGCGCGCAGTCTTTATGCCGCCGCGGAGCACAGATCTGCACGACTTTCCACGAGGAAAGTTATGGGGTGAACGGTGTAAGCCAAAAATTGCTCCCCGCTAGGAAAAATAAAAGCAGAATAAAAAGATACTGAGGCTATGTGTAGGAGCCAAAGCAGACCCTCCAACCCTCTGAGGTACCTAAAAAGAGAAATGCTTGCGAACTGTCACAAGTTAAGACGGATCTTCACTACTCTACCCTGCCCGCGAATCATGTGCCCCACGGGCTGTTCCCCCTTCCTCTCCCTAACTCTTTAAACAATTCCTATAGGATCGAAACGTCCGAGGAATTCGGGCATGGAGTTTGGGTAGACCGGCTAGTATTGCGTGCGTAGTGTTTTATTTTCCTGGGTGGCCCTCTTGACAGCGAAATGCGAATGAGAGGTAGACGCCGACAAGGGGTGAGGGTGACGCGCCCTCGCCAAGCTCTGGGTAGTCTCAGACGGGACCCAAGGCCTGGAAAGAGCACCGTTGGTGACTGGAATTTGACCGCTGTGGCTAAGTGGAGCGCTATGGACGTTATCGTAGTTGTGGTCCTCCACAGGCCTTGCGGATAGCGAGCAGGAGTGTCGGCGCGCGGCTGCGAGAGACGCCTCCGTCGCCCCACGTTCCCATCTGCTCAGACTCTGCAGGCAGCCTTCGCCAGCGCTGCCGGAGTCAGTCCCTAGCTGGTTCGGGACGCTGGCCTAGGACTGGCGTGCGCAGTCCACTCTGCCTGAGGTGGGAAGGAGAGAGCAAGGGGTAAGGAGATGAACGCCCTTAAGTGGTCCAGGATTCGGATCTGGAGAAGCAAAACCGGTCCGGCGGCGAATCGATGACCAAGAGGGAAACTTAGGCAAAGTTTTCCTGGGGGAATCACCCCTTCTGAAACGCCACAGCTGAAGCGCAGGACAGGACTGCAGGCGCAGGGAGTGCAGGGAATCAGCGAGGAAGGCGCGTTGCGATCGCTGCGTTCAGCAGTGGACTAACTGAATCCAGCTCCTAGCAGCAAGGTGAGGCAGACAGGCATTCCTCGTTGGACACCGGCTGAGCTTCATGCATCAGAGAAGACGCACGGGGTCCCCGACTGCAACCGAGAGCCCGCGCGAGGCGGGAAGGAGAGAGGAAGCTGCTGAGCCCGCCTGACCCTGTGGAACCGCGGGGCCTAGCAGAGTAGCGCACGGCTACGCTCACTTGCCTAAAGTGTTTGAGCCCGCCACTCAGCCAACTCGGCCCAGAGCCCCTCTCTCTACAGGGCTAACCCGGAGAGCACATCATTGACAAATAGGCGAAAGAGACGAATGCAGCGTTGGGCACCGGGAGATAGCAAACTTTGCCGGTCCCAACGTTCCTTCAGCCTGGCTACTTCGCTCCTTAATATCGCACTTTCCCTCCCCAAAACCTGTCTCCAGTTACGCAACCGTCTCTTTCCTCAACTTTTCACCTTGCATCAGCTCTTGAGAAAACTGAAAAGTGCTGGATCTCAAGCTCGTTGCCCACTCGCTGGTTGAGGATTTGACGTCAGCGCCGCAACACCTTTATTAGGCTAGGGCTACGGCTGCGGGGGCGTCGCGCGCTGCAGTTGGCTTCTTGAAGCTCCGGGCTCCTGGCGTAGGTTTATCTTCAGACTCGCACGTACGCTGCAAGCTGTCGTCTTCCCGCTTCCCTTTGCTGCATTGCTCGCTTTCTGTTATAGTTCATAGCTCTAACGAATTAAAAATTCAACCAACCTAAGCAGCTCTCTGTGGGTACCAGGAAGGAAAGGGTGTGAAACGGGGCCTGTAGCTTTTCCGGGGACTGGATCGCGGGACGCGTTTGACTGAGAGGAGAGAGGTGGGGTGAAGCTGGAACGCTCTACTCAGTTCTCTAGCGAACGGAAAACGGAAGGCGGCAGGTATTTATCTGCTTTCTTTTTGGACTGGGGGACATCTTTAATACGTACGATCACCCCCACCTTGCCATTCCGCGGACCGGTATTTTTTCCCAATTGGAGATACACCGCGTGCGCAACGTTGTGTGGAGAAGAACGTTCACTGTCTACCCGAGCTAGACCTGTGGACGCCGCCGCACTCACAGCCAAAATCTGTAGGTGATACTGATTTTTCTCTGCTTGCTCCAAAGCATGAATCTAGTGGACTTAAAAAATCATCTACTAAGAAACAGAACAGAATAAAGTGTTCCCATTCGGTTGATCCACCATCGGGTTACATGCGTTGATAACAATTCTTTTCAAGTTGTCTCCGCCCTCCAGTGTTGCTGTTTTGAGTTTTCAGTTAAAGGCTCCCAGGGCTGGAGGTAGAATAGGGGTGTCCGGGGCTGGAATGAAAAGCACCAACTGGGGCGGGGGTGGGGGGGCAATACCTGGGACCCCTCAGCCATCCTGTTCTCCCGGGATCCCGCCACTTGCTTGCTAGAGTGGGCATATTTCTGGTTTCTGGAGACAACCACCTTTACTGGCTTTATGTCAAGACTAGGCCAGGCTTAACTTACTGTTCATGAGCTGTTCCCAGAAAGTTCCCGATCTCCAGCTGGAGGCTGAGTGCCTGCAAGCACCACAGCCATCTGAAGTGTGCCGCTTGCGGAATGGTTGAGGTCCAAGAAGGAAGAGAGGAGGATGGTCATTTAAAGAGATAAATTGAAATACGAGGAGTTTCTTGTAAAAAGACCAGCGCATTTCAAGTACATAGCTATTTGTAGAGAGTGATGGTACAACCCTGCTCTGTCTAAAGTAGATAGTTCCGTGTTTTAGTTGTTTTCCCCCTCCCTTTTGGGGACAGACTAGAGGAGGACTAGTCGTATTTGGTCTCTGGACTAACTTCTTAGCGTAAGAGTAAAAATGAGGAAGAAATAGTCCCACCCCAGAAGGTGTGGTGGGTGGCCAGCACAGATACATTTGAGTATTTCTCATCATCTGCCACTTCCCCTGCTCTGAAAATTGACCATGTGGGTTTTGGATTCGTGTTGCTAACAATTCTGTGTGTGGAGGTATTTAAATGGCCATTAAATCATCAGAGACTTCCATACTTGGAGATTTGAATTATACCTCAGTTCTCAATTCTTCTTATTCCACTCCACTTTGCAGTGTTTGGTCTGGGCTTTGCAGTGTTGGTTCTTGTATTTATTTTGGACACGTTGCACTGCGTAGATAAGGGTGGGAGATGACAATGATTATTAACGTGCAGTCCCCACGTTCATTCCGAGGCTGGTCTGCATTGTGTAGGTATACGACTCCATGCACTGGGATTGCCTGGGATGGGAAGGAAGTCCTGAGGGTTTTCGACGCTCGGGGCTGGGGCCTGGTGACCCACAATGCTGTCACTAGTAGGTGAGGCCCTGTCATCAGTAGATGCTTGAGAGTTAATTAATAAGTGTTCTCGTGATCAATGAGTTCCACAGCTCATTCGCGATTCTCTCTAGCCTTTTGAAGGGCGGACCAGACCTCTGCCTCCCACATAGGCGGGGCAGAAGTTACTGGACAGCGCCCCTGGGAAGTGGATCGGCTGGCAGCGAGGAGCGGCCGGCAGCGAGGAGCGGCCTTGAGGCTGTTGTAAGTTTGGAGGGCCATGGTGTTGCGTGCGGAGCTGGGAGGCCGGAGCACTCAGATCTTTGTTCCTGCCTTTGGTCGTCTGGAAACGTCTTTAACTTTCTCCAGTTCGTGTCGCTGCCGGGCTGCTTTTCCCTGCCTGCATTGCTTATCTCCTGTTCTCTGAGCACGAGGCCTGTGCTCTCTGGCCACTTGGAGATTCCAGAAGGTATAAAAAAGAAAAAGGATATATATATATATATATATAATATATATATATATTATATGGATATATCTCCGAGAACTCACAGGTGTGACTGCGTAGGGAACCAGCAAGGACAACCCATCCATTCGTGGCGGCTGGCACGTGTATGTCCCCCAGCCACACCACTCAGGAGCCATAACACTCCATCAGTTCCGTCCACCATGAACCGTGTGGACCGGGAGACCTAGGCAGGCTCTCAACACTCTCGTGGGTATTGTTAGTATACTTGTGATAGATCGGTCCAGACGGAAATGGAGCCTCTTTGCTGTTGAAGAAGGGGGAGTGGAGGAAGGTGGGTAGGCGGGGCAAGGGTGTGCAGATGGCAGCCGACAGCCACGTGCAGCAATTGAGAAAGCTATTATTCGAGGACTTGAGGTCCAGTCCAGTGAAGGGCAAGGAAGACTGCTACGGTTTCCCTCCTTTTAACCCTTTAAAAGGTAATGGGAATTGTGTCATTGAGAAGGTGGGGAATATTGAGAAGGTGGGGAATAAAAAGCCTAAGCAGAAATTCCTGGTGACACAGTAAACCCCATGGGGGGAGAGGATAGGAATCTGCATCTCCAATTTTCCTTTCTCTTCTGTTCACATCCTGGTGCATCAGGTTTGATTCTTTGACAAACTGAAAGCAAGTGCTAGAAGGTCTAGTTTGACTAGGCTGGTCTTAGTGAGGGAACTGGAGACAGACACAGTGGGCAAGCTCCCTTAAGGAACTGAGTTTGGCAGACACTTATGTAAACTTCAGTAATTCATAAGGAGGATTCATGCTGGTATTCAAGAACAAGACCGTCTGCTCAGAGCTGTGTGGTCACATGGAGTCCCTGACCAAAGTTTATACAGAAAGAGGACCTGAGCCTAAAATACCAGACCGGTGTATATAGGTAGGCGTTGGAGAGAGGAAAGGGGTCAATGTGTTGTTAGTATAAACAGACACTCTTTTAACTATGAACTTGTGGGGAGAGAGAATCAGAAATGTCAGGGTAGACAGCCTCCAAACAGGGTTTGGAGACTGAAGTATGGATGCTTAGGGGCCAATATTTGATTGATCTAAACACTTAATATGCTGCTGCACGCATTTGTCTAGTTTTTTCTGTCAAAGCGAATAATCCATAATCAACCTATAAATCATATTGAAGTACGTTTATTATGAGTCAATCCTGAGGACCATATAGCCCGAGAGAGAACCTCCAACAAGGAAGGAAGCACTCCAAAGAAGCGGGGTTTATGGAGTGGTTATGTACTGTCTTGGAACAATGAACATACATCACACATGACAGGAATATCTCTTTTTACTACAGTCTCAAGAGGCTTTGCTAGCATAGTAGGTCACTGGTCACAAGATGAGCACAGCAGGTCAGTAATTAATCCTTAGCTTCTGGGCTTATCTTTAAAGAAATGCTGATGTGGAGGGAGGCAACATCCTTATATTAAACGGCCTCATTCTTGTCTTTGGGACATAGTAAATGTTCAAAGCAGATGTACAATGCATGCTCAATAGGCCAGCTTGGGCCTTTCTGGAAAAAACAAGCTCAGGCTGAATTAGTTTAAACCAAATGTCTCTCGTACCTCTAGTATATCTTATTGCTTTTCAAATATTCATCATTTACAGAGCTTGACATTAGTGGGGTTAGATTACAGATCAAATATTTTGTACCTTGGAAATAAATGTTACTGTTCTTGAATCTACTCTTCTCCCTTGTTCCCTTGTAAATCCAGATTGCTCTGGCTTGTGAATGTGTTAGTGTATAGGCAGAAGGCAGAGCAAAAAGTTTATGATTTCATTCATATGTGGAATTGATGATTATGAAATCATCTCTGTCTGGCTTATTTCACTTAACATCATGCCCTCAAAGTCCATCCATGTTGTTATGAATAGGATGATTTTGTCTTTTTTTATAGCTGAGGTAGTATTCCATTGTATGCATATACCACATCTTCTTTATCCATTCATCAATAAATGGGCATGTGGGTTGTTTCCTCACGTTGGCTATTGTGAATAATGCTGCAGTGAACATAGGGGTGCATAAGTCTCTTTGAATTGTTGATTTCAAGTTCTTTGGATAAATACCCAGTAGTGGGATAGCTGAGTTGTATGGTATTTCTATTTTTAATTTTTTGAGAAATCTCTATACTGTTTTTCCATACAGGCTGTACCAGTTTGCATTCCCACCAGCAGTGTATGAGAGTTCCCTTTTCTCCACATCCTCTCCAACATTTGTTATTTTTTGTCTTGGTGATTATAGTCATTCTAATGGGCATAAGGTGATACCTCAGTGTAGTTTTGATTTGCATTTCCCTGATGATTAGTGATGTTGAACATCTCTTCGTGTACCTATTGGCCATCTGAATATCTTCTCTGGAAAAATATCTGTTCAGATCTTCTAGCCATTTTTGATCACGTTGTTTGCTTTTTAGTTGTTGAGTTGGATGTGTTCTTTACATATTTTGGAGATTAGTAACCCCTTATAGGGTATATGATTTGCAACTATTTTTTCCCAATTGGTGGGTTGTCTTTTCATTTTGTTCCTGATTTCCTTTGCCTTGCAGAAGCTCTTTAGTCCGAGGAAGTCCCATTTTTTTTTCTTTTGTTTTCCTTGCCCAAGGAGACATGGTATTTGAAAAGATCTTTCTTAGACCGATGTCAAAAAAAATGTACTGTCTATATTTTCTAGGAGTTTTCTGGTTTCATGTCTTACATTCAAGTCTTTAATCCATTTTGAGTTAATTGTTGTGTATGGTGAAAGATAATGATCTACTTTCATTCTTTTGCATGTGACTGTCCTGTTTTTTCAACATTGTTTATCGAAGAGACTTTCCTTTCTCCATTGTATGTTCTTAGCTCCTTTGTCAAAGATTAGCTGTCCATTGATGTATGGTTTTGTTTCTGGGTTTTCAATTCTGTTGCATTGATCTGTGTGTCTGTTTTTGTACCAGTACCATGCTGTTTTGATTACTATAGCTTTGTAGTATATTTTGAAGTCAGCGATTGTGATGCCTCCAGCTTTGTTCTTTTTCTCAGGATTGCTTTAGTTATTTGGGGTCTTTTGTTGCTCCATATGAATTTTAGTATTCTTTCTTCTATTTCTGTGAAGAATGTCAGTCGGATTCTGAGTGGGATTGCAGTGAATCTGTAGATTGCTTTAGGTAATATAGACATTTTAACTATGTTTATTCTTCCAATCCATGTGCATGGAATATCTTTCCATTTCTTTATGTCATTTTCAGTTTCTTTCCATAATTCTTATAGTTTTAATTGCATATGTCTTTTCATCATACAGGTCTTTCATTGTGTAGGTCACCTCCTTTGTTAAATTTATTCCTAGATATTTTATTCTTTTTGTTGGGATTATAAATGGGATTGTCTTCTTGAGTTCTTTTTCTGTTAGTTCTTTATAGAGAATAGAAATGCCACTGATTTGTGTAAGTTGATTTTGAACCATGCAAGTTTCTGGTAGTTGTTCATTGTTTGTAATAGTTTTCCAATGGATTCTTAGGGTTTTCTATATATGAAATCATGGTGTCTGCAAACAGGAATAGTTTTACTTCTTCATTGCCAGTTTGGATACCCTTTATTTCTTTTTCTTGCCTAATTGCTTTGGCCAAAACCTCCAGTACTATGTTGAGTAAGAGTGCTGAGAGTAGACACCTTAGTCTTGTTTCTGTTCTCAAAGGGATGGCTTTTAGCTTTTACCCATTAAATATGATATTGGCTGTGGGTTTGTCATA
>JABWHU010000930.1:121655183-121680982 GCA_014189135.1 Dicerorhinus sumatrensis harrissoni
TAATTTTTGTGTGTGGTTTAAGATAGTGGTCTACTTTCATTCTTTTGCATGTGGCTGTCCAGTATTCCCAACAGCATTTATTGAAGAGACTTTCCTTTCTCCATTGTATGTTCTTGGCTCCCTTGTTGGTTTTTGATCCATTCCACATTAACTTTTGTATATGGTGTCAGATAAGGATCCAACTTCATTCCTTAGCATGTGGATATCCAGTATTTACAGCACCATTTGTTGAAAAGTCTGTCCATTCCCCATCAAATGGTTTTGGCACCCTTGTCAAAAATTATTTGACCACATATGCAAGGGTGTGTTTCTGGGCTTTTATTTTTGTCCCCTTTGTCTTTATATCCATTTTCATGCTGGTACCGCACTGTTTTGTTTACTGTAACTTTGTTGTAAGTTTTGAAACCAGGCAGTGGGAATCCCCCCGTTTTGTTCTTTTTCAAGATTGTTTTAGCTATTCAGGGTCCCTTGAGATTCCATATGAATTTTAGGATGGGTTTTTCTGTGTCTTAAAAATATACCATTGTGATGTTGATAGGGATTGCATTGAATCTGTAGATTGCTCTGGGAAGTATGGACATTGTCGCAATATTAACTGTCCCAATCCATGAACATGGAATGTGTTTCCATTTATGTCTAACTTCTTTTGGCAGTGTTTTGTAGTTTTCATTGTACAGTTCTTTCACCTTTTTGGTTAACTCAATTTCTAAGTATTTCATTCTTTCTGATGCTATTGTAAATGGAATTTTTTTCTATATTTTGTTTTTGGATTGTTTATCATTAGTGTATAGAAAGGCAATTGATTTTTGCATGTTGACTTTGTATCCTTCTATTTGCTGAATTCATTTATTAGTTCCAACAGGTTTTTGGTAGATTCTTTAGGGTTTTCTATATATAAGATCATATCATGTGCAAACTGAGATAATTTTACTTCTTCCTTTCTAATTTGGATGCTTTTTATTTCTTTTCCTTGCCTAATTGTCCTGGCTAGAACTTCCAGTAGTATGTTGAATAGACGTGGTGAGAGTGTACATCCCTGTCTTACTCCTGATGTTAGGAGGATAGTTTTTAGTCCTTAGCCATTTAGTATGATGTTTGCTGTGAGTTTTTCATATATAGATTTTATTATGTTAATGTAGTTTACTTCTAATCCTGTTTTATTCAGTGTTTTTATCATAAAAGTGTGTTGAGTTTTGTCAGATGCTTTTTTTTAAATCAATTTAGATGAACATATGGTTTTTTCCCTTCATTTTATTAGTGTGATGTCTTATATTGATTGATTTTCAAATGTTGAACCATCTTTACTTTCTGGTAATAAATCCCATTTATTCATGGTATATAATCCTTTTAATATGCTGCTAAATTCAGTTTGCTAGTATTTTGTTGAGGATATTTGTGTCAAGACTCATGAGGAATATTGGTCTGTATGTTTCTTATAGTGTATTTGATTTTGGTATCAGGGTAATGGTGGCCTCATAGGTTGAGTTAAAATGTGTTTCCTCCTTTCCAGGATTTTGGAAAATTTTTAAAAGAATTGGTATTAGTTCTTTAAATATTTCATAGAGTTTACCAATTAAACATTAGATCCACAAGAGATTTTATTTTTTATTAAAATTCAATATCCTTACAAGGTCTATTCAGATTTTGTATTGCTTCATTATTTAGTCTTGGTTAGTTTTGTGTATCTAGGAATTTGCGCATTTCATCTAGGTTATCCAATATGTTGATGTACGATTGTTCATAGTACTATCTTATAATTCTTTTTATTAATATAGTAATGTCCCTACTTCATTTCTGATTTTAGTAATTTGAATCTTCTCTCTTTTCTCTTAGTATTATTATAACAATGATTTAAACCCATTTTTTGTTTTCTACATGATTTGAGACTAATATATCTTTAAACAAAACCAATTGTCTAGAAGCTAATTTTATTGTAATTTTTGTTTGTACTTCCACATTTTGTTCTACGTAATTTAAGAGGGAATGCATTTAAAAGAATATTAGTTTATGTTTTGTGCACACAATGTATAAAAATGTAACCTTGGGATATTGTAACCTGAAAGGGGAAGGGATGGAGCTATAAAGGAGCAGAGTTTTTGTATGTTATTGAAGTTAAGCTGGTATAAATTCAAATTAGAGTGTTATATCTTTAGGATGTTAAACGAAATCTCCATGATAACTACAAATAAAATGGTTATAGAATATACAGAAAAGGAAGTGAGAAAGGAATTTCAACATTTCACTGCAAAAAAGTCCAACTAAACACAAAGAAGACAGTAATGTAGGAAATGAGAGATTAAAAAAAGCTATAAAACATAAGGAAAACAAATAGCAATGACAGAAATAAGTCCCTCCTTATGAGGAATTACTTTAAATATAAGTGAATTGAATTCTCTGTCAAAACATGGAGATTGGCAGAATGAATTTAGAAAACAAAAACATTACCCCAAAACACAAAAAGGTTGAAAAGTGAAAGCTTGGATTTTTTAGCCCTGAGAAAGAAGGAAGTCTTGCCACTTGTAACAACATGGATGAACCTTGAAGGCATTATGCTAAGTGAAGTAAGTCAGACAGAGAAAGACAAATCCTGCATGATATCAATAATATGTGGAATTTAAAAAAGCCAAACTCTTAGAAACAGAGAGAAGAATGTTGGTTACCAAAGACTGAAAGTTGGGGCAATTAGGGAGATGTTGTTTAAGGGTACACACTTTCAACCAGAAGATGAATAAGTTTGAGATTTAAAGCACAACATTGTGAGTATAGTCAATAATACTGTATTATAAACCTCAGAGTTGCTAAGAGTCTAGATCATCATTATTTTCACAACAAAAAAACAAATAATAATTAGGTGATGGGATAGAGGTGTTAGCTAAAGCTAACGTGGAAATCATATTGTAATACATAAATGTATTAAATCAATGCATACACCTTAAACTTACACAATGCTATCAATTATATCTCAATCTTTAAAAAGTCATATGATTATAAGAGTGCTAGTTGCATGACACTGTGAGGAGATTGTTATTTCAGGCAATGGATGTTACAGCCATTCTGTAATGCAATATAGAGAAGTGTTTAAGAACACATATAATAAAAATGATTATAAGGAAAAAAGTGAAAGGGTAGAAAAAGATATTCCATGAAAATAGTAACCAAAAGAGAGCAGGGGTGGTTATACTATTATCAGACAAAATAGACTTTAAATCAAAAGAGGTTACAAGTGATAAAGAAGGACTATTAATTAAAGATTCAGTACAGCAAGAAGATAAAATAATTATAAACATTTATGCAAAAACAACAGACTGAGAAAATATATGAAGTAAAATTGACGGAAAGGAAGGGAAAAACGGTTCTATAATAATAGTTGGAGACTTCACTACTCCACTCTCAGTACTAGATAGAACATCTAGTCAAGATAAGTAAGGAAATACAGGAACTGGACAACACAATAAACCAACTAGATGTAGCAGACATTTACAGAACACTCTACCCAAAAACAACACCCTATATGTTTTTCTCAATTGCACAGGGAACATTTTCCCAGATAGACCATATATTAGGCCACAAATTAAGTCTCAATGGATTTTAAAAGGTAGATATCATACAAAGTATCTCGTCCAACCACACACAACAAGATAAAGTTAGAAATCAAACACAAGAAAAACTGGAAAGTTCACAATCACAAACAGAATACCCTTAAACAACCAATAGATCATAGAAGAAACCAAAAGGCAAATCAGAAAATACTTAGAGATGAGTGAAAACAAAAACACAAGATGTCAAAACATGGGACACAGTGAAAATAGCGCTAAGGGGGAAATTTATATCTGTAACTACTTTACATTAAAAAAATGAGAGATCTCAGAGCAACAACCTAAATTTACAATTTAAGGAACTAGATAAAGAAAAACTGAACCCAAAGCTAGCAGAAGGAAAGAAAGATTAGAACAGGGAGAAATAGAATAGAGAACAGGAAAACAGTAGAGAAAATCAATGAAACCAAAAGTTGGTTCTTTGAAAAGATACATCTTTAGCTAAATATTTATTTTTTGAGATGTAGTTCATATATCATGAAATTCACCTTTTTAAAGTGTACAATTTGGTGGCCTTAAGTATATCAACACACTTGTGCAACCATCACCAATATCTAATTCCAGAATATTTTTATTACTCAAAGAAGAAAGTCATACCTATTGTCTTTCCCCATTACTGGTTCCCCCAGTTCCCAGGAAATACTTTATTTAGGAATTTGTCTGTTCTGGACATTTCATATAAACAGAATCATACAATATATGACTTTCATGTCTGGCTTCTTTTTTACATAGCGTAATGTTTTCAAGCTTCATCCACATTGTAGCATTTGTCAATATTTCATTCCTTTTTATGACTGAGTAATCCATTGTATGGATATACCATATTTGTTTATCCATTGATCAGGTGATGGATATTTGGAATCTTGCCACTTCGGGCTCTAGTGAGTACTATGAGAAATTGAGAAATTTTATGAGAAATTGTGTACAAGTCTGTTTGTTGACATATATTTTCATTTCTCTTGGGTATATGCTTAGGAGTAAAATTGCTGGGTTGTATGGTAATTATGTTTAGCCTTTTAAGAAAATGCCAGGCCAGACAGTTTTCCAAAGCAGATGAACCATTTTACATTTCCACCAACAGTGGATGAGTGTTCTAATTTCTCCATATCCTCGCCAACAATTGTTATTGCCTGTCTTTTTCATTACAGTTATTACATGAAGTTAGTTTCTCATTGTAGTTTTGATTTGTATTTCTCTGATGACTAAGTCATGTTGAGCATCTTATTGTGTGCCTTTTTGCCATTTGTATTGATAAAATCTACTTTGATATTTCTGTAGCCATTCCAGTTCTCTCTTTTTTTTTGGAAGATCAACCCTGAGCTAACATCCATGAGAATCCTCCTCTTTTTGCTAAGGAAGACTGGCCCTGAGCTAACATCCGTGCCAATCTTCCTCCCCAGTTCTCTTTTGGTTGTTGTTTACATGTTGTTTGCATTTTTAAAATTTTAACTTATTTATTCCTTGGAATCTCTAGTGTGTCTCTTGTAGCAGAATACAGTTTGATCATTTTTAAAACCCATTATGTCTTTTAATTGAAGAGTTTGATCTGTCTAATAATTAAATTAATAATTTAACAAATTAATTATATTAAGTATTATAATTACTGATAAGTTATGATTTATGTTTGCAGTTTCTTTTAGTCTTCTGTATATCAACTCTTTTGTTCCTCTTTCTCCATTTTACTGTCTTTCCATTTCTGGAAAAAAAAATAGCTATTGAAATTTTGATAGGGATTGTATTGACTCTGTAGATTGCTTTGAGAAGTAGTGCTATCTTAAAAATACTGTCTTCCAATACATGAATTTGGGATCTCTTTCCTTTTATTTAGATTTTCTTTATTATCTACCAGCAATGTTTTTGCAGATTTCAATGTACAAGTCTTTTGCCTCCTTGGTTAAATTTACTCCTAAATATGTTATCTTTTAGGTGCTACTGTAAAGAAAATTGCCTTCTTAATTTCCTTTCCAATTTTTAATTGCATTGCTGATGTATAGAAAGACAACTGATTTTTGCATATTTATCTTGTACTTTCAACTTTGCTGAATTTGTATTAGCTCTAGGTGTTAGTTTTCGGATTTTGGAAGATTTTCTACATTAAGATCATGGCTTGTGAATACAGTTTTACTTCTTCCTTTCCAATTCACGTTCTCTCTCTCTCTCTCTCGTCTAATTGCTCTGACTAGAACTTCTAGTACAAAGTTTAATAGAAGTTTTAAAAGTGGGCATATTTGTCTTCTTTCTGATCTTAGGAAAGCTTGCAGTCTTGTACCCTTTGGGATTTTCATAAGTGCCTTTTATGATGTTGAGGAAGTTCACTTGTATTCCTATTTTTCTGAGTGTTTTTATTATGAAAGAGTGTTGGATTTTATCAAATACCTGTTAAGTCAATTGGGATGATATTTTTTTTCACTTCATTTTATTAGTGTAAATATATATATGTTAAGTGATCGATTTTCTTATGTTGAACTACCTTTGCATTTCTGGGATTAATCTCACTTTATTATGCTGTATATTTTATGGATTTGTATCTATATTCGGAAGCGGTATTAGACTTTAATTTTCTCTTCTTGTGTCTTTGTCTTTGGTGGCAAGGTAGTACTGGTGTCATAGAATGAGTTAGCAAGTGTTCTATATTTATGGAAGACAAGAATTTGAGAAATTTTTGAAAGAACTTGAGAAGGATTCATGCTAATTCTTTTTTAAATGATTTGTAGAATTCACTAGTGAAGGCTTCTGGACCTGAATTCTCCAGTGTTGGGAGATTTTGGGGTTTCTGATTCAATTTCTTTACTTATTACTGGTCGGCTCAGATTTTCTATTTCTTTTTGGGTCCATTTGGGTAATTTGATAGTTTGTGTTTTTCTAGGATATCTAATCTCTTGAGACACAATTGTTTATTTCTGTAAGGTTGGTAGTAATGTCCCCACTTTCATTTCTCCTTTTTTGCGTCTTCTCTCTTTTTCTCCTTGTTAAGTCTAGCTAATGATTCTTCAATTGAATTGACTTTTCAGTAACTAACTGTTGGTTTTGTTGATACATATTTTACAGATGAGGAAACTGAAGATCAGAGAGATTTAGATTCTTTCCCAGGAGTGCTCAGCTCATAAGTGGTAGAACAAGATCCAAATCTATGTTAGCCGGGCTCTAAGACCTATATTTTTCCTGCGGATATCATGCTGTGACCATCTTTCTGAGCAGCATCAATTATCACTTCTTGTCTTCGACTTACATCTGGTTTGGCTGAAACTCTGGGTCAGATGATGTAAAGGAAGCTGGGGATTGGAGGAAAACCATACTAACTTCCAAGATTTGTGTATGTGGTCACAAATTGAGTTTCATCTCTATAACTTTTGCTAATGTACCCAGTAGCCTCACTTCTCAAGTATACTCTTCCTTTTTATTTTCTCCAGCCTTATTAAGACATAATTGACATATGAAATGTAAATTTAAGCTGTACAATATGACGATTTGATACGTGTATGTATTGCAAAATGATTATCATAATAAAGTTGGTTAACATCTGCATCCCCTCACATAATTACCTTTTGGTGTCTGTGTAGTGATAACCATTATGAGCTACTGTCTTAACAACTTTCAAGTATATAATACAGCAGTGTTAACTATACTTCCTATGCTGTACATTAGTTCCCCAGATCATATTTATCTTATAAGTGAAACTTGTAACCAACATCTTCCCATTTCTTCCATCCCTCTTCTGCCCTGTATCTCTATGAGTTTGACTTTTTCTTTAGATTTTGCATAGAAGTGAGAATGAATAGTATTTGTCTTTCTCTGTTGGACTTATTTCACTTAACATAACGCCCTCAAGGGATTATGCCCTCTACCCATGTTGTTGCAAGTGGCAAGACTTCCTTCTTTTTATGACTGAATATTATTACACTGTATATATATATATATGCATGGACACTTAGGTTGTTTCTGTGTCTTGGCTGTTGTGAATAGTGCTGCAATGGCTATGGGGGTGCTTATATCTCTTTGAGATCCTGATGTCATTTCCCTTGGGTAACTACACAGCAGTGGAATAGCTGGATCATATGGTAGTTTAATTTTTAATTTTTTGAGGAATCTGCATACTGTTTTCCATCATGGCTACACCAATTTACATTCCCACCAACAGTGCACAAGGGTTCCCTTTTCCCCACATCCTCACCAATACTTGTTATTCTTGTCTTTTTGATGATAGCCATTCTCATAAGTGCCAGGTGATATTTCATTGTGGTTTTGATTTGCATTTCCCTGATGATTAGTGATATTGAGCATCTTTTTACTTGCCTGTTAGCCATCTGTATATCTTCTTTGGAAAAATGTCTATTCAAGACCTTTACACATTTTTAAATCAGATTTTTTTGTTGTTATTGTTGCTATTGAGTTGCATGAGTGCTATATATATTTTGGTTTTTAATCCCTTATCAGATGGTTTGAAAGTATTTTCTCCTATTCTGTAAATTGCTTTTTTATTCTGTTGATAGTTTCTTTTGTTGTGCAGAAGCTTTTAAGTTTAATGTATCCCACTTGTTTATTTTTGGTTTTGTTGCTTATGCTTTTGGTGTCATATTCAAAAAATCATTCCCAAGACCCATGTCAAGGATATTCTCCCATATGTTTTCTTCCAGGAGACCTAAAGTATCAGGCAGTGTGTTTGAGTCTTTAGCCATTTTGAGTTAATTTTTGTGAGTGATGTAAGATTGGGGGTGTAGTTTCATTTTTTTGAGTGTTGTTATCCAGTTATCACGACACTTCAACATTATTGAAGAGACTATGCTTTGCCCATTAGGTGTCTTTACTCCTTTGTCAAATATTAGTTGACCATACATATGAGCATATGGGGCTTTCAATTCTGCTCCACTGATCTATGTGTCTATTTTCATGGCACTTCCATACTGTTTTGATTACGATAATGTTGCAGTATAATTTAAAATCAGGAAATGTGATGCTCCAAGTTTATTCTTTTTTCACAGGATTGTTTTG
Source organism: Dicerorhinus sumatrensis harrissoni (assembly GCA_014189135.1). Taxonomy (NCBI): domain Eukaryota; kingdom Metazoa; phylum Chordata; class Mammalia; order Perissodactyla; family Rhinocerotidae; genus Dicerorhinus; species Dicerorhinus sumatrensis. The sequence goes on from JABWHU010000930.1 coordinate 121,663,769, forward strand.
GGTATTCTGAGTCTTTGTCACTCCATACAAATTTAGGAATTTTAATAGGGATTGCATTGAGTCTATAGACGGCTTTAGGTAGTATGGCCATTTTAACAGTACATATCTATATGGAGATTGAATCAGTAATCATAAACCTTCTAATACAGAAAAGCCAAAGACCAACTGGTTTCAGTGGTGAATTCTACCAAAAATTTAAAGAAGAATTAGCACAAATCTTTCTCAAATTTTTCCAAAGAGTTGAAGAGGAGGGAAAACTCCCAAACTCATTTTATGAGACCAACATTTCCCAGACCCAAAGCCAGACAGGAAACTACAGGCTAACATTCCTGATAAATATAGATGCAAAAATTCTCAACAGAATGCAAGCAAATCAAATTCAATAGCACTTTAAAAGGATTACACAGAGCCCGTCCCGGTGGCGCAAGCAGTTAAGTGCACGTGCTCTGCTTCGGCGGCTCAGAGTTGGCAGTTTCAATCGGGCGCACATGGACACCATTTCACACACCGTGCTGTGGCGGTGTCCTGTGTAAAGTAGAGGAAGGTGGGCACAGATGTTAGCTCAGAGCCCATCTTCCTCGGCCAAAAAAAAAAAGCAGGATTGGCAACAGAGGTTAGCTCAGGGCTGATCTCCCTCAAAAAAAAAAAAAAAAAAAAAGGATCACACACCATGATCAAATGGGGTTTATTCCAGAGATGCAAGGATAGTTCAGCATCTATAAACCAATCAATGTGATACACCACATTAACAAAATGAAAGATAAAAATTATACGATCATCTCAATAGATGAAGAAAAAGCATTTGACAAATTTCAACATCCTTTAATGATAATTTGCTCAGCAAATTTGATATAGAAGAAACATACCTATCACAGTAAAAGCTATATATGACACACCAACAGCCAATATCATATTCAGTGGTGGAAGGTTGAAAGATTTTCCTCTAAGATCAAGAACAAGATAAGGGTGGCTACTCTCACGACTCCTATTCAGCATGGTACAGGAGAGGCTTTAGGCAGAGCAGTTAGGCAAGAAAAGGAAATAAAACGCATTCAAATTGGAAAGGAAGAAGAAAAACTATCTTTGCAAATAGTATGATCTTACATATAGAAAACCTTAAAGACTCCACCAAAAATTGTTAGAATAAAAGAATTCAGTAAAATTGCAGGATAAAAAATCAACATACAAAAATTAGTTGCATTTCTATACTATCTGAAAAATAAATTTTAGAAAATCCCACTCACAATACCTAACATCCCCCCAAAATAAAATACTTAGGAATATATTTAACCAAGGAGGTGAAAGAGCTATACGTTGAAAATTACAAGACACTGATGAAAGAAATTGAAGACACAAATAAATGCAAAAATATCCTGTGTTCTCAGATTGCAAAAATGAATACATACCGGTCTACCCAGGTTCCCCATTTTTCTCTTTCATGTACACTGCTAAGCCTCATTGCCAGCTTGCCACTTGCCAGACTACATTTGATTGGAGAAGGAGGGGCACACCCTGAGGGCCCCTGCCACCACCGATGACCGACTGTCTGTAGTTAGGCTGGTAGCTACTCCAAGCTACTCTGATGAGTTCTGGGATCCATACCCACTGAGGCCCTGTCAGTAGCCTATCTCAACATAGGCTTGTTGCTTCTCAGGGGCCCCAGGAGGCAGACACAGGTATGGGGCAGCCCAGCCTCTCTCCTTGAACGTGAAACACAGGTTGCTGACTCAAAGCACCAGGTTCAGGAAGCCAAATGCCTAAGGGAGACAAGGCCCAGCTGCTGGTTCCTTGGCAACTCTGGAGAGCCACAGTGGGGAGGAGAGGGTTGGGATGGGGAGATGACGGGATGAGGCACCAAGCGTGAGTAGTGCTTTCTGAAACTCTCTGAGTCCCACTGCAGAAAGATCACCTTCAGGGTCTGGGGAATTTGGAGATCTAGCAGTATTACCTATGTAAGAATTTATATACTTACATATATATAGTGTTGAAATAAATTGGTGGTTCAGTAGTAGAATTCTCTCCTGCCACAAGGAAACCTGGATAGTTTCAGGCCAGTGCACTAACTGTTGAAATAAATTTCTAGTCCCAAGATGGAGCTGCTCTTGGTGGGTTTTCCTATAATGCTATAAAGGCTGTAAATGCTCCAGTTGACCAGACATGCAGTATATCTAGTCAGTCAATCTCCAAATGCCAAGCCAGCTCTAGGCTCTATGCTTATTTCCTTGTTTCTTATTCATTTTCTGTTTTTTTTCCTTCCTTCTTCCTTATTTTTTATCCTATAAAAGCTTCCTGCCTTCTGCCCCATTTTGCAGGACAGTGCACCTTTGGGAATGGAGACTGTCTGTTTCATGAAGAGTTAAATAAAGTTTGTGTCACTTATATTATCTTCTTTAATTATTTTAATAATAGTATATGTACTATATACATTTATGTTATATAGTATATATACATATAAACCCACATGTATTTGCATTTATATATGTGTAACATACATTGAACAGATAAATTCATTTTAAGTAACAAATATTTATAGTAACATATTAATTCATATAAATATATATGAATTTATTTATATATATGTTAAAATGTATAAATATAGTCATTCATGTATTCATATAGACATAAACATGTTTATATGCCTTACTATGTTTTCTCCGTTCTCTTCTAAGCATGTTTACATCATTAGTACCATTATTGTTTTGCAGATAAGAAACTGAGGCTTGAAGATGCTAATGAACATATTCAAGACAACACAGCTCATAAACAGGGTAACTGAGATTTAAAACCAGACAGGCTGGCTTCAGCCTGCACTGTGTATTCTTATTCCACATACAATTTCTCAGTTAAGGGAAATCTGATAGGTGTCTAAAGCTATCCTTACATTTTGAAAATAAGGAAATTTAGGCCTAGAGAGGATGGTTGGAAAGCCAAAGTTCATACAGATGTAACTACCAGAATTGGTCCTGGGATTAGAGTCACCATGGTCTCAGGAACATTTCCTGTCCCCCAATTGATTCCAAAACAATATTCCCAGGACTCCTATAGAGAGGTTTCTGCTTCAAGTCCACCTAAGGATTCAAGGCTCTTTTGTGGCATACCTCATCAAGGGATCCCTCAAGAATTTTTCTCGAGTTTTCTCTTTCCCCATCTCTTTCTCCATCCACAATGCCAGACTACATTTTACACCAGGGTACTCCAGCTTGTTACTCAGGATGCCTAGCTTACCACAGAGATGTTGAGGCTGGAGATCACAGGATCCTTCATCTCTTTGCAGGTAGTCCTAGGCAAATGGTCATTGCCTTGATGAGGTTTTTGGGGCTTGTGGCCACCTTCACATCATGCATCCTCTTGGCCTATGCTGATGAACTCCTCAATCATATGAAGCTGAACACCACTGTAACTAGGAAGTCCTAGAAGACGGGAGAAGCTTAGTGAGTAGGCTGTTCCATAATGTGGCAGTGGAACTCAGGATTGCAGGTTTTCTACAGGTGAAACAGTTTTCCAAGGATTCCTCTCTCCCATATCCTCATTGTTGAGCTTTCATACTCTCCACACTTCTGTGGAGTATAGTCTGTTGAAGTGGACTTATAGACATAAAAGTGTGAATGACTCTATGTGTAACAAAGAGGATATGGTTGCATCTGTGGGAAAATTATCTGAATTTGTGGAATCATATGTAGCTTTTGCATATGTATTTGTTTCTACAATGGGTGTGAGTAAACTTGTATAAGACTTGACCTGTGTATGTGGCATAATATGTCGAAGTGAGCATGTTAATATATTACTTTCTTTTGGTTTTATGGTTGTATGAGAGTTCTCAGTTAACTGTGCCTGGACTTCTGTGATGACTTCCTAAAGATTTTGTGTGGGCCCTATGGCTCTGACCACCTCCCCGGTGTATCCGTACAACAGCAACAGCATGTATAGCCATAACGGGTTGTGCTCATGTGTTTGTCTGCCTGAAATTCTGTGGTTATATATCCCACTCACCTTGTAGCAATAGCAGTATTCATGCTGTAATGCAGTGTGTGGGCTTGTCGCGAATTCTCGGGGGGCTGCGTGTCCTTGTATGTGTATATCCTATAAATACGGCTGTGTTTCCAAGGCACTATACCCCAAGGCCCCTGCATGAAAGTGGCTGTGAGGACTCACCAACATAAGTCTTTCGTTGTTCTTTTGATACTTGTTCTGCAGGAAGATTTAAGTGGCCAGAGCCCCTGTGGAATAGAGGAAAGCAACACAGCCACCATAAGAAAGAATTCAGCTGAGGAGGAGTAGCCTCCCACCAGGAAGACTTGTGTGGTACCCCTTGGCAGGTGGGTGCATCAAGGGATACTTGATGCAGCCTGCAGAGAGAGGTGGGCAGGTGTGGGCCAGACTCTAAGAATCGCCACCTCCAGTCATAGGTCACTCAGATTCTAACAAGGCTGCAGAAAGAATAAGAAGTAACTGTTCACAGATCACTTGCTGTCCACTAGGCATCCTTGTGAGATGGGTGTTATTCCACTCCTGCCATTGTGTTCTTCTGACCATTTCCAGAAAAAGTTAAGCATGTTTTCATTTTAGGCTTTTTCTCAGATATTACTCCCGATTTAAACTGAATTGTAATTCTTATCCACAACTGCCTAACCTAATTCCCTGCTTTGTTTTTCTCCTTAGATCTCCATCACTATCACTTCCTCAAGTTTGCAAAACCAGTAAGTGGTTTTGAGAGATTTTAGTGAGCAGTACAGACTATGGACTGGGCCAAAAAAAGTGTTCATTAAGGACAAAGACCTCAACTTGTTTTCCATATACTCTTCTGTTTCCAGTGCTGAGCACAGTACCCTAAATTAATAGATTTTCAGTAAATATCACAACTGTACAATTAGATTCAAACAATCTCCATATCTAAGTAAGTCATTCTGGTTATTCTTTAATACAAAATATTGCGTATGTTCTTCCTTCAATTTAATAATAATCTACAATTATTTTGTGCATTTATTTGTTTACCTCATTAATATCTATCTCCTACCACTGGAATGTCAGCTTCATAAGATTTGTTTTGTTCTGTGTCTCTGGTGTCTGGCACTACATAGGTAGCAAAAGCATATATTGAAAGTCAAGGCTGAATAATCAATGTGCTTACATTAATTGAGCAGTTGTGTACTTTGTACCTATTAATATTCTCCATATTTTATTTTTAAATTTTTGAAAATCTGTCTTCCTTCCTAGAACATAAGCCTCAAAGTGGCTAGAATTTCCTTTTGCTTTTGTTTTTTTATTCACTGATATGTTTTAAGTATCTAGAAGAAGGCATAGTGCACAGTGGTAAATGAATGAGGTATGATAACAGCTAACATTAAGTGAGCAATTTCTGTGTGCTTTTCACCTGCATGCATACTATGCATTCTTTATTTATTATCTGTCCAGTTCCCTTATCCTCCACTCAATCATAAGCCCTACAAAGGCTATTGCTGTCTATTTTTTTCACTATGGTATTTTTGGTGCCCAGTCAGTATTTGACAAAAGGTAGACACTCAGAACATATGTGATGCAAATAGTTGCTGGTCCTGGACAGGGAATAGCCTTATAATGTGGTATTTGAGGGTAGAGAGTAAGTGTATCCATGCAAGACCAACCCAGACTGAGCATTGTGGAAGGGACCTACAAGAGGATATGCTGTGAAAGTGATACCATATTGGCCATATTCCCAAGCTGTCACCCACCCTCTGTTCCCTGTTCACTGCCAGAGCTGTGGGATTTTATGGGGTGTATTATAGTGCAGGCACATCTGAAAAGTTCTCAAACTTGACTGTAATGCTGAGGTCACTGTCAGTCTTGTTGACACACTCCACACTGAGCCGGATCTCCCCATTGCAGTTACCACTGGGGCAAAAGTGAAGATGGCGAAGAACTTCGACAATAGCAATGGCCACAGTGAGTTCATGGTGCAGAGTTCTACTGCACCTGTTGAGGACTGGGTTGGGTAGGAAGCAAATCAATGCCATCCTATCCACCTATTGGATTGGTACAATCCAATACCATTGTATCCACCCAAAATGATAGCAATATCATTATTCTGGGTTTAGTGTGTCCTAGGGTAAAGAGATTACTTGTGTTTACTGTGTGTATGAGAGAGAAAGCACATAGAGCCTGCATGAAGTGACAATAGTAGATAGGGTCTGTCTTCTGTAGTTGCTGTCTCTGGATCTTTGAGTTTTCTTATCTTTTTTTTATTTTGTCTCATGTCTATCTTTGTATTTTCCAGGTCTATTTGTATGTCCATTTCACTGTCTCTCTATCTCAGCTCTATGTCTCTTTTTCTAGTACTGAGTCCATGTATTTCTTATTCTCTCTGTCTGTATCTTCTACTCATAGCAGCCTGTCAATTAGTCTATGTATTTATATTCTTTTCACTTTTTGTTTTTCTATCTATGTGTCTTTCTTTACTTCTTTTTCTCTTTCTCTGTGTTTTTCTCTTTCTTTTACAGGTCTACATATTCTTCTGTTTCTGTCCATCCTTTCTCTGTTCCTTGGCATCTCTTCTCTTTGGCCTCTCTCCCCTGAATCAGTGTTACTACTCTTCTCCACCTCCTCCCTTGTCTAGACCTCTTGAACTGTCTTTCTCTTTTGTCTCTGATTATGTTTATGTGTATCTTTCTTTGCCTGTCTTTTTTTTTTTAATCTTTGACTATTTTTCTTGGCATATCTCTCCTTATTTCTGTCTTTCTGTCTTCCACTTTGTATGCCTGTCTCTCTTTTTTCTCTCTATTCTACCTCCCTCCATCTCTACCACTTTCTGTTTGTTTCTGTCTTTCTGCCTATTTGTCTCATTGTTTCTGTATCTGTCTTTTCTTGTGTATGATTCTTTTTACATCTCTTTTCTCTAGTAATCTGTTTGTCTCTCTTTTTGTCCCCATCTGCTTTTCTCTCTTTCTGTGTCAGTATGTCTGTTTCACTGTCTGCTTTTCCTTCTTTCTCTCTCCTCCATAATATATACACACACACACATACTATATATATATTTTTTTTCATTTTCTTCTTTTCTCTCTGTCTTTGGATCTCTCTAGCTCCCTCTTTCTCCTTATTGCTGTTGTCCATTGCTTCCCTCCCCAACACCCCAGCTATAGGCTGTGCCTCCCTACTTCTCCTCTCAAAAGTTGGTCCCAGGACAGTAAAAGTTCCAAAAGTCGGAGTGGTGCATCTTTCTGATTTCACCTTGAACTCTTTCCACTTTCCCCTCATTCCCAATACTCATTTCTGCCTCAGACTTCCCCCACTGCTTAGCCACATTCTTCTCCCCACCCCCCACAGCCTGGCTCATACTTCTGTTACATAACCTTCAGGAAACTAAGGGGCTCCTTGACCACTTGGAACTGACTGTACGTAGCTGTGCTGGTGGGGAAAGTGACAGATAGTGGGGGATTTCATAAAGGGACATTCTTTAAGGGGTCAAGACTTCTGAAAGTAAGGAGTGGTGGGGACATATAAGGCTGGGGAGGTTATCAAGAAGAATCAAATGGCGGAGAGAGTCAGAGGAGAGGTCTGAAGAGTGAATGGAAGGGGGTTGAAGCAGTGAAGAGAGACAAAAGGGCGAAATTGTGCCCTTGAGACTTTTCGAGGGCTGTACGAGGTGAGGGACAGGGCTATGTGTTGGGGGAAGGAAAAATTGTATTCATTCATTCATTCACAAGCTGGACTAGATTCTTTACGTCATCCAAACTGATTTTATGAGTAGTCTACTCGTGTACTGTCTGGCTATTTGGGAGGAGCAGGTGCCAGCCACACCACTCCCAAGCCCCGCCTCCACTCTTTCTGCTGCTGGATCTCCTAGTTCATCTCAAGCACCCCCTTTCTCTTGGTCTTCTTTCCACTCTCCCTTCCTGTACCCGCTTCCCTGCGCCTCAGCCCCAAGGCGCCTTCCTCCCCTTGCGGTCGTCTGTAAGGAACTAGGCTTCTGGCGGCCCCCACTGCGGCAGTTCGGACGGCTCTGGGAGTGACAAACAGCTCATTCCGTTTCTCCACCTCCTTCCTCCTCCCCTCGCCTGCGCAGACTTCAGCCCAAGCACCGGGAACCGGGTCTCCGCTGCCAGAAGCTTGGGTACCACTTCTCATAGTCGGCAGGGCGGCGGGGAGCTGGCGGGCTCTGTCCGCCGTGGCTTGAGCGCTTATTTGATTCACCACAGCCGTATCTGCTAGCAGCTGCGTTCAGCCCTGCGGCGGGCGGGAGGCGCGTGCAATCAAGGGCGAGCGGCGGGGGTGGCGCGCGATTGCGGGAACAGCCTCTTGCGCCCCAACCAGGCCCGCATGCCCCAGAGTGAACTGGACGTGAGTCCGGCTGGTAGCCTTTCCAGCCGGAAGACTGTTCCCAGGCTGGAACAGGAGGAAGATAAGTTCTCTCTTGAAAAACAGATAGAGGTCTCAGAAGAGGGGGACCTCTTTGTTTTACAGTATGACATTTTTGCCAGGCCCTTTAATGAGTATATACAATGTGTTCACTCATTTAATCCTCCCCTCTTATGTGTACATCCGTGAGACATTAACAACAATCAGGAAAAATCACTTAGCATACTATTGACACCTTCATCCATGCTGTAGCATGTATCTACTTATTCCTTTTTGAGGTTGGTTAATACTCCGCTATGTTATTCCCTTGCTAGATATTTTGAATAATGTGAATAGTTCTAGTTTTACCTCTTGTGAATAACAGTGCTGTTAATATAGGTGTACAAATACCAGTTCGACCACCTCCCGTCAGTCTTTTGGACATAAACGGAGAAGTGGAATTGCTGAATCTTTTCGTAATACTATGTTTAAACTTTTGAGAAAGTACTAGCCTGTTTTCCAAAGTGGCCTCATAGAATCAGGTTAGAAATTTCCATATTCTATTTTTTTTGGAAGACTTTGTGAGAGAGTTGTGTTAATTCTCTAAATGTATAGTAAAATTCACCAGTAGTCTAGGCAGCAGCTTTTCTGTTGCCGGTAGTTTTGTTGTTTGTTTTTTTTTTTTTTGAGTAATTCAACTGTTTTATTACACATCTATTAAGGTTTCCTGTTTTTCTTGAATCAGTTTTGGTACTTGTGTCTTTCTAGCAATCTGTCCATTTCATCCAGATTATCTACTTTTTTGGCTCCCTTATAATCCTTCTGATTTTTGTATGGTAATTAGTAATATCCTTTCTTTTATTTTTGATTTTCATAATTTGAATTTTCTCTGTGTTTTTTTCCCCTGGACAGTCTAACTAAAGATTTCTAAATTTTGTTGATCTTTCCGTAGAACCAATACAGATCTAATTTGACTTATGATGGGGTTTCCTCTCGATAAACCCATCCTAAGTTGAAAATAAATTTAAGACACCTAACCTATAGAACATCATAGTTTAGCCTAGCTTACCTTAAACGTGCTCAGAACACTTAGATTAGCCTACGGTTGGGCAAAATCATCTAACACAAAGCCTATTTTATAATGAATTGTTGAATATCTTATGTAATCTATTGAATACTGTATTGAAAGTGAAAAACAGAATGGTTGTCTGGGTGCAGAATGGTTGTAGGTATATCAGTTGTTTACCTTCACAATCACATGCCTAGCATCACCAGAGAGGATCATAACTCCATATGAATAGCCCAGGAAAAAAGCAAAATTGAAAATTCGAAATATTGTTCCTTCTGAATGTGTGTCGCTTTCACACCACCATAAAGTGGAAAAATCATCAGTCGAACTGTGTAAGTTGGAGACTGTATTTGGTTCTGTTGAGTTTCTTTTTTTTGGTTTGGGTTTTTTCGCTTTCATTTATTTTTGCTCAAATCTTTATTTTTTTCCTTCTGATTGCTTTGGGTTTAGTTCACTCTGTATCTAGAATCTTAAGTTTGAAGTTTAGGTTTTTAATATGAGATCTTCCTTTTTATTAATATAGGCATTCACAATCGTAAATTTCCCTCCAGCAGTGCTTTAGCGGCATCCCACTAAGTTTGGTATGTTGTGGTATCACTTTGCATTACAATTACAATGTGTTGGAGTGCCTATTTCTTCATCATCTCAATAACAGAATATGTTGTTTTTCTAATTTTTAATTGCTTTTTAACTTTTGCTAAACTTATAAATGAGAAATCGCATCTAAAGATTGTTATAATTTATATTTCTCTATTTATTAGTGAGTTTGAACATTTTTTCACAGGATAGTGTGTCACTTTTTTGTGTGCAGGAGAACTCTGAAAGATGAAAGGAGGGTGAATTGATCTTCCTAACCAACAGAAAGCATTCCCAACCCACCCGTTCCTGATCCCCAACCTAACAACAAAGCACAGGTAGGCTAATCCTTCCCTGAAATCCCTCTTCAAATGGAAATTTTGTGCCCTGAAGACACAGTGACCAAGAGAAATGCTCTCTTTTCCTGCTCTGCCTAAGAATCCTCTCGTTCCTGGAGGAACACATAGCAGCCCAGTCTGAGGAACCTCTTCTCTCACCCTTGAGGCAGCGTTCTCAAAGACCAGTGGGATTCCCTAAAACACCAAAATCCCTGAAAATTAAATTGTTTTTGAGCTTCAGCCCTCTGAGTTTCTCAAAATTAAATGGTCTTTGGAACTGAAGCCCATAAAAGTAAGTCAGGACCTGTGTGCTGAACCTAAACAAGATGACAGCTTGCTAAAATAACAGATTTAAACAGGAATCATAGTCTCCTAAGATAATAGACAAAAATCCAGGATATACCCCAAAATACTTGTCTTACCAAGAACCAAAAATATCGTTACTTGAATGAGAAAAGGCAATTATCTGAAGCCAATATTGAAACGAATTAGATATTGGAAACATCTGGCAAGGATTTTAAACCAGTCATCATTAAAAAATATGTAAATAATCAATTATAAATTTTCTTGAAACAAATGATAAAAATTCCACCAAAGAAACAGAATTTATATAGAGTCATGTGTCACTTGATGACAGGACTATGTTCTGCAAAATGTGTCATTAGGTGATTTCATCATTGTGTCAACATCAGAGTGTACTTACACAAAACTAGATGGTGTAGACTACTACACACTGAGGCTATATGGCACTAATCTTCCGAGACCACTGTTGTATGTGCGGTCCATCGTTGACCAAAACGTTGTTATGCAGTGCATAACTTTATATAAAAAAAGAACCAAATGGAAATTATAGAACTGAAAAACACAGTAACAGAAATAAAACAACTGCTGAATGGGCTTGGTAGCAGATGGAGATGTCAGAGGATAGAATCAGTGAACTTGAGTACAGATCAATAGAACTCACGCAGTCTGAAGAACAGAGATTAAAGAGCCTGAAAAAAAAATGAAGAAAGTCCCAGAAACTTTTGGACAAAAATCACAAGATCCCACATTTGTATCATCTGAAGGAGAGAAAGAGAGTAATGCTGAAGAACTATCCAAGGAAATATAACTGGAAACTTTCCAAATTTGGTGAATAACACAAACACAGATTCAAGAAGTTCTCCAATATATGATAAAGTTCACTAGTTCTTGTGTAATATTTTACCTTATTTTAAATTAAAATTTATAAAAACTGAATAATAGATTTTTTTGTTTCAAAATTATAACTAATATTCATGAATATGTTTCATGAGTTGACATGGACAAAGGTGCCCAAAGAATCTAAGAGAAAGACTTCTGCTTATGCATCTTTGTACATAGATGCCATGAAGAACATAAAAGAAAAATACAGCGAGTCCTATGAGCTTTACAGATTTTTTCAAAAGGTATTCAGAAAGGTGGTAGGTAGTTTTTCCTTAAGTTTCTTTAAATCAACTAACATAGAATTGTAGTGCTTTATTTTTTTATTTTTTTGCATTTTGATAGTATATTTTAATATCTTTAGTGAAAGAAACTGCTCATGAATAATAGTGCTTTATTGTACTAATACTCTACAAGCCTCTGAGGTTGACATGAGTAGAATTTTCTCTTTGTAAAAATGTTGTAGAAATCAATACCTATAAAGAAAAAAAAATTAATAATATCAATTACAAAATCTAAAAATTGATATTTGAAGAAAAGCTACTATATTGTAATGAAACATGGTAAGAATATTTTTAATACAGTTGATACTTCTGTAATACTACTACTATAATAATGACAACAACTAAATTCCAAGACAACTAAACTCTTAGTAGGAGAATATAAAAATGTGGTAGTTCATTAAAAAAATTAAAAGACCAATAAACTTTGATTTTCACATCACTAAGTAATCAAAGAAATTGATTGTAAAATAAAGTATTTGTAGGAGCTATAAATAGCCTGTCACTTTACTTTTTCTTTTCAAGATGTGAGTGAACCTATCTCATTTAAAGATTATAGGAGGATATATTATAAAAATTATTTGGAGGGCAGTTTGGATACATAGAAATTTAATGTATGCATTTCCCTTTTTACATCTGTTCCACTAAACATAACTGTACAAGGAGAGAAATGATGGTTAATAAAATTTATTTGTCATAGCAATAGTTGAGGTGTATCCTGAATAATAATTTGTAGGACCTTGATTAGCAACATTATGGGATGTATAAGATCATATAGGTAAAAAATATAGCTGTCAGAAATCCTAATTCAATCTAATTTTTGATGGCAAGGAAAGCTGTAGACTTTTAAGTGAAACTTTTACTTTGCCTCTTTTTGAGTAAATTACTTAACATCTCTGGGCCTCTATTTTCATCTGTGAAATTGTGATAATCAGAGTCTATATCAGAGAGTATTGTTTTGAAGGAAAAAGACATTACCTATGTAGAACACTTGGAATAGTACCTGGAATACTGAAACCTTCAATATTCATTAGCTTATCTCTGGCATCATTGTGTCTACAACATAATGTTAAATGGATGTTAAAAGATAAATTGAGGCACATTAAAGTTTTCAAGATTTTATTTGAGCAAACATTGATTCATATCAGGCAACAACAAACTGAAAGTGGTTAGGAGTGTTCTGTGGATAGGATCGGGGCAAAAGTTTTTATAAAGAAGACACAGAAGCAATGCGAGGAGCTTATTTGATAGGCTACATCTTAAGTGGTGCCTTCTTTGGGAAAGCCTAGTTGACTGTTTGTGATTGGCTGTTCTCAAGTTTCAGTTTCTTGGCCATGAGGCATTTGCAGGAATGGACTCTGGTTTGGGTTTTGGTTTGCTTAGTAACCAGCCACGGCATTAGAATCACTTCAATTTAGTGATCTCCCTGTTTAATTTCTTTAACAGGAAAAAACAGAAAAGCATGTTTATTATGGTCCTTTTTAGATAAAATATCTATTAATTTGTATATGTACTGGATGTATGGAATCATGTCTGAAAGGACATATCACCAAAATGCTTACTATAAATTTAAATATTTTTAAATAATTGGATTCGAGGGTCATTTTAATTTTTCATACAGCTTTATTGACATATAGCACTGTGTAAGTTTAGGTATAACAGGAAAAACTTGTCTGTTTTCTCCCTATGTGTTGAGTTAAACCCAATTCTTCCTTTGTTTGTGTTTCCTTTACTGATCACACAGAACACTTCACTTCTGACACTTCTGATCACCAAATGTGTGGAAGTTTTTGCTTATGCCAAGGAATTCTCTGTGACACCAGCTGTGTGTCCTACAATTTAACTCAATTCTGACACTATCTACCCAGAGAGAGCATCCCACAATTTAAGGACTCAGTTCCACAAGATATCTTCTTTCTCGACACACACACGCACACTTCAGATGCCATTCACAAGTCCAGGTTGTCGCCTGTGCTTGTGACCAACTGGCTATCGATTGGAGGTTCCCATGACCCCTTTCTCAGGTTCAATCAATTTGCTAGAGCAGCTCACAGAGCTCAGGGAAACACTTACATTTACCAGTTTTTTAAAGGATAGGGTAAAAGATACAGATAAACAGCTAGATGAAGACATATATAGGGTGAGGTCTGGCAGGCCCCTGAGTACAGGAGCTTTTGTCTCCATGGAGTTGTGATATGTCATCATCCTGGTGCGGACAGGTTCACCTACCTGGAAGCCCTCCAAATTCCATATTTTTGGGGGTTTCCTCACATAGGCATGGTAAAATTATTAACTCCATATCTAGTCCTTCTCCCCTCTCTGGAGAATGAGGAGTGGGGCTGAAAATTCTAGGCTTCTAACTATGGCTTAGTGTTTCTGGTGACAGCCCACATCCAGAAGCCATCCAGGAACCCCCGCAGAGTCACCTCATTAGAGCAAAATATGCTCCTAGTGCTCCTGTCACTTGGAAATCTGTGAGGGATTTAGGAGCTCTGTGTTGGAAACTGGAGGCAGAAACCAATGTATATACAGGTTTACAATGTGATGATTTTGAGATGGGTAGCTAGGTCGACATGAGCAGAAGATCGTAATTGGAGACCTTGCTGCATCAGTGGAATGTCTTGCTGGCATCCTACAAGATGCAAATAAAGGGGAACTGAGACCCGGCTGGTGGCCACCACCAGAGTCTGATGCCATAAACTAGGATGACAGAAATAACGAGTGCACAAACAGCACCTATAAAGCCTTCTGCTATACACCTCTAGAGGACATTGACCTTTCTTTAATTTACATACAAATTCCATATGCATTAGCCCCCCTTCTGTCAGGGATGACTGCCAGGACAGTTCTGGAGATTCCCCTAGAAGGTCAACAACTCTCCCTCCTGATGTGTGGGTGGAGGAAAGACCATTACTGGCGGATAACCAGATAATGCTAATTCCCTTCTGCCCAAATAAAAATAAAACTAACCCAAGACACGGGTTCTCTGACACTGCCCGATCCTCACTTGCAGTGTATCTGACCTTTCCTCTAATACATATTTGCTTGCTTGCTGTTGCCGCTGTGTCAGTGTCTGAATTCCTTTCTCACACTGACCAAGAGCCTGGGTGAGCAGCCTCTTCAGTCCAGTTACAATTTGATACATGTATATATTGTGAAATGATGAACACAGTAAAGTTACTTAACACATCCATTAACTCACATAATTTCCATTTTTATCTTGTGGTAATAGGGGTGATTATCAAACCTCTGTTCTCGTAGGAGCATTCAAGTATGCACTACAGTATTGTTAACAATAGTCACCAGGCTGTACGTTAGATCCTTGGTATTTGTTCATCTTATAACTGAAAGTTTGTACCATATGATAAAGATATAGCCATTTCTTCCACGTAGCAGGCCCTGGCAACTAACATGCCACTCTTGTTTCAATGAGTTTGGAGTTTTTAATTCTATCTATAAGTGAAATCATTATGCCCTCAAGGTCCAACCATGTTGTCACAAATTGCAGTATTTCCTTTTTTATGGCTGAATAATATTTATATATATCAATATCATATATATATGAATATATACATATGAGATATAGCTATACCTCACATTTTCTTTATCCATTCATCTCTCAGTGGGCGTTTAAGTTGTTTCCATGTGCTGGCTATTGTGAATAATACTAGAGTGAACACTGGATAGTTTTTGAACTAGTGAACATTGCATAGTTTTGAACTAGTGAACATTGGATAGTTTCATTTTCTGTGATTATATACCCAGAATTGGGATTACTGGATCATATGTAGTTTTATTTATAATTTCTCGAAGAACCTTCAAACTGTTTTCCATAGTGCCTGACCAACTTACATTCCCACCAATAGTGCAAAAGAATTCTCTTTTCTCCACATGCTCACCAGCATTTTTAATATCTTGTCTTTCTGATGATAGCCATTCTTACATGTGTGAAGTGATATCTCATTGTGGTTTCGATTTGCATTTCCCTGATGTTGAGTACCTTTCATGTACCCGTTGACAATTTGGATGTTTTCTTTGAGGAAATGGCTCTTCAAGTCCTCTGCCTATTTTTAAATTGGAATGTTTTTTGGCTATTGGGTTATATGGTTCCTTATGTATTTTGGATATTAACCTCTTATCAGATATATGCTTTGCAAACATTTTCTTCCAAACATTAGCTTACATAGGCATTTTGTTGATTGTTTCTTTTGTTGTCTAAAAGCTTTCTAGATTGATGTAGTCCCATTTGTGGGTTTTTGCTTTTATTGCTTGTGCTTTTGCTGTCATATCTAGAAAATCATTGGCAAAACCAACGTAAAAGAGTTTTTTCCCTGTGTTTTCTTCTAGGAGTTTTTGGTTTCAAGTTTTACGTTTCAGTATCATTTTTTTCTGCATATAGTTACCCAGTTTCTGAACACTTCCATTTTGAGTCTTCTTGACTCCCTTGTCAAATATTACTTGACAGGGTATTCTTGCCTTATAAAATGAGTTTGGGAGTGCTCCTTCCTCTACAAGTTTTTGGGAGACTTGAGAAAAATTGGCATAAATTCTTTAATCTTTGGTAGACTTTATCTATGCAGCTATCTGATCCTGGGCTTATCTTTCTTTGGAAGTTGTGAGTTACTGATTCAATCTCCTTAATGGTAATTGGTCTGTTTAGATTTTCTATTTCTGTGTGATTCAGTCCTGGGAGGTTGTAGGTTTCTAGGAATTCTTATAACTTATTCAATTTGTTGATGTGTAGTAATAGTTGTTCATAGTAGTTTCTTCTAATTCTTTGTATTTCTGTGGTATCAGTTGTAATGCTTCTACTTTAATTTGTAATTTTATCAATTGAGTCCTCTCTCTTTATTTTTTCCTTAAATCCACCTAAGTGTTTGTCAATTTTTTTATCCTAAAAAAAAAATCTTATTTTCATTGTTTTTTTTTTTTGTATTGCTTTCTATTCTCTGTTTCATTTATTTTTGTTCTGATCTTAGCTCTGTTCTTCTGCTAACTTGGGCTTAGTTTGTTCTCTTCTAGTTCCTTGAAACGTAAGTTTAGGTTGTTTATTTAAGATCTTTCTTTTTCTTTAATGTAGGCATTCATCACTATAAAATTCCCTCAGCACAGTTTTTGCTGCATCTTATAAGTTGTGGTATGTTTTGTTTTCATTTTAGTTTATCAATATATGTTTTTTATTTCTTCTTTGACCATTGTTTTCAGGAGTATGTTGTTTAATTTCCACATATTTATGACTCTTCGAGGTTTCATCCTGTTACTGATTTCTAGTTCATTCTATTACGATTGGAAAAGATAATTGGAATGATTTCAGTCTTTTTAAATTTCCTAAGACTATTTTTGACATGACATATAATTTATACGAGAGCGTATTCGTGTGCACTTAAACAGGATGTATATTCAGCTGCTTTCGGATGGAAAGTTCTATATATGTCTGTTAGTTCCATTTGGTCTAAAGTGT
>JABWHU010000930.1:121691195-121715248 GCA_014189135.1 Dicerorhinus sumatrensis harrissoni
GGCCGGCCCAGGATATTTCTTAAAATTCCATTTACAATAGCATAAAAAATAATAAAATGACGTGGGATAAATTAATGAAAGAAATGTGAGATGTATACTCTGAAAAGTAGATAACTTTATTGAAAGAGACTAAAGAAGACCTAAATAAATGAGACAACATCCCTTAGTCATGGATTACAAGGCTTTAACACTGTTAAAATGGGAATACTCCTCAAATATATCTACAGATTCAATATATTCCCTATCTAAATTTGAGCTCGCTTCCTTGCAGAAATACCCAAGCTGATCAAAAAAATCATACGGAAATGCACAGGACACACAATTGTCAAAATAATCTTGAAAAAGAAGAACAGTTGAACAACTCACTTTTCCCAATTCAAAACATACAAGAAAGCTACAGTAATCAAAACAGTGCGGTACTGGTATTAGGATATACATATATAGATTAATAGAATAGAATTGAGAATCTGGAAATAAACCCATATATCTATGGCCAGTTGATTCTCATCAAAGGTGCCAAGAACAGTCAATAAAGAAATAATAATGTCTTCACCCAATTGTTCTGGGACAACTGGATAGCCACAAACAATAGTATAGAGTTGGACCATTACTTTACAGTGTATCCAAAAGTTAATTCAAAATAGATTCAAGACTTTACTGTAAAAGCTAAAACTATAAAACTCTTAGAAGAGAATATACGAATAAATCTTTATGACTCTGGGTTAGTAAAAGCCTCCTTAGTTAAAGCACTAAAAACCCAAGAGACAAAAGAAAAAATGGACAGTTATCAAATTAAAAACTTGTACTTCAAAGGATACCATTACAAAAGTTAAAAGACAATCCACAGTACTGGAGAAAGTTTTTTTTTAAATCATACACACTCTGACAAGAGAATCATGTTTAGATGATTTAAAGAACACTAACAACTAAAACACAAAAAGAAAATCCAAGTTATAAATGGGCAAAGGCCTTGAATAGACATTTCTCCAAAGAAGGTCTACCAAAGGCCAATAAGCACATGAAAAAGATGATCATAATTATCAGTAATTCAGAAAATGCAAATCAAAACCATTTCATACACACTAGGATGGCCATGCCAATAAAGCAAGTAACAGTGTTGTGAGGATTTGGAAATTGGAAGTTTCTTACATACTTGCGGGGAATTAAAATGATGCAAAATATTTTGAAGAATAGTCTGGCATAAACATAGAGTTACAAAATAACCTAGCAATTCCACCTGGTGCTTAACCAAGAGAAATAAAAACATATAGGCACATAAAACCTATATACAAATATTCTTAGTAATATTATCATAATAGCTAAGCTAAAAGTAGAAAAAACTCAAATGTCCATCAACTGAGGAATGCATAAACAAAATATGTATATATATATAGAATGGAATATTATTAGGCATAAAAAGGAGTGAAATTCTGATTTGCACACCTAAAATGAATTGCACACTTACCAATGGTTAAAATGGTAAATCTGGTTCTGATAAATGCTACAACATGGGTGAATCTTGAAGCAAGCATTATGCTAAGACAAAGAAGCCAGACAGAAAGCTAGAAGCCAGGCACAGATTGTACTGATTCCACTTTTATGAAATGTCTGGAATATTCAATCCATAGTGACAGAAAGTGTATTAGTGGTTATTCAGAGGTGGGGAGTGACTGCTAATGAGTATGGGGTTTCTTGCTGAGGTGATGAAATGTTTAGCAAATTCATAGTGGTGAGAGTTACACAACTTAATAAATATACTAAAATCCACTCCACTGTATACTTTAAAAAGGAAAATTTTGGGTCTAGCCCGGTGGCATAGTGGTTAAGTTCAGCATGCTCTGCTTTGGCAACCCAGGTTCTCGGGTTCATATCCCGGGCACAGACCTACACCACGTGTCAGCCATGCTGTGGCAGCAACGCACATACAAAATAGAGGAAGACTGGCAACAGACATTAGCTCAGGGTGAATCTTCCTCACATAAAAGGAAAATTTTATGTCATGTGAATTATATATCAGTAAAGCTGTTTTATAAAAAGCTATTGTAGAATTATGGGAAAAAACAGACCTGATCATTTGAAAGATTAATATGTCTAATCTATGGCAAATCCAATTTTATGAAAGGGAGAGATGTTGATAAAACTCTTCCAAGATGAAAACAGAAAATCAAAAAATGTAAAAGTGACATTTAAACAAAATATCTTTAACTTAGCATAATAAGCTAAAGATGTTGAAAACCCAGATCAAGTGGATAAACTTCTGGAAAAAAGGAAATGCCAAGAATAGTGTTAATGAAACAATATCCAGATAAGACCAACAAATCTTGAAGGATTATTTTCCAGTTCTCAGTTCCTCTCAAAAGGGGGCCTAACAGTTAATTTTTAACAGTAATTTTAAAAGGAACAAATTGATACTTTCTAAATTTTGCAAACTGTTCAGAAAGAGAGGAAGAAGATGACACCACAAAATGAATTTTACAAGAGCAAAATTGATTCTAACACAATTGAAGAACAGCAAATTATGGTAAACTTCACTTATTTACATGGATATAAAATATTGCAAATAAAATTAAAGACAGTTAAGTGTTAACAGCTGGTTTTAAAATAAAACCTCAAGGGGCCGGCCCAGTGGCACAAGGGATTATGTGCACGTGCTCCACTGTGGAGGCCTAGGGTTCGCCGCTCCAGATCCCAGGCCGGCACCTAGGCACTGCTAGTCAAGCCATGCTGTGGTGGCCTCCCATATAAAAGTGGAGGAAGATGGGCACAGATGTTAACCCAGGCCCAGTCTTCCTCAGCAAAAAGAGGAAGATTGGCAGATGTTAGCTCAGGGCGCATCTTCCTCACACACACACACACACAAAACCCACCTCCTAGTGAATTAGAGAAACAGCAAGGAGAGTTCTATATCAGAAACTTGACCATTGTGATTCCATTCATTGAAAGAATAATGTGAAAGTAACAAGGGACAAGTTGCTGTCTGAGTAGCCCCTCCAAACTAGGCTTTCCTAAGGGTTATGATCAGACCAGTTTACTCTGACTTCCTTACAAATATAATATTCCTCTGAGAAATGGGATGGGATATTTTATTTTATTTGATACTTTAGTATTTGTTAATAGTAAATTATGTATTCTAGTAATTCTAAAGTACTAAATAATGTATTTTGATACTTTAATATTTTATTTGGTACTTGGTCAGTTTCTATGATTGTTCAAAAAGTCTGTCTGGTCTTAGAGAATGACCGGGTTTTTTGTTTCTTACCTTAATATCAGACTGAATTTTTTGGCAATATGTTTCTTTTAGTTGATTATATAGATTCTTAAAAGTGTTTCATTGACAGGGTAATGTCATTATAGGCCACTGTTATTTATCACCTGTCTAGGTCTTTGTAATTGTTTTTTACTTGTGTGTTTCTCAGTAATTTTTAGGGGATGCATATATTTTGCAATAGTTTTTATGATGAAAGATTTTACACTTTTTTTGGTGAAAAAATCCAATCGAATTTGTAAAAATGCAATATAAGAAATATGTGCATGGAGGGTGCTTTGTAAGTGCAGTATTGTACATGAACATAACGTATATTTTATCATGGTTCCAGAGTTGTAAAATTACTGTATAACAGATTCCTTTCCCATAAAAGCAACTCTGGAACTGAGAACCCAGTAGGTGTGTAGAGACTGTTGCGAAGACTTTGGTATGCACACTCAGGTCGTCTCACTTGTACTGGTGGAGAAAAGGAAAAGCATTTGAGTTGCCCTTTCTGTTAACGTGGTATTTTACAAGAGCGAACAATTGCTCACGCCCACTGGTTCCTTTTAAGGTCTTCTCTAATGCGCATGCGTAACATGCGCAGCAGACCCATTAAAAAAGATCCGGCCGTTCTATTTATAATTTTGCTGTTCCGTTTCCTTGAGCTATTTAATATCAGTCGAGCGGCTAGTTGGCTTTGTTTATTTTTTTCTGGTGAATTCGCATTCTGCATCTTCAGCCCTTGTCTGGCATGCAGAACGTCGCTCAGGTTTGGAGATAACTCGACTCTTACAGAATCGATCTGCGGAGTGACACGACATGTAAAGAAGCCGGAAGAGCTCGAGCGTCAAGATGGTGGCCGTAATGCCGAGAGCCGTGAGATTAGTAACCTGCTGCGTGAATTAAAGTAATCCTGGAGTTTAGTAGAAAATAAAGTCTCTCTGGGATTCATTTTTTAGCTAGGAAGGATCCCATGCGCCACTGAAGAAAGGCGAAGTTTTATGTTACAGATTAGCGTTTGAGTGAGACATGGAGCCGGGATCGGATGACTTCCTACCGCCGCCGGAGTGCCCGGTATTCGAGCCTAGCTGGGCTGAGTTCAGAGACCCGCTTGGCTACATCGCGAAAATCAGGCCCATTGCGGAGAAGTCGGGCATTTGCAAGATCCGCCCACCAGCGGTAAGCCTCTGAAGCAAAATTTGGAGTGGGGATGGAATTTAGTTTGAGCGTACGGGCTCTGTACTACTTAACAAGGCCTTAGATTTTTAGGGCCACAAACCCTCAGTAGTTAATTGAATCCGCAGCGTACCAGCTAATTTCTCATTTTTTAAGTCTGTCTAGAACACTCTGGCGTCAGCGAGCTTGTATCCGATTTCCAGACTCCGAGGAGTTAAAAAGATCTCGTTTTACGAACGAAAATAATTGATTCGAAACTGGTTCCACACTGTGGCGCTGTTACACCCGTGTGTAATTAGGGATATTTATGGTTTTTATACTTTGAAGGAAATTTTAATTTATTTGTAAATACTTGCTATGCAACTGAAGCAACCAAAAGTTATATTAATTTCTGTTGTTATTGAGTCGGGGATGTTTTCCTTTTCTTCTATGACCCGGCTCTCTGTAAGAAGCATAGATCGGAATGTGCACGAATGTGGAATGCTTGCCATCAGTTAAATTAGTATTATTTCACCAGGAGCCTTCTCTTCTTGGTGTGGTGTACTCTGAACTGCGAATTGAAACTGTTTGTTGTTTGGCTGAGTTAAGAATACAAACTGAAATGAGCCTAGGCCGTCACTAATATGATATCCACGGTAGATGTAAACTTTTGCACAGCATACTGTTCATTTGCAGATGCTCAGCCTGACTACATCATTTGTTTGCTTCTATTTGTATGATTATACTGTTCTCAGTATTGGTAAATACTTCTATTCAGCTTTTCAAGACTGCAAGTAGTAGGAAGAGATAATGGTCTAGGTTTGAAAATCAAACAATTTGTTATCCGTATTAGGTTTATCTTCTCTTCGGTAAGGACTTTCACCGTTAAATAGACTGCTCCTAATTTAGGCGTGCTTCAGTGTTTTTTCAGTCAGCTTTTAGGCCAGAGTTTATGGAAATTTGACTATTGTTTTGTTTTTAGACTTTTTTGGAGGAAACATACTAAGGAGAGTTTTAGTTTAGTAGATTTTTTTTTGCCAGTTACTTGATGTTAAAGAGACAACCAGCGCAAAAATAGCAACCAGAAGTCTGAAATGAGAGGCATATTAAGATAGGAACAAATGATTCTAGTTCTCACCATCTTTTTGCTTTATTATGCCGTAATAACCAAGATCTTTTACTTTCTTCTAGGACTGGCAGCCTCCCTTTGCAGTAGAAGTGGACAGTTTCAAGTTTACTCCTCGCATCCAGAGGCTAAATGAACTAGAGGTAAAATAAGTCATCTTTTTATAGTGGAATCGGAGTTCTAATCTGGTTTTACTTATAGTTGTATAACACTGTGGTTAGGAACTTAGGTTTTGAAATCAAATATATTTTGATTCTAACCCCAACTCCATTATTTCCCAGAATATTGATTTTGGAGAAAGTCTTCTGCAAAATGCTAGGACATGAAGAAGGCTGTAAATTTTTGGAGGTGAATGACATATTCTTCTGCCATAGACTGGGCTAAAATTAAAATTCAAGAAGATAGATGCAGCCTTTCTCATTTTTTCACCCTGTACCTACTTATTGTATCATCTTGGATTTTCCCTGATTTCTTTAATAAAAGCAAAGTTCAAGGCAGAAATATGGTCTCTTAAATTTCTAGCTTAAGGCTGGTATTAGGTTTGCTCTTCTTGAGTGAAATGACTGTACTTAGAGTCAGAGTAAATAGAAGCGGCAGAGCTTGCTTTTTAAAACCTATCAAGAGTCCCCATATTCAGCTTAGTATTAAATATGGAGAGCAATGAATGGTTTGGCATTTGCTTTTGCTATTAGAAGTTTTCACTATGGTCAGTAGCTAGAAGCTCCAAAATGACTTAGAGAAGAATACTTCAGAAACTGGTTTCTTATCCAAGTTTTTGACATTGAATGGAAAAATATTTTATTCCCTTCAGCTGTGTATCGATAAACTCTAGATGTGTATCTTAAGGCACATAGTAGATTGAGCCCAAATAGTCTTTTTTCAGCACTATATGAAGCCCAAGGATAGTGCTTTAAATTTAGAGATGAAAGATTTTGACTCTGATGCATCAGTTTCTGAGCCCCTTCTCAGTTTAAAGAATCAACTTATTATATTCTTTAAAAAATTTTTTGTTCTTTTGCTGGTGAAGATTAGCCCTGAGCTAACTAACATCTGTGCCGGTCTTCTTCCACTTTATACATGGGTCGCTGCCACAGCGTGGCTGATGAGTAGTGTAGATCCATGCCCGTGAGCTAAACCCAGGAACATACAGGCTTTTTGTAGATACCAGTGGTGAGACAGGCTGTGAAGCTTAGGCTCTAGCCTAGTAGAGAAAGGTAGATGATACAGAACAGTTCTTATTTGTCTCCTTCACTCTGGACATACATCAGGTTAAGGAGTAAGCCAACCTCATAGGGTTCTCTCTTTACCAGGCTCAGACCAGGGTGAAACTGAACTACTTGGACCAGATTGCAAAATTCTGGGAAATCCAAGGTTCTTCATTAAAAATTCCCAACGTGGAGCGGAGGATCTTGGACCTCTACAGCCTTAGTAAGGTAAGAGTACTTCTGTTTCAAAATGAAAACAAGCAAAACACCTCTGTGGTTGAATATTGTGTCTCTAGGTAGGAAGGAAGAGAATACAGCCTGCCAACATTTCTTGACACAGTCTTTGTGTCATGTAATGGTTGGCATTGGTGGTGCATGCCTAATCATCATATTTTAAGCCTCATTGCTATTTTGTGTGTGTGTTAGGAAGATCAGTCCTGAGCTAACTTCCAATGCCAATCCTGCTCTTTTTTTGCTGAGGAAGACTGGTCCTGGGCTAACGTCCATCCCCATCTTCCTCTACTTTATATGGGACACCGCCACAGCATGGCTTGACAGGCGGTGTCTTGGTGCACGCCCGGGATCCGAACTGGTGCACCCTGGACTGCGCGCACTTAACCCCTTGCACCACTGGGCTGGCCTCCGTCATTGCTATTTTTTAGGTCTCTCCAGCCTGCTCACTGTTAATCTGTGCCCTTTCTTATCCTTTCAGATTGTGATGGAGGAAGGTGGCTATGAAGCCATCTGCAAGGATCGTCGGTGGGCCCGAGTTGCCCAGCGCCTCAACTACCCACCAGGCAAAAACATTGGCTCTTTGCTAAGATCTCACTATGAACGTATCATTTACCCCTATGAAATGTTTCAGTCTGGAGCCAACCTTGTGGTGAGGGCCCTGACCTGGCTTGGGGCTTGTGTGCTTTTGTTCTTTTTGCTCTTATCTTCCCCTTTCTGGGTTGGGTTTTTCCTCAGTGTTCCATGTCTAGAGAGTCCTTAAGTTTATTGATAGAAGTTCCAGGAATTGGCCTTGGAAAATATTTTGTGGCCTGTATGAAGAAATTTAAACCAGCCAGGCTAACTAGATGAGAACTGGAGTGTTCTTTCCCTCTATCTTAAAGGATCTTGTGTACTAGCATCTTTGTATGGACAAGATCTTAGAGTAGAAGCTAGACAAAAGCAGTTTGTATTTTAGGCCATGCTCCATGAAAAAGATGATTAATTATCTTTTATGAAATTACTAAACTTCCTGAGGGTAGTTCAGGTAAAGAGAGGTTAGGGATAAAACCTTAATGGTACTTGGGTTAATTCAAGAAGAAGTGGGAACTGATTTAGCTGGGTATCTTAAATAATAATAACTTTTTAGGTTTTATTATATGCAAAGTGCTTTTTAAAACTGCTTGTGTATATATGTATGAGTCTAAATGCATGGTTTTTTAATCTACATAATTCTATTAGACTTGATATTTTTATTATTCCTTTTTCAGACAAGGACATTGGAATACAAGGAGAAGTCCAATGTATTTGCATATGAATACTAAGGGGAAAAGTCCAAGTTCAAACCTAGCAGTGTGGTTCCAAAGACAATGTTCTTCACTATGCTCTTCTGCTTATATGTAAGCGGAGGCATAGTGGAATGTGGGTTATATCATTCCAAAGAATAAGAGGTATAGATTTGTATAATTTAGAAGTATAGCTTTCATTTCCAGAGATTTAGGATGAAGGAATCACTTGGTTATTTGCTGATTGTGAAAGTAACTCAATTCCTGATCCTGCATTATTTCCTATCCCCAGCAGTGTAACACTCACCCATTTGACAGTGAGGAAAAAGACAAAGAATACAAACCCCACAGCATTCCCCTTAGACAGTCTGTGCAGCCTTCCAAGTTTAGCAGCTATAGTCGGCGGGCAAAAAGACTACAGCCTGATGTGAGTGCCTTTTTGTTTCCCATAAACTGCCAAAGTTCATCTGGGGCTTGCTTTTGAGGATAGTCCAATTCTGTAAGACATTCGTTTTTTACTGATAGCTGGTTCATGATTGAATTAATTGAAAATGAATGAGTTATTTTGTTTCATGGGATGATGGTTTCCAGTATTTTTGTTTCTGTATTTTGCCTTTACACATTTTAAAAGCAAACACATTCTTTCAGTGTAGTTTTAGGGGTTAAATTTTGTGAATCTTGGGATGATTTTTACAAAGCTCACTGTACAATGTTTAGTTGTTTTAACTGTTATTTTTTGTTCTGTGTTCTTTTATGAGATAGTCAAGTGCAGCCACAAAAGGTGACATAAGAGAAGAGAGGTGACATGAGATATTTAGGAAAACAAAGTTTATTATACTTAAGAGATAAAGTTTGGCACACAGGACCACAGCAGAAAGTACTAGTGTGGGTCAGGTGGCACAGGGAGGAATGAGGGGAGAGCCTAGGCCACAGCCCTTATTGGGGTTTCTGAGGAAAGGGCAGAGGAACAGCGTAGGATTGGCTAGTTGGAACAGTTTTCAGTGAACTCTAACCTATAGATGATCCCTGGTTGCTTGGCACTTGGCTCTGGAATGATTATGGCAGAGGAAGGTACAGGAGCTAGAGAAGAGGAGGTATGGTTTTGGATTGGTTGGTTTGCGTATCAAAGGTGTACTCTCTACTGGGTCCTTTGGTATCTTGAAGCACTCGCTAGCCCAAAAATGGCAGTCTCACCCCAGCCAGAGTGTTTTTCAAGATGTTAAACATCATAATATACAGAAAATAAAAAATATGAAACAATATATTCTTAGAGTTTCTGATATTGCTAAGCCTGTTTTGTATGTCCACGTGCATTTTCATAGAATTCTGGATGTTTCTATTTCTGAAATATCTTAAATTAGGATAAGATTATGCATCCTTAGGTATCTTGTGACTAATCCTAATATTAAATTTTAAAATATTGCAACATTAGAATGTAGAATGAAGAAATGAGAAGTAGTGATCTAGTTCATATTAACTGAATTACGTATAGATTCTGTGTTAGTGCTTTAGTTCTTCCTAGCAGGAAGTGTCTGAAAATGAATTGAATAAGAAAAATGAGCATGTAATAATGTGGAAACCAGTAAAATTTGTTTGAAAGTTGTACATACTACCCAAGGATCTGAACATTTTTCGAAATCAAGTAATCTTTAGACACTTTTTTCCTTAAGAATGGAATTGTTGGGGCCAGCCTGGTGGCGCAAGAGGTTAAGTGCCTGGGCACCGCTGCGGCGGCCCAGGGTTCGCCGGTTCGGATCGGGCACTCACTGACGCACTACTTGGCAAGCTGTGGGCGACGTCCCATATAAAGTGGAGGAAGATAGGCATGGATGTTAGCCCACGGCCAGTCTTCCTCAGCAAAAAAAAGAGGAGGATTGGCAGATGTTAGCACAGGGCTGATAGTCCTCACACACACAAAAAAAAGAATGGAATTGTCTAAAGTTTTAAGAATTCTTGAAAACTGTAAGGTTACTAAAAAAAATAAAGGGGTTGTACATCCAATACATTCAGAGGAAAAAAGTCTAAATAAATTCTGCATAAAGCAATAAAGAAGAGAAATCCAGTAACAAAGAAATTATGAGCACTAACATCATCTCTTCCATTTTATGCTAAATGTATGTCGTGATAGGGGTATGGTTAGTAAAATATCTGAAAGGTTAAGAGTAGTACTGTGTATTGCATATTTCAAAATAAGCAAGTATTAGCTTTCTAAAGTATTTGTTTTGCTAGAAACCAAGATTAATGTATTAAAATAATATATAATATTTAATGTATAGGTATAATTAATATGATAATGTATAATATAAAATTATGAAATAGTATATATGGCACCTAGGAGTCCCATGCCTACAAAGGTGATGGAGTCTTCGTTCACAGCCTATTTTCAAGCATCCTCTTACAACCAAACTGAATAATAAATCAAAATGTTCAACCTCACTTATAAATTGAAAATGTAAAAATAACTGCATATTTCTTTTCACATAAGTTACTGGCAAAAAATCAAAATTTGTCAAGAGTGAGGAGCTAGGTGTCTTCATGCACTGTTGGTAGTAGTCAAAGATGGTACTAAAATTAAAATTATAAATCATTAAAATTTTAAATGTGCGTACCCTCCTGTTTTAAATGTATTTATTAATCTTTCAGGATAGTGTGTAACAAATACGTGGGTATTAATAATTTGTACCCAGCTCTTAATTTATAAAATGGCTGAATGACAACATGGACAGCTGTAACATTGAAACATTTGTTTCAGTGTTCTTCACAGTTCCCCTACAAACAGGAGACATACTATGCTACACAGGCCTACAAGAGGAGGCATCAGTGTCAGAGAGCAGAGAAGAGCAAGGGGAGGGCATAGGCCACAGCCTTTATTGGAATTTCCTCAGGAAAGGCAAGGCAGAGTAGGATAAACATCTTTGGATCGGCTACCTTGAATAATTCCCACAGGCTTTGGGGCATAGAGAGTTTTCCTAGTTGTTTGGTACCTGGCTGTGGGTTGCTGTAGGGCAGGGGAAATAATATATTGTTGTGTGAGACTTAAATAAAGAAGTGGTTGGTGGTGTGGACTTGGGATTGGTTGGTTTGTCTATGGAAGGCATACTTGCCTACAACTCGTTTATTGCCTTTAAGAATTAGCTAGCGCTGGGAGGAACAGTCTCCCTAGCTAGCAAGACCCTCCAAAAGATGTCAAAACATCTTAAAATAAAGAAAATTAAAAAATGTGATTAGTGCAATTAATTATATCATTGTTCATAATACCCTAAAATTAGTAATAGCAACAATGTTGTATAATAAAAGAGTAGGGTAACTTATTTCTAAAATAGAGTTACAGTAGAATAACAAGCTGTGAGACAGATACATGTGTTGGGGTCCAAGATATTTTATCCTTGAACAGACTTCTGTTTGAGCTGTAGACTCTTATGTTTCTCTTAATCATCTCCACGTGATCGTTGAGAGATTATCTTGACCACCATTTTGTCACCAGTTGATCCTAGTGTTTCTCTTGGATATTATCATAGCAATAAATATTATTGCCTGCATAAATTATTTTGGGAATAAAAGAGAACCACAACTTATATTATCACGTGTGTTTGTATGTGTCTGTAGAGTAAAATGTATAAAAACAAACCTTGGGAGGCCAGCCCTGTGACCTGGTGATTAAGTTCAGCGTGCTCCACTTTGGTGGCCCTGGATTCAGATCCCCACTGCTCTGTTAGTGGCCATGCTGTGGCAGTGTCCCACATAAAAAATAGAGGAAGATGGGCACAGGTGTTAGCTCAGGGTGAATCTTCCTCAGCAAAACTAAAACAAACCTCAGGCTTTAAATGGAAGGGAGAATCGTAAAAGGGGTTTAATTTAAAAACTGTTTGAAATGTGGAATGTATTTCATCGTGTCCACTAAAAAGAGATATGTGCTGAAAATGTCATATGGTATGTGTATTTTTTGACCCATAATGGGTTTCTGTTTTCCCAGTTCTCTGATTATGTTGTGAGGAGAAAGTAGTTAATTCTAATGATCTTAGTTCAAACAGAATAGGAGTCTTGTGTTCCCTTTTGCATCTTCAACTCCGGTTTGAACAGTTGCAGAAAGGGGCTTACTTACATTAATTGAATTCTCTAGTATAAGTTGTATACTTTGTAATATTTAAGCTTAGCTAGCCTTCAAATACAGAGCATTCTGTCATTTCTTTTATAACATGAAAAAAATTGAGAAAAGGAGTTAAGTGCCAAATTTCTCTATTCATTTGCTCCTGCTTTGCCACAGCTTACTCACAGGTAAAAATACATCACCAATAAACATTTAAAAATGAGTGGAAGTTGTTGATTTTAATCTTTGTGTCCTCTCACGTTTATATGATCCATAATATTTTGCAAATATGACGGTCTAGATGTTGTGTAAAATATTATATGTCTGTATTTAAAAAACTGACTTCCTTTTTTGAACCTTTTTTCAATAGCCAGAGCCCACAGAGGAGGACATTGAGAGGAATCCAGAGCTGAAGAAGCTACAGATCTATGGGGCAGGTCCCAAGATGATGGGCTTGGGCCTGGTGGCCAAGGATAAGACTTTACGGAAGAAAGGTATAGCCTAACAGGCTGAGTAACAGGCAGCGTGAAGAGTAAAGTACTAAAGTACCATGAGAGAGGTGGTTTCTTAATCCTGATGGAGGATAGATTTGTTTTTTTTCAGATTTGTTTCTGACTCCCCTAGATAAAGAAGGGGTCCTATGCCCCCGCACTATTATGATGAAGGAGGAACCAAGTGGGGAGGGGAAAATGATGTCGACATCACCGAAGGAGGACTTGAATCACAGCCTAGAGCCCTGCACCAAGATGACCATGCAGCTACGGAAGAATCACAGCAGTTCCCAGTTTGTAAGGACTCACCTATGATTTTCTAACAGTGTTTTTGAATTATCAGGACTAGATGGAACCTAAAATTATTTTATCCCACCCTTCTCCTTCCTTCTGTTTACTTCTGAGCCCTTTATATATGAAGAGACTGATGGCCAGGGCGGGCAAGAACCATGTTCAAGGCATTATTGTCAGGAGCAAAATTCATAATCTCCTATTTTTAAGACACAACTTTCCACCAAATTGCTGTATCTTTTCAACTCCAGTGATAAGCATTTTCTTAATTTGTACGTCTTAAATTGGTAGATAATGTGATCAAATAGAAATTAGGTGAAAGAGCTATTTGTATCTGGCAAATGCTTCAGGACTCTCAAAGCATCACGTTCATATGGTAGTGCCTCTCTTCTGTTCTCTCATTTACTTATGTCTTTGATGTATATAAATCTTCTTTTCCCCTTTTGCTACCCCTTGCCTGAAAGGTTATTACAATCTCTTAAATATTCTAGAGTTTCTGCATTTTTATAAAATGATAAATTCTCTTTTTTGGTTCTCCTTCTTTCTCTCTAGCTAATTTCACTTTTGCATAATTTTTGTTTGCCCTGCCCTACTCTGTAAGTGTTCCCATTCCCAGAAGTTTTATTCTTGAACAAACTTCTGTTTTGAGCTGCAGAGTCTTGTATTTCTGGTAATCGTCTCCACCTGATCATTGAGAGTTTATCTTTACTATCTCCATTGTGTCACCAGTTGATCCCATCTTATGGACTGTCACAAGATCTTGTCATCCAAGCTTGAAGTTTGGAAGTCATTTATGACTTTTCTTCCATGCTTACATCTAGTCACCTAGTTCTGTTGCCTTTTATTTTTATTATAGTATAGCATGCATACTCAAAAATATATAGATTACTTTTGCTTGTTTTTGTATTTATAAGTAGTATCACAATACATGCTCTTGTATTGGCTTCTTTGTTCAATGTTAGGTTTGAGAGAGTCATTCATATTGTCTGAATTCAATTCTCAGTGACAGTATTGTGTTTTATTAAGTACATTTTTATTAAATACAACTTCACTACAATTTCTTAATCTGTTTTACTCTTCATGGGTTTTGTGGTAGTTTCTGATTTGTGGCTACTGTCAATAAAGCTACTATTAAAGTATACACTTTGGGTAAGCTATGTAGGCTTTCCTGTTGCATGTATAAAAAAGATTGGAATTGCTGTGACTGAGGGTCACTGCTACACATGTGTATGTAAGTACATGCAAATGTACATATGTGTGTGCAAATACATTTATATGTGTCTATATATTTTATACGTTTACATATATTTGTTTGTGTAAATACATAAATACGTACATTTCCGTATGTGTGTATATCTGACAAATTAGAACATCTACAAATAAGAGGATTTACAAGTGTGTGTGGCAGGGAGATAGGTGGCGGGTGTGGCTACACACACTCAGAAAATATTCTCTTCCAATCTGAGTGACCTCTTACATCTCTTTACTGATCATTTTACTTCGGGATTCTCCCAAGGTAGGTTATCCTCACTGCAAGTAATTTTTCCAGTACGTCAGTATGTGAATCCATCCTGCTAAGAATCTGTTGGTGTATTTTCTGATTTAACTGGTACTTAATATTAGATAATTTAATAGTATCTAATAATCCAAATTGTTTAGCTTTGTCTTAGTGTTTTTATTCTTATGACTTACGACTTGGGTGACTAATTATCTAAACTGAAGACACTTTTTAGAATGAAACAGATACCTATTGTTACCTGTTAAACTTTACACCAGAACAGCAGGTATAACTAGATATTTGGTCACTTGACCTATTATGTTCAACTTGCTATCTGTCCTAGTTATTATTTGCCACATGCAGTTCTCTCAGTGATCCATGGTGGTTTATACCTTCATGATTTGGATTTGTACCATGGAACCTTCTATAAGAAGTATACTTTGTTGCTCCTAAAACACCTTAATCATGGTTTTTTTCTTAATATGTTACATTATTTGGTAATTATTTGTGTGTTGTCATATTTTCCATGAGTGAAGTAATGAATAGAATATTGCATAGTCATCGACAGGTGGTAGGTGTTCAGAATGAATGGTCTGGAAACCTAGGATAAAGTATTATGGAGCAAGCAGCTTTTTTTTTTTTTTCTGTGAGGAAGATTAGCTCTGAGCTAGTATCTGTTGCCAGTCCCCTCTTTTTGCTGAGGAAGACTGGCCCTGAGCTAACATCTGTGCCCATCTTCCTCTACTTTATGTGGGATGCTGCCACTGCATGGCTTGATTAGGTCCATGCCCGGGGTCTGAACCTGCAAACCCTGGGCTGCTGAAGTGTAGTGCTTGAACCTTACCACTACACCACTGGGCCAGTCTCGTGCAGCTTATATTTTTATGTTATTTTTCATTGTAGATTGACTCATATGTTTGCCGAATGTGCTCCCGAGGGGATGAAGATGATAAACTTCTTCTTTGTGATGGCTGTGATGACAGTTACCACATCTTCTGCCTGTTGCCACCCCTTCCTGAAATCCCCAGAGGGGTGTGGAGGTGCCCAAAGTGTGTTATGGCGGTAAGGCCTGTCCAAAATAGATGTTTTAAATTTAGTTCTTGGTAATTTTTTCTAATCCAGCTTCCTGATTTTAGGGGAATCTAGAGTAGGTGATAGTTACTGCCCTTTTCTAGGTTAATACTTCTGTCACGTTTTGATTAGGTATCAGTGACATAATAAGCAAGAATGGATAGACATACTAGCTGTAGGATGGTAGACAGTTAAGTAAGACAGAGGAAGGACTGCAGTCTGGATTTCCAGATGACATGAACTGTAGGAACAAAGAAAGAGAAACATGTTTAGTAGATACTAAAGAAACTCTCATACCTGGAAACATCAGAAAAGGTGGAAGTATAGCATAAGCTGTATGTCTATCTATTGATCCTGAGTTTTTTGCCTATTGTCTCTGTCTTGCTGAAATATTTTCTATTTCAGGAGTGTAAGAGGCCCCCTGAAGCCTTTGGCTTTGAGCAGGCTACCCAGGAGTACACTTTGCAGAGCTTTGGTGAAATGGCTGATTCCTTCAAGGCTGACTACTTCAACATGCCTGTACATGTATGTAATTGTGAAATGGGGACATAGGGATTAGTGTCTTACAGACTTAGTACTCATGGAGATATGAGGCCAAAGTACAGTGGGCTTTGATCATCTTTTGTACCTATTATCACAGATGGTACCTACAGAAGTTGTGGAAAAGGAATTCTGGAGGCTAGTGAGCAGCATCGAGGAGGATGTAACGGTTGAGTATGGAGCAGACATTCATTCCAAAGAATTTGGCAGTGGTTTTCCTGTCAGTAACAGCAAAGGGAACCTGTCCCCTGAGGAGGAGGTAATATGGTTGGTAATTCATTTTAACAGTACGACTAGGGGAAGTCATTTTAGCATGTAAAAGCCTCTGTCCTCATGAGTCCTTCCTCATAGTGCTAATTTCACATATTAGGGATAAAGATAAGGTTTAATGCCGTTGGATGATCTTCAGTGACCCAGAATTTGGACAGCCACTGTAACTACTACTATTTCCTCCCTGCATTTCTGGTGGGGATATGTACAAGGAACAATAATACTGTGGAATTATCAGGAGTCATGCTAGTCCTTCATCTTTCCGTAAATATAAATATTGGAAATTTACCACCTTTTGGTTATCTGCATGATGAGAAAAACAAGTGCTATGAGCAGTTTATTCGTGCGTATCCTTTGAAAAAATTAGTAAGGCATCAAGAAATGGGCTTATTGAGCTTACCAATTTGCATACGTCGTGTACAACAGAGTCATATAGCAATCACTAATTTCATGCTTTAATACAAGGTAATCTCTCATATGGTCAGAGACCCATTCATTATCCTAAATTTAGACTAATCACAGAAGAAATTTCTCCCTAGGTAGAGATCCAAAAATTTGATAGATGAAGCAAGCTTATCTGGGGAGAGGAAGCTAAAACATAACCCATCTCATATTATTGAGGAATTATCCCTGTTATAGTTGTTGTTTCACTGTGATGGCTAGAAGCAAGAGAATTAGTGTTTGGCCTTCTGTAGATTGGCCTCCATGTAAGGCCTTGAGACACTTGATCCAGACAGCAAAAGTAGTGATTTAAGAAGATAAAAATCTTCAGGAAGGCTCACTCACTTTTTATGTATATATGCTCTTTTACTACGTGTATGTATGTGTATGGATAATGTAAGTATGTATGGATAAAAGCACTTGAAGAGTCTGTTTTTACAATAAGTAGTTTGCTTTTTAATAAAAGTATTGTGCATCCGTTGTGGAAAATTGAAAAATGTAAATGATGAAAAAGGGAAATCATAAGTAGCCTCCCTTATTAACATTTTGATATACTTGAAATGACTTTTCAGAAGATGGAAAAGATTTCATTATAAAATTTTGAAACCACAAAAGAGCATACATAGTCCACTTATCAGTTATAAAGCATAGTATTAAATACCATCCTTGAAACTGCATTTGAACCTGAGGTTTTGTTCAGTAATAGACCACATGTATGACAGTGGACCTGTAAGATTAGTACAATAAAACTTGTGTGTAGTGGGCTATACCATCTAGGCTTGTGTAAGAACACTTAATGTTTGCATAATAACAAAATCAACTAACGACCATCTCAGAAGGTAACCCTGTCATTAAGGGACACATGACTGTATTTTAAGTACCTGGGGGCTAGCAATAGTTTGCAGACAATATAAATTGTCTTTTATATTTTAACTGGAGTCAATCAATTTTTATTTATTGTGATTACTGATGGTTTGTAGTCATTTCTTCTATTTTAGAACTTGATTTTCCTTTCTTCTTTTTCTTTTTTCCTTCTCATTTCATTTTTAATCACTTCTTAGTTTGGCAATTATATGTATATAAGTATATATTTAGTATATATATGTACATGTATGTATGTTATAGGTATATATGTTATTGTTAATACCTTGTTTTAAATGTAGCAACATTTAAATTTATTTGGTATTTTTCTGCCTCCTGAGCAATGTTAGTCTATTACTATTCTCTTCATCTCTCTTCTGAGGTGTAAAATTTTTGTGTGGTTTTAACTTTTCTGCTCAATAAAATGGATATTATTTTATTGTTTTATATTTTCAGGTTTTATATAGATTTATCCATACGTATACTTTATTTCTTCTTTTGCTTACCATTTTTCTTGAAGCTCAGATCTTTTTCTCTGTGCTGTTTTTCTTTTTTCTGAAGTAAATTCTTTATAAATTTCTTAAATAGAGGTATTTATTAATTCTTTTTTTTTTTTAATTTTTTATATAGACAAAAAATGTCTACTTTTATTCTTAAAAAGGTGTTTTTCTGGGGATATGCAAATCTGATTTGGGAGTATTTTCTCTCAATACATTAAGAAGACTCTTTGGCTTCTTGGCT
Source organism: Dicerorhinus sumatrensis harrissoni (assembly GCA_014189135.1). Classification (NCBI taxonomy): domain Eukaryota; kingdom Metazoa; phylum Chordata; class Mammalia; order Perissodactyla; family Rhinocerotidae; genus Dicerorhinus; species Dicerorhinus sumatrensis. Next base: position 121,709,716 of record JABWHU010000930.1, read on the forward strand.
TCTGACTTTTCAGATGTCAGCTTTGAATCTTACATTAATTTATAAGTAATGTAATCTGTTTTTCCTCTCTGGCTGTTGTAAGATCTCTTTGTTTTAGCTTATTGCAATTTTTCGTGGTGTGAGATGTAACTTTTTAATTTAACCTACTGGGGATTCATAGTACTTCTGAAATCTGAGAATTCTACTTTGATTAATTCTTGAAAATTCTTAGCCATTGACCCTTCTAATGTAACCTCTTCTCCAGTCTTTCTATCATAAAATCATATAAGCTGGACCTTCTTATTCTAACTTTATCTTTATGATTTCTTAACCTCTCATATTTTTTCTTTTTTTCTTGCTACTGTATTCTGGATCATTTACTTAAATAAAAATGTATTTAAGATTTTATGACTTATCAGTTTTTTTAATATCTAATTACTATTAAACCACTCTGAATTTCAGATTTTTAATATAATATTTAGTTTTAGTATTCTTCATTATTTTTCAGATTTTTCAGGTCTTTATTAAGCAAATTTTTTTATTCTTGCTTCTTTTACTGTTTTTTTTTTTAACACTGATTTTATAGTCACTCTCTGATAATTATACTGTCTATAGTCATCAAATCTTGCTTCTGTAGTCTGATGTTTTCTTAACAAATTGTTACTCATTTCACTCTCACCCTTTCTATTTTGTGCCTTTTCTTAGTTGATGATGAACTTGTGTTTCTTTGAACCATACATGTGGGACTTTTTTCTGAAGCCTAAGTTAAAATATGTCTTGCTTAACAATAGTTAAACTATCTCTTTTAAATGCCTGAGGACACTGCAAATCCAAGACTCTAATACATTTTTAGCTTGGCATTTTCAAGTGTGAATTCTGGCACAAACTCGTGTGTTGATATGCTGTGGATAAGAACTCTCAGGGGCATCTGGTTTGTTTCCTTCTTTCATAAAGGCAAAGCTAAGGCATGGAAGTATATTCACCGTTTTTATCTTTAGGGATTTTTTTCAACATCTTTAATTTTACTGTGAAAAAGATAATATTGATGGGAAATGTTATAGCTTTATGTTGAAGTCTCTAATACCTCAAGATTTCTCTTAAATTTAGCCACCAAAAGTTATAAATGACCCAAGTCAGTCATCAGTTTTAGAATTTTTATTTGTACATGGGCTTTCATTTTCTTAGGTTTGTCTTCTAAGAATTTCCTCTATTTTCTTAGAGAGCATCTTGAAGTGCTTTATGATTTCTGTCAGTATCTAACTAGAGTGTAGTAGAAAATTGAAGTTGTCCTATACTAAATTTTTAACCCAAAAGTATTTGAAGCTGTATTCTTCAGTCATACTTCTGATGAGTATAATTATGAGTTTTCTAATTTGTAAATCAAGTAATTTTCTGACTTCTTTGGGTGATGCTTCTGAAACAACAGTAGATAATGAAATTGTTGTAATGGGTCTATTAAGCAATGAGTATGATGAATATATTTTTATAATTTTAAAGAGTCATTCATCTAAATTATTTTAGAAATTTTTTTAAAAAAAATTAGGAATGGAGATGAAATTTGAATAGTCTTGACTATTCTTAACCCTTTATTCTCCTGTGTTGTGTTTTTGTTTGTTTTGTCTGTCTGGTAATGAAATTTAATTTATGTTTTAAAGCACATGGGATCCAATTAGTGTTGGTGCTTTTCAGTTCTGCTAATATTTTTCTTTGTAGTCTTAAGTTATCATTGGTAAATTGCCATTTTCTTACATATCAAAAATAATAATTTAACAGAATAACCTAAAGAAATTTATACTGGTTAAATCATGTATAAGTTCTGGTTATCTGAAATATTTACAGGTAAAGTCCATAGTCTCTCATAAAATAAAATCAGGAGTTAGGAGACTGTAAAATCCTAATTCTCAAAGACAGTACAGTCATGCATTGTGTAACAACAGGGATACATTCTAGAACTGCGTCAGTAGGTGATTTCATTCTTGTGTGAACGTCACAGAATGTACTTACACAAACCTAGGTGTTATATAGCCTGCTACACACCTAGGCTATATGGTACTAATCTTACAGGACCACCAGTGTATATGCAATCCATCGTTGACCTAAATGGTGTTATGCAGTGTGTGAATATATTGTGATATGATATAGACTAAGAATTTTCTATGCTACTACTAATCTGTAGGGGCTGTGGAAAACTAATATTAACAAGAAATAGCATGATATGTATTGATTTGTCTCCATCTATCCAACTGTAAAATAAGTTGTCTCAAGTGGAATAATCAAGTTTTTATCTAGTGAAAATAGGATATAGTGTTTTTTGTTGTTTTTTTTAACTGTAACTGAGGAAATGGAATACATAGTCTGTCTGCCCCTAGAATTATCTCAAATGAAGGCTGAGGCTAATTGAAGTCAATTATGAAAATTTGTTAAGTTCCAGGGTGCTTGAAAGAATATAAGAGGTAACAGGACAATCTGAATATTTTTTAAGTAGAATGCGAAATTAGAAGGGGAGAGTACAATTTTTCATTTTGATTTTGCTGAGTTTGAGGAACCTGTTTGATATGTAGTGTGTATTTGAGGAAGCAGTTTAGATAAACCAGACCAGTTTTTAAAGGAAAACTCATGCTAAAAATTGTAAATTTGGGAGTTATCAGCATATAAATGTATTGAAGCAGGGAGGCTAGATAAGATCACCAAGAACTGATTGGAGCCGGAAAAATCAGGAGAATGAGTGATATTCTGCAAACCAAGAAAAGGGTTTTAAATATGCGGGATTAGAGGTTGTTAGGTGTTAACTGATGGGTCAAACGAGAACAAATTACCAACATGTTTATATGCTGATTGGAACCAGTAGTTTTTCATTGTTTGATGTACCACAGTTTGTTTATCATTTGACATACTGAATGACATTTGGGTTTCCAGTTTTTGACAGATTTCATAGGGCTAGTATATACATTCCTTTGCAGGTCTCTGTGTGATGTTTTCTTTTCCTTTGGATAAATGCCAAGTCATACGCTTAGGTGTGTTTAACTTTATAAGAAATTGCCAAGCCATTTTCAAGGGTGGCTTTTTTTTATATTTTATATTATATTTTCTCATCAGCAGTGTATGAAAGTTCTAGTTGCTCTGCATTCTTTTTACCATACTTGGTATCTGTTATTTTAGTCATTCTGTTTCATTGTGGTTTTAATTTGTATTTCTCACACTACTATTGAAGTTGAACAGGTTTTCATGTGCTTGTGAATAGTGCTGCTGTGAACGTTCCTGTACACGTTTTTGTTTGAACACCATTTTAAAATTTTCTTGAACGTGTATGTATCTAGAAATGAAATTACTGGATTATATGGTTATCTATGTTTAACTTGTTAAATAATCACCAAACTTTTCCACAACACCAATAATGAGTAATAATGAATGAGGGGTCCAATTCCCACATACTCACCAATGCTTCTTATCTTCTGTTTTTGTGGTTGTGGTCCCTCTAGTAGGTGTAAAGTGCTCTCTTGTGGATTTGGTTTGTAGTTCTCCAAAGAGTAATGACGTTGAGTATCTTGTCATGTTATATTGACCATTTGTGTAAGTTCTGTGGAGAAATATCTGGGTCTTTTGCATATTTTATTTGGGTTCTTTGTCTTTTGTAGTTGATTTTTTTCAAATTATGGTACGTTTTCCATAGTAATAATTTTTAATGGTACAGTTGTCATTAAGTACATTCAGAATGTTATGTAACCGTCACCACCATCCATTTACTGAACTTTTTTTTTATCGTCCCCAAAGTAAGCTTTGTCCCCATTAAGTGACCCACTATTCTCCTCTCCCAGCAGCCTCTAGTACTCAGTATTCTGCTTTCGTCTATGAATTGGACTGCTCTAGATTGTCATATAAATTGAATCATACTCTTCTGTGTGGCTTAGTTCATTTAGTGCAATGTCTTAAATCTTCATCCACATTGTAGCGTTTATCAGAATTTTATTACTTTCTAAAGCTGACTAATGTTCCGTTGTATGTATATAGCACATTTTATTCGTCCATTCCTCTGTTGATGGACATTTGGATTGTTTCCACCTTTTGGCTATTGTGTATAATGCTGTTGTGACCACTGGTGTACATATATCTGAGTTTCTACTTTCAGTTCTTTTGGGCTTAGACTTGAATTCCTGGATTATGTGAAAATTCTTTAACTTTTTGGGAAACCAACATAAGGTTGCCATAGCATCTCTACCATTTTACATTCCAGCCAGCAATGCACCAGGTTTCCAGTTTCTCCATATATTGATCAAAACTTGCTATTTTCTGCTTTTGGTCTTTTAGTGGGTTTTTTTTTTTTTAATCCCATTTCTCCTGTTTATTTTTTTAAATTTTTTGTTTAGGGTTTTTTGTTTTGATGATAGCAATGCTAATGCGTGAAAAGTAAAGTAGTATCTCGTGTTTTTGGATTTGCATCTCCCTAAGTGACTAGGGACTTTGAACATCTAAGTACTTAGTGCCATCTTTGGAGATATGCCTTAAGAGTCTTATAGTTTTAGCTGTCAGGTGTAGGTCTTTGAATCATTTGGAGTTAATTTTTGTATATGGTCCAGCCTCCTTCTTTTGCATGTGAATATCTTGTTTTCCCAATACTGTTTATTGAAAAGACAGTTCTTCCCCATTGAGTGATTGATTCATTTAGCATAATGTCTTAAAAGTTTATCCACGTTGTGGCATTTTTCGGAATCAATTGACTGTATTTGTAAAAAGGCTCAGAAGAAGCCAGAAAAGAAGATGACTTCTGAGATGATGAAAAGCAGAACAATTAAAGTTAAGATGAAGGCCAGTAAAATGGTTCAAACTGTTTCTGTTTCTTGTGCATCTGTGGTACTTGTGTGGGTTAATTTAGTTGTTAATGGAGAATTTATTTCTGGGCTCTTTGCACTTTTCCATTGATCCATAATGTATTCTTATACAAATACTGCACTGAGTACTATAGCTTCCTATTTTTTGAAATCAGGAGGTGTGAGACTTGCAACATTGCTCTTTCTCAAGATTTATTTGGCTGTTTGGTGTCTTTGAGATTCCATATAAATTTTAGGATGGATTTTTCTATTTCTGCAGTGTTTTTGGGATTTTGATAGAGATTGCATTGAATCGGTAGAACACTTTGGTAGAATTGACGTCTGAAGTCTTCCAGTTTATGAACACTTGTGTCTTTCCATTTATTTATGTTTTAATATTCTTTAGCAACATTTCATAGTTGTTAATACTTGTATACTTTCACCTTCCTGGTCAAGTTTATTCTTGAGTATTTGTTTTGATTCTGTTGTAAATAGAATTGTTTTCTTAATTTTCTTTTTGGGTTGTTCATTGTTAGTGTGTAAAAATGCAACTAATTTTTGCATGTTGATTTTGTAGCCTGCAACTTTACTAAGTTTGTTTGTTAGTTCTACAGTTTTTGTAGAATTTTTAGGGTTCTCTACATACAGATAATGTCATCTGCAAGCAGATGATTTTACTTCTTGCTTTCTAATTTTGATGGCTTTTATTTTTTTTCTTGCCTAATTGTTCTGACTAGAACTTTCAGTTC
>JABWHU010000930.1:121715393-121742767 GCA_014189135.1 Dicerorhinus sumatrensis harrissoni
GTGCCCGTCTTCCTCCACTTTATATGGGACGCCGCCACAGCATGGCCTGACAAGCGGTGCGTCGTTGCACGCCCGGGATCCGAACCGGCGAACCCCGGGCTGCCGCAGCGGAACGCGTGCACTCAACCGCTTGCGCCACCAGGGCAGCCCCTCATCTATGGGTTTTTCATATGTAGTGTTTATCATCCTGAGGAATTTTCTTCTGTTTGTTTTCTGCAAGATTGGTCCTGAGCTAACATCTGTTGCCAATCTTCATCTTTTTGCTGAGGAAGATTGGCCCTGAGCTAACAACTGTGCCCATCTTCCTCTATTTTATATGTAGGATGCCTCTCACAGCATGGCTTGATGAGTGGTGTGTTTGGATCTGTGCCTGGGATCCAAACTCGAGAACACAGGGCCACTGAAGTGGAGCACGTGAGCTTAACCAGCTCCAGTGCTCCACTTAACCAGTCATTGGGCCAGCCCCTGGACTTGATTTTTAAATTTCCATTTGAGATTGTTTATTGCTTGTGTAAAGAAACACAACTGCATTTTGTGTGATTGTGTTTTCTGAAACTTTATTGAATTTTTTTATTAGCTCTGTGTTTTTGTGTATAAATTCTTTAGGATATTTCAATGAATTAGATCATGTGGTCAACAAATATAGTTATACTTCTACCTTTCCTTTCCTTATTTATTATTAAAAATTTTTCTGCCTAATTTCTCGGGCCAGAACATAGAGAACAGTGTTGAATAGAAGCGTTGAAGGCAGTTATCCTAGTGCTGTTCTTGATCTTAGAGGGAAAGCTTTCAGTCTTTCACTGTTGAGTATGATGTTAGCCATGGGTTTTTCATAAGTGCCTTTATCAGATTAAGAAAGTTCTCTTGTAACCTGAGATTGTTGAGAGTGTTTATCATGAAAGGGTATTGATTATTGTTGAATGCATTTCTGTCTCAATTAAGAAAATCGTGTGTTTTCCCCCCCTTCTTTCTACTAACATGTGGTGCATTACATTGCTTGATTTTTGTATTTGAACCATCTTGCATTCCTGGGACAGTTTTCACCTTTTCATGATGTATATAATCCTTTTACTAAGTGACTGGATTTGGTTTGCTAGTATTTTGCTGAAGTATTTTGCATCTATATTCATAATGCATAATGGTTTGTAGTTTTCTTGTGATGTGTTTGTCTGGCTTGGGTATCAGGATAATGGTGACATTGTGAAATAAGCTCAGTAAAGGAGTAATAGGGGAACTGGGAAGAAAAATGATATGATGTAAGAAAAAAATACAGAATAGCAGAATTAAGTTAAAGGTTCAATTCTTTTGTATTTTTTAGAGAATTTGAGACAGATTCATTGTAATTCTTGTATAAATGTTTGGTAGAAGTCACCAGTGAAGCCATCTAATTCTGAGCATTTCTTTGTTCAGAGGTTTAGATTACTGATTGAATCTCTTTACTCGTAATGAATCTTCAGATTATTTATTTCTTGGGTCATTTTGGGGAGGTTGTATGTTTCTAGTAATTTGTCCATTTTGTCTAGATTATAGATTTCTTGGTGTTCAGTTTTTGTAGTTTTCTCTCATATAGTATTCTGTGCGCTCCAGAATGTACCCATTTTCAGTTTTTATTTTAGTCAGTGAACCTTTTCTTTTTCTCTCAGGCTAGTTTTTCTTTGACCCACAGTTTGTAATGGTCTGTAGTCACTTTTAACATATTTGTAAATTTTCTAGTTTTGGTTTTGTCATTGATGTCTATTTTGATTTCATTGTGGTGGGAGATTTTATGATGTGAAATTTTTTACAATTTATTGAGACTTGTTTTATGACCTAACATATTTACTCCTGGGGAATGTTCTTTTTACGCTTGTGAAGAATATGAATTCTCCTGTTACTGAATGGAATAGGTTTTTCCACCTGGTCTTGTTTGTTTATAGTATTGTTCAAGTTCTGTATTTTCTTACCGATCTCTGCTCTGGTTGTTCTATCTGTTGTAGATATTAGTACTGTCAGTCTCCAATTATTATTACAGAACTGTCTATTTCTCCCTTAAATTCTGTCAGTTTTTGCTTCATTGATCTCGGGGCTAGTTTTTAGGTGTGTATGTAATTGTTTTATCTTCTTGATGGATTGACCATTTTTGTCAGTGTATAATGTAATCTTTGTCTTAAGTAATTCTTTGTCTTTTCTGATATTGATATAATCCTTCTCCTTTGGTTATTGTTTGCATGAAATCCTTTTTTCAATTCTTTCCCTTTTAACTTGTTTGTCTCTTTGGTTTTAAAGTGAGGTTTTTTTTTTGTGTGTGAGAAGATCAGCCCTGCACTAACATCTGCCAATCCTCCTCTTTTTTTGCTGAGGAAGACTGGCCCTGGGCTAACATCTGTGCCTATCTTCCTCTACTTTATATGGGACGCCACCACAGCATGGCTTGGCAAGCGGTGCGTCAGTGCACACCCGGGATCCGAACCGGTGAACCCTGGGCCGCCGCAGCGGAGCGCGTGCACTTAACCGCTTGCGCCACCAGGGCGGCCCCTAAAGTGAGTTTTGAAGAGTGGATCATGCCTTTTTCTCTGTTCTGTCAATCTCTCCCTTTTAATTAGAGAGTTTAATCTGTTTACGTTTAAGATATTTGCTGATAATGAAGAACTTAATTCTGCTATTTTATTTTTTGTTCTTACATCAATTTTCTTCCTACTTCCCCCATTAATCCTTTGTTTTGTATTTAATTGACTTTTTTTTTCAGTATATTATTTCCTTTTTGTTTTTTTTTTAAGTTATTTTCTTAATAGTTACTTTGGGAATTACAACTACTATATTACACTAGGTTGAATTAATACCAGCTGTTCAATAATATACAAAAACTTTGTTTCTATGTAGGATCTTCTCTATCCTTTTGTTGTTATTGTGGCAAATTATGTTTTTTAAATTGTGTGCTGATTAATATAGATTTATAATTATTTTCTACATTTATGTTTTATATCACAAGGGAAAAAAGAGTTCTAAATCAAAAATATAATAGTGGCTTTTACATTTACATATGTACTTATCTCTACCATATTCTTCATATAGCACTCAGTTACTGTCTAGGGATTTGTTAATTTCTGCCTAGATAACTCTTTACTATTTCTTGTAGTGTGGATCCACTAGTGACAAACACCCTCAGTTTTTGTCAGGAAATGGCACTTTGTCTTTTATTTTTGAAGGATAGTTTTATCAATTATAGAATTCTTGATTTATCGTTTTTTTTCTGTTATGGCTTTCAGTATATCATTTTGCTGGCTTGTGGTCTCTGTAGTTTCTGATGAGAAATAGACTGTTAATCATATTGAGGATACCTTGTAGAAGAGGTGGCACTTTTCTCTTGCTGCTTGTAAGATTCTGTGGCTTCCAATAGTTTGGTTGTGATATGTCTCAGTGTGGATCTCTTAGTTTATCATTTTTTGGAGCGCATTGGGTGTAAATTGATGTCTTTTGTCTGATTTGGGAAGTTTTCAGCCATCATTTCTTTAAATGTTCTTTCTGCTCCTTTCTGTTCTCTCCTTAATAGGACTCCCATTATGTGTATTTGGTTTGCATGATTGTATCCCATAGCTGTCTTTGGTTCTTTTCTCTTTTTATTTCACAGTGTGAATAATCTCAATTGACCTGTCTTCCAAGTTTGCTCGTATTTAGTTCTGCCTTTTCAAACCTGTTGAACCCCCATAGTGAATTTTTTCTTCAGTTATGGCACTTTTCATCTCCGGATTTTCTGTGTGACCTTTTTATACTTTCTTTCTCTTTATTTACACTCTTCTGGTTTCCTTTAGTTTTTTGTCCATGGTTTCCTTTAGCTTTTTGAGCATATTTAAAATACTTAAAATCTTCTTCTAGCAAGTCCAGTGTCTCTGCTCTTTCACTGAGTTTCTCTTTCTCTCTCTCTTTTATTTAATTGAATGGACCATATTTCCTGGTTTCTTTGCATGCCTCATAATTTTTTGTTGATAACTGGACATTTTGAATATTTTAGTATGGTGACTCTGTAAATCACATTCTCCTCCCTTCGGGGTTTATTGTTGCTGCTTCTTGGGCTTATCTTTGTTTGTTTTAAGTGACTTTTCTAAACTGTTTTTGAAAGGACTATATTTTTTGTCAGTTGGTCTTTGAATACTCTTCCATTCTTTGCAGATTGACTCTGTGAATGACCTTTCAATACTTAGATAGGCTGTTTATAACTCTTTCTACAATTCTTCACTTCCTACTTGCACAGAGTTGAAGGTCAGTGGGAGGTGAAACTCTAGGGACTCTTTTTCTCAGCTTGTTCCCTCATCTGGGTACCTCTGCCCTTCTAGATTCCTTGGAATATATGGAAGCTTTTCAAAACCGTTAATATCCAAAGCATCTCAGTCCCAGCTTTTCCTCCCACGTTTTCTATCATCTCTGTTGTTTGGCCCAATTGCTAGTCTTTCCTCTAGGAAGGATTAGTTGGTTCATTTGCCTTTCAGTATTTTTGGGAAATGTCCTTCATAGCTGCTTGCTAACTCAGAGACAGTTCTGAGGTAGGCTAAATAAAATAAGTCTTTTTTAGTGTGTTCTGAGACAGGTCAAAACACACACCGTTCTTTCAGAACAAAGTCTCTTTGTTTCTCCTGGAACTAGGAACCCACATGAACAGTGCAGGCTGCTGTCTTCAGTTTTACCACTGAAATAATGGGGTAGGAGTAGCCCATAGGTAGGCCAGGGTAAGTTAAAATATCATGAAGCTTTTCTACTGTTAGTTGTTTTTTCGTGATTGACTTGTGTTTTGATTGTAGTAAACCTTTTAATATTATCCAGAGTTCTGAGTTGTCTGATAATTTTTGCCAGTTTTTTTGGTGTTTCTATGGAGAGATGGGCTGTTAGAGGTTCCTACTGAGATTTCACTGATGTTCTTCTCTAGTCAACAATATTATTATTTTTTTTTTGGCAAGTAAGATGGCACTGAGCTATTATCTCTGCCTGTCGTCTTCTATTTTGTATATGGGATGCCACCATAGTGTTACTAGATGAGAGGTCTGTAAGTCTGCACCTGGGATCTGAACCTGCGAAGCCTGGGCAGCTGAAGCGGAGCGTCTGGAGCCAACCACTGTGCCACTGGGCCAGCCCCTGACCAACAATTTTTTGATACTCACAAAAACTGCATTAATAACTTATTAAAATTAAAAATGCAACAATGACAAAAAATGAATGAGCGCTGGCCCAGTGGCACAGTGGTTGGGTGTGCATGCTCCGCTGCGGCGGTCTGGGGTTCGCAGGTTCAGATCCTGGGTCTGCGCCGACACACTGCTTGTTGGGCCATGCTGTGGCGGCGTCCCATATAGGGTGGAAGAAGATGGGCATGGATGTTAGCCCAGGGCCAGTCTTCCTCAGCAAAAAGAGGAGGACTGGCATTGGATGTTAGCTCAGGGCTGGTCTTCCTCACAAAAAAAAAAAAAGAAGATGAATGAGATGGTATAAATAGTATAATTAATAATTCAGTAGTTTGGGATTAAGGGAAAACCTGAACTAGTCTGTGGAGAACAGTACAATAGTAAGATTTGGGCAAAATTTAGAGCATAATGTATTGTTTTGTTTGGATCAGTAATGCAGAAGCATATAAAAGAAAAATACGATTATGATATTTAGATGATATAAATTACTTGAGAAATAATATTGAGTTGTCTTTAAATTTTAATTAAATGCCTAGCAGAATGTCTGGAGCATAGTAGGTAGCTAATAAATGGGATAAAGTGACTTTAAAAAACATTTACAAAGAATGCTTGTTAGTTTTAGGGGCAGATGAATCTTAATCTGGACTATATATAATTAATATTTTGAGTTACAGTGTTCTCTTTTAACCTAGGAAAAAGATGTACATTCAGAAATCACACAGGGCCCTCCTGAGAGACCATGAATACTAGGTCTTCATTCCCCAAGTAGAGCAAGCAGCATGCCTTGAGGACACAGTTGTCTTCTTAGGTGATCCTGGTTCAGTTTGCCTTTCTTCACGCAATCCTCCTTCATACCCACTGTGGCAAATCTCTGACCTGACAGGAGTATGCAACCAGTGGTTGGAACTTGAACGTGATGCCGGTGCTGGATCAGTCTGTTCTCTGCCACATCAATGCAGACATCTCAGGCATGAAGGTTCCCTGGCTCTATGTGGGCATGGTATTCTCAGCATTTTGTTGGCATATTGAGGATCACTGGAGTTACTCCATTAACTACCTGCACTGGTGAGCAGGGCCCGAATGGCTGGGATGGATATCAAGACTCCCTACATATGCGTGAGTATGTCCAGACTTTACATGTTTCCTCTTTAACCTGAGCAGGGGTGAGCCGAAGACCTGGTATGGGGTACCCTCACTGGCAGCAGAGCATTTGGAGGAGGTGATGAAGAGGCTGACACCCGAGTTGTTTGATAGCCAGCCTGACCTCTTACACCAACTTGTCACCCTCATGAATCCCAACACCCTGATGTCCCATGGTGTCCCAGTGAGTACCTGGAAATAAGGGTCAAAACAGATTTAATGCCTACCCTAGGGTGGAGAGGGAGTGAGGGAGGACTTAATTTTGGAAGAAATAAAGTTATATGCATTTTAATGTGGAAACTAGGTTTACCATCACATCTCTCTCTCCCTTTCTGTGTTTCTGTCAAGCTGTGAACCACTAGGATGTCCTTAAGAGGAAGAAAAAGGAGAGATCAGATAATTACTTAACAACATATAAGTAAAAACCAGGATTCTGGCCTTTTACTCTGCCTTCTAGTCTGGAATTGGTTTTTTGTTAACATTACTAAGAATAAATTCTAATTTTATAAAGCCTAAATGGGGGAGTGGTTTCATATTTGGGTATTTCCAGAATTGATTTATATCAGCCAGTTTTGCAGAAGAGAGTAAGCCAGTAATTTGTAGGAGATAAAATAGTGCACTGTCTTTGCAACACACTACACCTTTTCTCATATGAATTTCTATAATATCTGGTTTGCCTCTACACAGAAAAACCTTTATGTCCATCTCCCTCAGTTTTTCCATCTGCAGAAGTGGACTTGGCATCTTCAAGGCTCCTTTCCAGTTCTGTTATTTTATAAGTTATTACTTGCACTTTTTTCTGTTTTTTCCTAATATCGCTGTTGTTTCATAGGAAAAGATAAGCCTCAATATCGATGATAATGAAATCATACAGCTATGTAGTTATACCATTTGTCTTGAATCATGAGTCTTCTTACTGTTGTTTTTTGCTGCCACATATAATCAGCATGCACTCCCACCCATATTCAGGACTGTGCATTTCCTCTAGGTTATCTAATTTGCTCTTTACAGTTATTGCTAGTATTCTCTTATCCTCCTTTTTATTTCTGTAAGATGAGTAATAGTCCTACTTTCCTTCCTAATTTTAATAATTTGATTCTTCTCTCTTTTTGTCATAGTTCAGCTACAGATTTGTAAATTTTGTTATTCATTTCAAGGAACTAGCTTTTAGTTTTGTTGATGCTCTATTGTTTTTCTCAAGTCTATATTGTCCGATAGTATAGCCACTCCAGCTCTCTTTTGATCATTGTTTGCATGGAATATATTTTCCCATTCTTTTACTTTCAGACTATTTGTGTGTTTATATCTAAATTAATTTCTCATAGACAAGATACAGTTGAATCAAGTTATTTATTTGTTCTGCCAATCTTTGCTTTTTTGAGAGTTTAATTTTAAAGTTAATATAGTTACCAATAAGGAAAGATTCCTTCTGCCATTTTATTTGTTTTCTGCATGTCATATCTTTTTTGTCCCTTAGTTCTTCTATTACTTTCTTTTTGTGATCAGTTGGTTTATTCTAGGGTATGGTTTAATGCCCTTTCATTCTTTATTGTTTATTTTTAGTTATTTTCTTAATAGTTACTTTGGTGATTACAATTACTATTTTAATTTATAACAGTTTTGTTTGGATTAATGCCAACTTAGCTTCAATAAATAGTAAGTTTCAAAAAACTTTGTTCCTGGGCCGGCCCCGTGGCGTAGTGGTTAAGTGCACGCGCTCTGCTACTGGCAGCCCGGGTTCGGATCCCAGGCGTGCACTGACACACCGCTTGTCAGGCTGTGCTGTGGCGGCATCCCGTATAAAGTAGAGGAAGATGGGCACGGATGTTAGCCCAGGGCCAGTCTTCCTCAGCAAAAAAACAGGAGGATAGGCATGGATGTTAGCTCAGTGCTGATCTTCCTCACAAAAAAAAATAAAAAACTTTGTTCCTGTGTAGCTCTGTCTCTCTTCCTTTACATTATTATTATCGCAGATTGTTTATGCATTGTTTGCTGATTCACATACTTTTATAATTATTTTCATGCACTTTTCAGTTATAAAGAACAGAAGAGGCATAAGCAAAAAATACAATACTGATTCTTATATTTGCCTATACAGGTACCTTTACCAGTGTTCTTACTTTCTTTGTATAGCTGCTAGTTATACTCTAGTGTCCTTTCATTTGAGTCTGAAGGATCCCTATAGCATTTCTTACAGTGCATGTCTGCTACAGACAAACTCCCTCAGTTTTTGATTCTCTAGAAATGTCTTAATTTCTCCATTTTATTTTTCTTTCATCATTTAAAATATGTTATCCCATGCCTTCTAACCTTCCTGATTTCTGATGAGAAGGCTGCTGATAATCTTATTGAAATCTATCATATGATGAATTGCTTCTTTCCTGCTACTCTCAAGATTCTCTGTCTTTAGCTTTTGACAGTTTGATTATATGTGTCTTTTGAATTTATCCTACTTGGATTGCATTGAGCTTCTTGGATTCATTCTTTCCTAAAATTTTGTAATTGTTCAGCTCTTATTTCATCAAATATGCTTTCTGTCTCTTTGTCTTTCTCCTCTTCTTTTGGGACTCCCATTATACATATATTGGTGCTGCTTGATGATGTTCTACAGGTTTTTTAGGCTCTTTTCATTTTTCTTCATTTTTTTCCCTCTGCTTCTCGGACTGGATAAACTCAATCAACCTGTTTTATTTTCAGCCTTCTATTGAAACCATCCAGTGAATTTTTTACTTCACTCATACTTTTCAGCTTCACAGTTTCTTTGTGTTTCGTTTTTATAATTTTTATCTTTTCATTGACATTCTCTATTTGAGGGGGCATCATTCTCTTGTTTTTTTCGATTCTTGGAACATTATTTATTTCAGCCCATTTAAGAGAGGTGAATTTCAGTTGTTGTCTATTAAGTACAGCACCTCAGCTGTCTCAGGGATACTTTCATTTATTAGGTCATACTTTGTTATTTCTTCATGTGCCTCCTAATTTTTTCTTAAAAACTGGACATTTTGAATAATATGTTGTGGCAGGTCTAGAAATCAGATTGTATCCCCATGATGCCCTTCCTGTATTTGTTGTTGCTGTTTTTTGTCTTAATAGTTGTTTGTTTACTGACTTTTCTGAACTAATTCTTTTTGAGGTTAAATTCACATAATACATAACCGTTTTCCAGTGAACAGTTCAGTGTTTTAGTACATTTACAGTGTTACATTTAGTACAATTTTAGTACATTTACAGTGTGGTGTCAACACCACCTTTATTTAGATCCAAAACATTTTCATCACTCCGAAAAGAAATCATGGACCCATTGAGGCAGTCCCTGTTTACCTCCTCAGCCTTGTCACTTAACTATAGATTTACTTTCGGTTTCTATGGATTTGCCTATTCTGGATGTTTCCTATGAATAGGATCCTACAATATGTGGCCTTTTGTGTCTGGCTTCTTTCACTTGGTATAATTTCATCATGGTTCATCACGTTGTAGCATGTGTTTGTGCTTCATTGCTTTTTATGGCTGACTAATGTTTAATTGTTTTTTTATACTGCATTTTGTTTATTCATCTCTTCATGGACATTTAGGTTGTTTCTACCTTTTGGCTGTCTTGAATAATACTGTTATGGATATTTGTGTACAAATAGCTGTTTGAGTCCTTGCTTTCGATTCTCCAGGCTGTATAACCAGAAGTGGAAATGCTGGATCGTATGGTTTTATGTGTAACTTTTTGAGAAACCTCCACACTGTTTTTTGTAGTGGTTGTACCAGAGTACATTGGCACCACCAGTTACAAAGCTTCCATTTTCCAATTTTTCCACATCCTTGCCCACCTTGTTATTTTTCTTGTTTGAAAAAAAATTTTATTATATCCATTATAGTGGTGAGAAGTAGTATCTCATGTGGTTTTAATGTGCATTTCCCTAGTGACTGATGATGTTGAGCATCTTTTTATGGCCTGAATCTTGTAAACTCTGAATTTTTTTTTGTCTGTTCTGTTAGCATGGTGATCATTTAACATTAGGAAAGTTTTCCTTAAACCAAAAAGAAAGAGAAAAAAAATACTCTCCAGTCTTTACAGATTGGCTCTGTTTTGGGACCCTTTTTCAGTTCTTGGTGAAGCTGTTGAAAACTCTCCTTTAGCCCTTACCTCCTGCTTGGGGGGTGAAGCCTGAAAGTCAGCCAAGGTGGGAGCTTAGCATTTTCTCAGGTCTTTTTGTAGGATGCATGTGGCCTTATCAATTCCTGGGAATAAATGTGAGCTTTTCAGGGCTCTTATTCCGCTACATATCTCTTTCTCTCTTTGTCCTGCCTTTTCCTTCCCAGGCATTTTAGAATTTCTGTTGTTTGTCTGGTCTCTTTTCTCTTACTGCAAGTGGCTGTGGCTGATATATTTGCCTTTATGTACTTTCAACAAACAGAGCCTGGGAAGCCACTTCTGTTCTGGAGAAACTCTCAGGCAGGTGAAATAAAAGCAGGTTCTTGAGCCAGTCTTTTCGGGAGCCATCAGACAGGTCAAAACACACTACCTCAGTCCTTTGAAAACGAGATTCACGTTATGCTTCCTGGTACCAGTAAGCTGCACCAGGATCTTGGACTAGTGTGTCCAAAGTAGCTGCTGAGATTTGGTGGTGGAGTTGTAGGCAGGGAAGTTATGACACTACAGTGTGCTTTTACCAAAGTGTAGGAAAAAAAAATTTTGTAATGTCCTCCTTATATTTGTATTTTGTGACTTTATTTTCCCAGCTTAATCATTGTATTAATAGAGGGATGAAATTTTGGTGTTTCTCTGTCATCATTTGTGAAGACATCCATTTTCTGACTTTTTAAATTTACATTATTTATTGAAGAAGTTAAGAATCTTCTTCATGAGTTAATGGATCATCCATATTTCTTTCTTGAATTGCACATTATTTTTTTACTTTTCTCTGATTATCACTTTTAACCTTTACATTCTTGTTTTCTCTTTTAAGGCAAATACATGAAGATAGAGCCTATGTCTCTTTCTACTCTTTCCCCACATTTATAACAAGATTGAAAGTCATTCTTATTCTAAAGTTCACATCCCATGGTTAGTCCTGACCCACACCCCCTTCTCTGTTTTTTTTCAGGTTGTCCGCACAAACCAGTGTGCAGGAGAATTTGTCATCACTTTTCCTCGTGCTTACCACAGTGGCTTTAACCAAGGCTACAATTTTGCTGAGGCTGTCAACTTTTGCACTGCTGACTGGGTGAGTCTGGAATGTGGTGGGCTGGCAGGGAGAAGCAGGAGGGTTATGGGGAAGCTGAGGCACTAGAGCCTCCAGACTTGGCTACACTCAACCTTGAACCTGTCCACAGTTGCCAGCTGGGCGCCAGTGCATTGAGCACTACCGCCGGCTGCGAAGATACTGCGTCTTCTCCCATGAGGAGCTCATCTGCAAGATGGCTGCCTTCCCGGAGAAGCTGGACCTGAAGCTGGCTGTGGCTGTGCACAAGGAGATGTTCATTATGGTGCAGGAGGAGCGACGTTTACGAAAGGCCCTCTTGGAGAAGGTGGGTGGTAAGGAGCAGGGCTTAGGGATTCAGTGAAGTAGTCTGTGGAAGGGAGACAAAAACAGAAATTGAGTAAGTGCTCCGTGCCTCATCTCGAGGTCATACATTTTGAAGTGGAAAGATAGAGACTGTATGTGTTTATATTTTTTTCTTCCGATTTCTCTACAGCTGTCCTTACAAGGTTGAGCGCACAGCAGGGTTCAGTGTTGGCTGAGGTGGGGTGTTCACAACCCTGCTCCTAGTCTTTACAGTATATGTGGGTTGAACACCCTCAGGGCATCACGGAGGCTGAACGAGAGGCTTTCGAGCTGCTCCCAGATGATGAGCGCCAGTGCATCAAGTGCAAGACCACATGCTTCCTATCCGCCCTGGCCTGCTATGACTGCCCGGATGGCCTTGTCTGCCTTTCCCACATCAATGACCTCTGCAAGTGCTCAAGTAGCCGGCAGTACCTGCGGTGAGCTTGGGGCCTACTTGGAAGACACAGAAAAGGTTCTGGAGCTGGGCTAGATGTGGTTTTCCTTGCACCCTTCTTCCAGGTATCGGTACACCTTGGATGAGCTCCCCGCCATGCTGCATAAGCTGAAGGTTCGGGCCGAGTCCTTTGACACCTGGGCCAACAAAGTGCGAGTGGCCCTGGAGGTGGAGGATGGGCGGAAGCGCAGTGAGTGATGGGGGGACGGAGGGACTCCACAGGCAAGTTCTATTCCCTTTTCTTCTGTACCCCACCCCTTTCCTCTGCCTTTACTCAATACTGCCTGCTCCTCACTGCTCTCATTCTCTCTCCAGGTCTTGAAGAGCTGAGGGCACTAGAGTCTGAGGCCCGTGAGCGGAGGTTTCCTAACAGTGAGCTGCTTCAGCGATTGAAGAACTGCTTGAATGAAGCAGAGGCTTGTGTCTCCCAAGTCCTAGGGCTAGTCCGTGGCCAAGAGGCCAGGTATGTTAGAGAAGAAGGCAAAAAAAGGATGGCAATATGTGAAAATGGATAACAAAAATGATAGACCATAAACAAAGAATCCACATAGCAGAAATTAACGTTACCTGTGGCCATATTGGTGACCACATCTTACATAGATAACCTGTTGTTGAAGAAGCATAGATCCAGCACTGGTTAAGTTATAGTGAGAATGGAGAGAGAAGACACGAAAACAGTGTAATATGAACTATAAATCATTGAAAATAGACAATTTCAAACAGGAGGTATTCTGTACTTTCACCATGAATGACGATGGTAATGGGATGCAATAGAAAAATTGCAGTACGGTCCTACTTTTAGCAAATTTCATAAACATATTAAGACATCAGAATTTCCACAAAATTTATTCTTGGCTGTGTAGGTGGATAAAATTTTAGAGATTGGAAAAAACCCTCAAGTTGAATTTACCCATTGTTTGCCAAGTGTACATATTACTAAGTCTACATTTCTGATTGGAAAATCAAGTGAATTATTATTTATGTACATATGATTTGTAAATTTCAGATAAAAGGAATACAAAAGCTGTTAATCACAATGTCAGTCCTATTTTTTTAAATTTAGAGAATTTTTAAAAAATTAAATGTAGTAGTAATAGTAATGAATTCTATTTTCATAGACAAACTCTTTCCCTTTTCTACTTCAAAAGAAATAAAAAGTTTCCCACCTTGACCTGGTGATACTCCTATCAGGTGGCGTGGGTTTTAATACTTATGATCTTAATCTATCTAAAGTTCTCATCTGTTAAACTTTCTGGCCTCTTCAGTTCTTCTTGTAGACTGTTAGACCCCAAGAGTACATCCTAGTCCTTGTTACTTGGAACTGTTCTGCTTCTCACATGACAAACACTCATTTCTTAACCTTATTCTATAGAGTATCTGTCATTATTTTGACTCTTCTATATCATCGCAAAACACTCCTTCTTAATCATTCCATTCTATTTTGCTTAAAAATTCTGGTACTTATTTGAATTATAATTAATAGCTTTATTATCTTTAGCCTCACTGTGAAAGCTGCTATTCTTATATCCTGTTGGCTGATGACTTTTATGTGTCCATCGCATTCTTCATTTTGAGTACTGTATATCTGTTAAGTGAATTACTATAGAAAATAAAAGTTATCTAGGGACCATCTCACATTTTGGTTCTCTCGAAAAGAAATGTTTATATTTATTTTCATTCTTCTAACTACTGATACCCACCACAGATGTCATACTATTACATTTCTTCAGAAACTTGGATTCTCTCGCTTTGTTATCTTCAGTGTCTTCTTTTGTACAAACAGTTTGTATCAACTGTAAAATGTCCTTAAATCTTTATCTTAACTTGTTGATTCAGAGTCCCTGAAGTTAGAAGACAACCTTGGAAGTATTACTGTAACATGGGGGAGAAATAAGAGTGTTGGGTTTCTCAGAATGCATTAAGTATGCCTTACCAGGTTCACTGAGTGAGTCCTTTCTCTGTGACTTCTGTAGGATTGAAACCCCACAGCTGACCCTGACTGAGCTTCGGGTCCTTCTTGAGCAGATGGGCAGCCTGCCCTGTGCCATGCATCAGATTGGGGCTGTCAAGGTGAGGAGGGGCCTGGCAAGATTGAATCCTTTTTAGGAACAGATATAAGGAAGGTCAGAAACCATAGAAGGTTGAGAACCTGATTTTTCTAAGTAGCTCCTTATAATATATCTTTCTTGGAAGTTATCGAAATGGGTGGTCCAATACTGTCTGTATCCTAATAGCTTATAGTACAAGCAGATAATCCTGCCAAACAAAAGCAATTAAAGATACTAAACAGAGGGTGACATAAAAGTATAACTCTTGGGATCAGAGAATATGAAGTGGGTGGAGAGATTTTTTTCAAATTTTAGAGTCTCAGGAAGTTTTCTAGAAGGATAAGTTGGTATTAAAGTGGGCCTGGAGAAGTAAATTTCAAATAATTAAAGGGGGATCTGTAGTAAACGAATGACTTTTATTGATCTCAGGCAGATCACGTCTTAGGACATGGTTGAAGATAAGTATACATAAACAATATATGCCTATGAGAAAAGATGGAGAACAGGTCACGGCTAGGTGGTTGAGTATCTAGATGGCTAAGGAATCTATTCTTTATGCTGTATCTCTGCAGGATGTGCTGAAACAGGTGGAGGCCTACCAAGCTGAGGCCCGGGAGGCCCTGGCCTCATTGCCCCCAAGCCTAGGGCTACTGCGGTCTCTGTTGGAGAGGGGGCAGCAGCTGGGTGTGGAGGTGCCTGAAGCCCATCAGCTTCAGCAGCAAGTGGAGCAGGCACGATGGCTAGATGAGGTGAAGCGAGCACTGGCCCCTTCAGCACAAAGGGGCTCCCTAGTCATCATGCAAGGGCTGTTGGTTACAGGCGCCAAGGTAGCTTCCAGTCCTTCTGTGGACAAGGCCCGGGCTGAGCTTCAGGAGCTGCTGACCATTGCAGAACGCTGGGAAGAAAAAGCCCTTTTCTGCCTGGAGGCCAGGTGGGACCCAGCCCTTCCCCATATGTATCCTGAGTCTAGTCCTCAGAATTTGAGGATGATTCTAAGTATCATTTTAGTGGATGGCCTTGATGCCACACTCCCAGTTTAGGCATGTGGTAAAACCATAAAAGATTGGTTTGATGTTTTATCCGGTCCCATATATGCCCTTTCTGTTTGAAAGCAATAATTGAGGAAATGTTCTTGGGTTGAGTTAGTTCTCAGATTATAGATACCAGACCTGACTTAAAAGAGATTCACATGTCTGCTTCAGTGTTTAGACAGTTCTTCAGACTTAGGGGATTGTTGCTCACTTACTCTGTTGAACTTTTTGTTGCTTATGCTTTTAGCAAGGAAACCCAGGACTAAAAAAAAATGTATATATACTTGTAACATTTAAGGATGGATTCCTCTTTTCCCAAACATTTTTAGGCAGAAGCATCCACCAGCTACATTGGAAGCCATAATTCGTGAGGCAGAACACATCCCTGTTCACCTGCCTAAAATCCAGGCACTCAAAGAGGCTCTGACTAAGGCACAGGCTTGGATTGCTGATGTGAATGAGATCCAAGTGAGGACCTTGTTTTCTGCTTTCCTACTGCAGGCTGGAAGAAAGGCAGTTCTGCCTTAGACTTTTAAACTCAGTTGGCATGTGCTGGAAACTGAAGTGGGCAGGTTGGAGAGAGGCCTGAAGGAGCTGAGGATATCAGGCTAAGAACAACGAAAGGGAAAGCATATGTATGGGCCTAGAACTGAGCAGAAATTATCGACATTGAGGGGATGAGAAAAAGCAAACCAGAACAGAATAACTGGCCTTTCAAGTGGATGTTTTTTTCTGAGCTGGTGAATGTAGGAGTTCTGGGAGAAGAGTAGTTGCTGTCCCATTTTTTCCTTCAGAATAGTCTATAGATTTTGGTTATGACTGTGCATCATGATACTTTGCATTGCTCAGCACAATTGTAGAGTTAATGGTTGTTGACATAATTTAATTGAGCTTTCTCTTGCCCGTGTCTCAGAATGGTGACCACTACCCCTGCTTGGATGACTTGGAGGGCCTGGTAGCTGTGGGTCGAGACCTGCCTGTGGGGCTGGAGGAGCTGAGACAGCTAGAGCTGCAGGTACTGACGGCACACTCCTGGAGGGAGAAGGCTTCCAAGACTTTCCTGAAGAAGAATTCATGCTACACACTGTTGGAGGTGAGACCTGGGACCCTGACCCACACCGTCTCCTGTCCCTGGCTTGGCTGTTGTGAGATAACGCAGAGGGGAATATGGGGGGCTGGAGGGTGCTGTGGAGGGGAGGAGACCAGTTAGGAGGTAGGGGAATCCTGGCCATTCCTCCTCTGTCTGCCTGTCTCAGGTGCTCTGCCCATGTGCAGACGCTGGCTCAAACAGCACCAAGCGCAGCCGGTGGAGGGAGAAGGAGCTGGGATTATACAAATCTGACACAGAGCTGCTGGGACTATCTGCACAAGACCTCAGGGACCCAGGCTCTGTGGTAAGGGGCTTGGGCACAGATGGAAGAACCTGGAGATGATAGTGTCTGAGCTGGGAGACGATGGGGAGACCACTTTCTCCCTGAGCCTCAGTTCTCCTGGTTTGGCAGTGGGATGTTAATGGCACCAGAGAAAGAGAGGGGATAGCCTGGTGACGTACTCTCCCCCTGTCCTGGGCACGGCAGATTGTGGCCTTCAAGGAGGGGGAACAGAAGGAGAAAGAGGGTATCCAGCAACTACGTCGCACCAACTCTGTCAAGCCCAGTCCACTGGCATCATCGACCACAGTCTCCTCTGCAACCTCCATCTGTGTGTGTGGTCAGGTGCCGGCCGGGGTGGGAGCTCTGCGGTGTGACCTGTGTCAGGACTGGTTCCACGGGCGATGTGTGTCGGTACCCCGCCTCCTTAGCTCTCCAAGGCCTAGTTCTGCGTCATCCCCACTGCTGGCCTGGTGGGAGTGGGACACCAAATTCTTGTGTCCACTGTGCATGCGCTCACGGCGCCCACGCCTGGAGACCATCCTGGCACTGCTGGTAGCCCTGCAGAGACTGCCTGTGCGGCTGCCTGAGGGTGAGGCCCTACAGTGCCTCACCGAGAGGGCCATTGGCTGGCAAGGCCGTGCCAGACAGGCTCTGGCCTCGGAGGATGTGACTGCTCTGTTGGGACAGCTGGCCGAGCTTCACCAGCGGCTGCAGGCTGAACCCAGGCCCCAGGATCCCCCTACCTACCCTTCAGCTCCTGCCTCTGACCCTCTCAGAGAATGCAGTGGCAAGGATATGCATCAGGTTAGCTGCCCAGCCCAGCTCTTGTCGTTAAATTTGTTTCCTAGCCCTAGCCCTATTTAGGCTCCAGCCCTATCCCTGTTCTGTAATAATTAGATTCCTTTGGTCCAGCCTGCCTTTCCTGTTCTGCATCCTCTCCAGATCCCTAGATTGTTCCCTGCTGTCAGCTTGTATCTGCCTTTCTCCTCCAGGAGGTGGAGGGTCCCAAGTTTGGAGCTGAGGGAGGAAGAGTAGGGGCTGGTTCTTCTGTATTCCTTCTTATTCTTAACTCTCCTTGGCAGGTTCAAGGGTTGCTGAAGAATGGAGACAGTATGACCAGTCCTGAGAAGGTAGTTCTGGGGCAGGGCTCAGGTAAGAGAGGTAGGTCTAAGTGTAGGTAACCTGTTGATAACCACCAGAATGACCCATATGGTCCTCAGGTCTATTGAGGTATTGGGGATAAGACCAGGGGCAGCCTCTAACTCAGCCTCCCCTCAACTCCCCAGACCTGGAGCTGCTGTCCTCGTTGTTACCACAGTTGACTGGCCCTGTGTTAGAGCTGCCTGAGGCAACCCGGGCCCCTCTGGAGGAGCTCATGTTGGAGGGAGACCTGCTTGAGGTGACTTTGGATGAGAACCACAGCATTTGGAAGCTGCTGCAGGCTGGGCAGCCTCCAGACCTGGAGCGGATCCGTACACTTCTGGAGGTGAGGAGAGGAGCTTGGGTGGGTCTAAGAAGGGCCAAGCAGGCAAGGAATCCAAGCCTGACCACTGCCCCACAACTCTTTTCTGCTTGTCTATGTGTGATTATAGCTGGAGAAGCCTGAGCATCAGAGAAGTCGGACAAGGGGCCGGGTACTGCAGAAGCGACAGCGGCGGCAGCGCAAAGTACATCTGGATGGAAAGAATGAGGATCTTGTTCAAGAAGAGCTGGAGTCAAAAAAGGCCCGGAGCTCAGGGATTAAGCCTGAGGAGGGCCAAGAAGATGAAGACTTTGAGGAGACAGATCATGAAAATATATTCCTGATACCCCCTACAGACCATAGCCCCATCCTGAAAGGGAACCCAAACAGCTTACAACAGAAGGATTCAGGTCCCACAACCTCTTTTCCTTCTTTAACCCCTTTGCTACACCTGTCCTGTCCTCAGCAGCAAGAGTTGTGACAGCAGCTCAAAAGGTTTTTTTTAATCCCACTGATCTGGGTCCTGGACCTTGTTTCCTATCTAGAATTTGTCACTTCAGAGTTTTGATATCTTAACTCCTAAAGGAAATGTTTTAAGCTCAGGTCCTAAGGACAAGGACCTGTATGCCATTTCCCAGAAGTGTCTTGTCAGCAACATTACTGGCACTAGTATACAATGAAAGATTTCCTAAGCCAGTTTCATGCTAGACTGGGGCAAATAAAACGTGATAAAGGCAAATGAATGACTTCCTTTTTTTTTCCTCCCTTTTGTTCTTCTATTGCTTTTTCTTCTTTCCCTATATCTTTAAAGTATTTTGGTGCTTCATGGCTGCTTCCACCTTCCTTCTGCCTCCTTTTCATTTCTCACTTTGCCTTACCTTTTAAGAAAAGACATTGTATGAGGTAATTACAAGTTAAGGCCACAAAGAATAGAGCAAAACAAGAAGTTCTTGGTTCAAGCTGTTGTCTATTTTTAATTTGATTCCTTTTGTTAAAAATAAAAGAATAATGAGTATGTTTTAAAACTATGGATCTGATTTGCACTTCTTGGAATATAGAAGTCAAGGACTGAAGTTGGGAAAGTTAAAAACATAGTTTTAAAATCCATCCTTTTTTTGCTGGACTTCAGCGAGTGTTCATTTCATATGAGGTACCATACTTAGGTCAAGGTTCATTCTATCCTGTATGGATTCCAGTTGTTCCAGCACACCATTTACTGAAAAGTTAATTCTCTCTGCCTTGAATCCCTTTATTATTCCTTTGTCAAAAATGTGTTGGTTCTACTTGTGTGTATCTATATCTTGTTCTGTTCCATCGTTGATCTATATGTCTCTCCCTTCGGCAATTCACCATTGTCTTTGTTACTGTAGCTTTTAGTAAGTGTTAAAATAGAGTAGAGTGATCCCTCCTACTTTCTTCTTTTTCAGATAGTTTTAGCTAGCCTGGTACCAAACTCTCTTTCTATAAGCAGTTGGCTTTGAGTCCTAAATCTGATAAAATTGAGCAAGTTATTATACTTCTCAAATTATACCTCTCATCATTTCTTCTTTCAGGTGATAAATACAATATCTGATTAATACATTTGTTGTAAAGTCAGTGAGATCAATGTGTATTTCAAGCAAAACCAGTACAAAATCATTAATCAGTTTAGATTTCCTGTGTCTCTCGGTTATCCTGTTACATAAACTGTATTGTACTTCTCTCGGTCTCTTTCAGTAATCTCTGTCAAATGATGACTGTTTTTCAGTCAGTGCTTTCCCCTCTATTCCTGTTGACCCCAGTCGGTGTCAACCTCACTACTTTTCTATATAAAATTCTATGCTTGTAATTATTGCCAGCCTTTTTGATGTTGTCCATTTCTCCTCCTCACTTTTCCACTCTGGCAGGTCATTCTAACGCATAGCTGTGTGACTGAGAATCCTGATCTTAGTCGTTTACCCCAGTTTTAGCTTCTTTTTCTCAAAAAAATCTTGATGTCTTACGGCAACAAAGGAATCAGGTAAAATAAATAGAAAATCTTGATAATATGTTAGCTAAATATAAGAAGTAATTCCTAGACATTTTTCTCTTTTTTCCTTCTCTCCTACAGATGTGGCAAAAGGGCCTGTGATTCTCATTGGGCCCTCTGAAAATTTGTGTTAATTGTCCAAGGGAATATTTTTTATATACAGGATTTGTTCCCTGTATTTTTGTTCCTCAGAGTTTATATGCGCTCTTCACCATTTGAGAATCACTTTGTGACTGAAAGTACTGATGATGTATTGAAAGAATCGAGAGCTTTTGCCTACAGTAATCTCACTAAGTGCTCAGCCACAAATTATTGACCTCGTCCCCAGGAAGGAGGCAACCCAAAGTCACACAGTTCTCTATCTTTTCGTAGGTTGCCTCTACTAGTTGCGCTATATTTGTTTTACTTGCTGAGCAAGTTTTAACACAATTGAGATCAAACACAAAGATGCAGCATTAACTTTTGCATGTAATTGCTGATTTGCCTTGTGATTGTAGGTTGAATTAATTAAGAAACATCAAATCTGCAGCAAACAAATTCTCCAAGCTATTTAATGTTCTGTAACAGTGACTGAGGGTTAATTAAATTTTAATTTTGGTATCTTGGACTCAAAAAATTGCAATAAAACTTTACCACTGCTAAGCCATCAAGTTGCTATGTAGTAGGGCAAATAGGCTGTTCAGCTTCTGTTTGTGACAAAAATGCGTGAAACGATGTTTAAGTTAATGAGAAAGTGTAAAGTTTGCTATTGACGTTGGTACAGCAACATATGATACGTGCAAATATTTTATGCAGAGTGCCTGCAGATGAGAAATACAATGAATAACCATAGCCTTTAAACACCTGTGTTTTCAAGGGCCTTGTAAATTTGTCTTATCCACAGATTTTTATCACCTTTAGTTCTAGAATATCTTGGCAGGTTCTACTTTAGGTTTCACTGTATTTGTGTTTTCTCAAATACTCTAAAAATATCTGTTCTGTACAGACTATTAATAAAGGCTCATTGTTTAGTTACCACCAACTTGATGGTGGCTTCTCAAAAAAAACAAAAACAAGTAATAGTGGTAATGTCTGTGACCTTAATATTCAAGGAAATCCACTCAAAATAATTCCCCTTGTTTTAATTGACTGTTGTTTCTCCGAGTGTCCTCAACCTTTGACTCTTCTCTCTGAAAGGCTAGTTATCTTAAGTTTATTTTCTCTGGACACATATTTTCAACTGCTGCTATCAAACACAATTTAATGAACTCAACAACAGTAAATGCGTTCCTTAACTGGCTATCACGAGACATTTGAAAATTTGAAACTTACTTTGGTCTCACTGTGATATTTATTATTTTTATGAAGAAATTCTGCTATTCACATTGTATTTTAAATTTTCTACTTTTTCAGACATTGTTTTCCTATGGGTTGGACATACGAGCGCTTAATCTGGTAATGTCAACATATGTTGTATTCTAACAGGTATGTCATTGCATAATGAACAGCACTTTGCCATCTAATTCAATAACATGCATTTAGATGTGTGTACCATATCTGAATGCAACATTCACTTTTTGTGAAGGGGTTTGCACTAACTAGTAATAAGCAAAAAGTAAAATGAAGCCTTATAACAATAGGTATGGCACGTGAAATACTATCAAAAATTACTACTCAGTTACTGTGATTTGTAGTGTGCCACGCAGCAGTGCAAAAGAATGAGAGCTCCATACACTAGATTTTATCTCCTCAGCCCTCCACATGTAAATGAATGGGCATCGCTTTGTTCCAGTATAGTTTTCTTTCTGACCACAAATTTGAATTTCATGAAATTTTCACATAACATGAAATATTTTTGTTTTTTCCACAACCATTTAAAAAAGTAAAAATAGCTGTCAGGCTGACTGGCTATGGGTCATAGTTTGTTGATCCTTGGACTAAGAGACCAATTAAAATAAGTATGTCATTAAATCTGACTAAACTTTGTCTCAAGCATCCAGATTTCTTAAGCCTTTCCACTTTGTGCTCTGGTTGACGAAGTTCTTTTTAAGTAGAACTAAGAGGTTTTTATTTTGTTTTTTTCATGGGACTTTTCCGTTTTTCCCTTAATAACCAGCCACTGTTTCCCCTGCAGCTTTCTTAGATGGTGATTATTATGTGCAGTTGAAATACATGTTTCCTTTGCCTTTCACAGTTCCCTTGCAAATGTAATTTGTGCCTCCTTCCTAAAAGTTCCCATGTCTGGTTAGCGTATGCCTTAAAATCTGCCTCTCACTCCTTCCAATTATACACATAAGTAAAATCCCAGTTTGGCCTCTGCATCGTCTATCCTGGCCCTTACCACTCTTGGATGTTTTTACTCCATCGTAAGTTACCACTGTTTGTTTATCCTACTCATAGGCTAATCACTGTGCCTGTGTCCTCCATCCCAGCCCTGACCATTCTAATATGTTTCCTCCATCACGTCTAAGATCACACTGTTATATAAATAAGCCAAAAATGGCCTTTCTGTTTTGATCCCTGGTTTATTTCTTCACTACAGTAGCTCCAAATCCATTGGCAACAGAATCAAATTGTTGTATATCTAATTATTTTAAAAATAAAAAATAAACAAGCAGAATTTATGCATTTAGATTTTCCTGATTTGTAAATACTGTAAATCTTCACCCAGCCATTTGGAGCTATCTGACCTAGTGAATCCCTGCAGCGTTGCTGAGCAACATCTACCCAGACATGCCTTCTCTGGAATTCCTTAGTGTCTGCATGGTAGCCCCTCTGCCTTAATTCTCCTGCAGTGAGGATCTTCCCTTCTCATAAAACACTCTCCAAGTACCACCCAATAAAGTATCTTGTATGTTACTGCCTGTCATGGTCATATCTTTTTCCTTGTCCAGCACCCCAAACCCTTCAGTCCCCTACAACCAGCCTGCCAGTGTTACCTCCACCACAGCCCTGATCACTTCCGTGTATCCTCAGTTTCAGCTTGACAAATGAGTCTGTATCTCCTCTTTCACTGCCAATAGCACTGTTACATAAATGAGCCAGTATTGGCTCTCTTGTATGATCCCTCTTTATTTCTCATTGCGTGCTGAGACATGTTATCTCAAATGTGAGTCAGTGCCAAACTTATTTTTGTACATTAAGTTATTTTTTTAAAAAGCCAAATAGCAGCTTTTTAACCATGTAGATTTTTCCTTCTTTACATAAAATGTCAACTCGGCCTCTGCATCTTCGAACATATCCCTCAAACCTCACCCTGCATCTGTTGGCTATGGGTATGGCAAGCCAAGGCCGCCTTATAAGACCTCAAGCTGACATTGCCACCTAAAGCACAAGTTGAAGTCCTCAGCCCCATAAAGCACATGCAGGAAGCAAAATCCCAGTCTTTCTGTCTGAGTCCAGTCCAAGCACAAGCTTGCTTCAACGGGGAGCTGTTTTCTTCATCAGAGCCTCGATCAGGGGTTGACTTCTTTTCTCCATGCCCAGAGGAGTCCAAGAGCAGGGTTTGATGAGGTAAGTGGCCTGAGGGGTACTGAGGAAGAGTATTTGGACTGGTTGGCTGTCCACTGCTGATGCTTGCTGCTCCTGGTAAGTGTGTCAAATAGAGCCCTGGAAAGAGAGGTGGGCAGGGACTGGCCTGGGACACAGGGTTGGAGAGGGCTCCAAGGGTGGTGAGCTCAGACCCCTGAGGCTTGTGGCCCTAGTCTTTGAGCATTTCTGAAACCACAGGATTTCAGAAGCCAAGCCTGGTGAGAGTAAATGGGAAACTGCCTGGAACTGGGGATGGCAGATGTCTCTTGTCTCTGGGGTGGGGCAGCAGAGTTCTGCTAGGGCTGACTTGCCATATGCCTTCCTGTTAATGTAGCCAGAGGGGAGCAAGGCAGGAGGAAGAGGGCAGCCTGCTCTGCTCAGATAGCCCCTAGTAGGGGGAGTTGGAGGAATGTCAGTGTGGTGTTCTGGCCTTGGTTGCGCAGAGCTAAGAGACCAGGAGTGCAGTGTTGGGTGAAGGGTCAGGCTAGAGAGGCCTTCAGGAATCCTGTAATTTGTGTTGGTGAGAAGTAGATTCTTCCTTGGAGCTGAGTATGGCAAA
Organism: Dicerorhinus sumatrensis harrissoni; assembly: GCA_014189135.1. Taxonomy (NCBI): domain Eukaryota; kingdom Metazoa; phylum Chordata; class Mammalia; order Perissodactyla; family Rhinocerotidae; genus Dicerorhinus; species Dicerorhinus sumatrensis. Next base: position 121,739,666 of record JABWHU010000930.1, read on the forward strand.
GCCTGGCATCGAAGCCAGGCTCTTGAGGCCCCCAGAGGAGCCTGTGGATGTTTATGGCCTTACCATCCTAAATGCATCCTATCACTTGTGTCTTTTTATCTGCAAAGCTAAGAAGGATCAGGACACCTAGAAGTTCTGGGTGCTTAAGATTTTACCTTCTTGCCTGCTGTGGAATCTGCTGCCTGCAGAATATGGCTCCTTCCAAAACCTTCCTCCTCTGTTTCCCCCTTCCACTACTCTACTGAGGTGTGTGAGACTCTTGGTCCACAGGCAAAGACTCTTTAGTCTTTGTCATCATCCCGCACACCAGACTCCAGCAATTCATGCCAGCATTCATGCTTTTAATCAGGAGCTGTTGTCCCCAACTTCCTCCAGCATAGTCTGTCTCCACATGCCTTAATCTGCTTTCTCAAACAATGACTTCCCTCTCCATCACTGGCAGGATTTCTGAGAACAACTGTCTCTTTGCTTCTGGTTCCCCATTATATAAACTGCAGATGCACTGAAGTCCCCAGGAAAATAGATGGGCCCTCTCCCCATTGATATGCTTGTTGCTGGGGCTCTCAGGAAAGGACAAGTCACTTTCAGTAAGTGCAGGGTCCCCTCGCAAAGAAAAGGAAAACAAAACATCCCAGGAGACATTCTTTTGTCCCACACCCAGTTGGCAAGAATCAGATCTGAAAAGACTTCAAGAGATCTTCTTTTAAATTCTGGGGCAGAGTCCCAGGGCAACGTCTTCATAGTTTGGTGGAGCTCCAATCACAATCACCCATGCCTTGGGATCCAGACTTGGAATTTCACCTGACCCGTAGAAGCTCTCTTCTTTTTCCACCAGGCGCTGCCCATGAGCAGGATCCTGGTCTGGGTTAAGGGTGGGAGCTGGGGAGGCAGGCCAACAGGTTCTGAGGAAGGACGGCTGGTGCTGGACTGGTGGCTGGCATCTGCTAGTGAGTGGGGGAAGGTTGGAGCTGGGCAGGAGGAGTGGCCAGGGCAATGGACTAGCTGCGTGGGATGGATGGAGGAGGTACAAACTCCTGAGCTTGCCAGATCTCATGGAATCTTGGAAGCCAAGCCAGAGATGACCTGAAAGTCTTGTGATGGGAGAGGGCCGCAACCGGGCTTCTGTAGTGCTCTGTACTGTGGCAAGAGTAGCAAGGCATTGCCTGGACTGGCTCGCTGTGTGCATTCCTGCTCCCACCGGCAACAGGGTTGTAGGACCAAGAGAGAAGGAACAACATGTAGACTTGCCACCATGGGCAAGGAAATGGTGAGCAGGGAATGCTTTGGTCTGGACACTGCTGATACAGCTGGAAATGGATGTGAAGAGCTGTGCAGCAATGGTTCTAGAGGTGCCAGGCCAGAAAAACCAACTACCATCAGTCATCTTACGTTTTCTGATCTGGAAGCTAAGCCAAGTTGTGTCTGTTTAGTACTTGAATGAGAGTTCCCCTGGATACTGTACACCATTGCCTTTGGCAACCTGTCAGTCAACCATCTCTTTGACTTTTAACGTGGCCACCTCCCCCACCACTGTGAGAATACAGCCAAACACCTCTTGCTGCTCTGCCCTCTTGCTCCACAGTCGAGGAACATGTTGCCTTCTCTAGCCCACTGCCGCACAGGCACACAGTATGGTTCTACACCTTCATCCTCACAACCCCAAATATACTGCACAGTTCCAACCAGGTGTGAGCAAAAAATATCCTAGTACTACGTCTCTTCTTGCATATTAGCCCCCGGTAGTTTACATGCATGCCCCAACCAGGAAAACAGGAGGGTTTCTTTTTTAGAGCTAAGATGTGTTTCCTGGAGGCAGCATATTGTTGGTCTTGTTTTTTAATCCATCCTCCACTCTGTGTCCATTGATTGGAAAATATAATCCATTTACATTTAGAATGATTATTGATATATGAGGGCTTGATACTGCCATTTTATCTCTGGCTTTCTGGTTGCTCTGTATTTCCACTGTTTCTTTTTCCTTGTATTTCTGTATGCCATTTCAGTTTGGTGATTTTCTGTGATTTTTTTCTCCATTTTCTTTTTATTTATAGTTTGTGATTCTACTCTGAATTTTTTTTTTGTTGTTACCATGAAGTTTGTATAAAAGATCTCCTAGATGAGATAGTCCATTTTCTAATAGCCTGTTATTGCCATTAGCTTATGCAAGTTCCATCCCTTTCCTCTTCCCCTTCTTTATTTTTGTTGTTACAAATTGTTCTTTATCGTATAGTGGGTTTTTGACCAAACTGAAGTAGTTATAGTTACTTTTGATGCTTTCTTTCCCTTTTTCTTTTATGTCATAATTAAGTGTTTGCTAACTTGTTTTGATACAGAGCTGCAATTTTCTGATTTTGTCTATCTCCTTGCTCAAAGCTTTCTAAACCTTTGCCTTTTTGTTTCAGGTAGAAGGTCTCCCTTCATCATTTCTTATAAGGCAGGTCTAGTGGTGCAGAACTCCCTCTGCTTTAGTTTACCTGGGAAAGCTTTTACTTCTCCATCGTATCTGAAGGATAATATTGCCAGATAGAGTATGCTTGGCTGAAAGTTTGGTCTTTCAGTATTTTTGAATATGTCCTTCTATCCTCTCCTGTCCTGTAAATTTTCTGCTGATAAATCCACTGGAAGCCTGAGAGGGCTTGCTTAGTGGATTTTCCTCTGTCTTGCTACCCTTAATTTTTTTTTTTTTTGTCATTGACTTTTGATAGTTTTGATACAATGTACCTTGGAGAAGGTCTTTTCACATGTAGATAATTAGGTGTTCTGCTGGCTTCAGGTACTTGTATATCCAGTTCCTTCCCCACGTTTGGGAAGTTCTCAACTATTATTTCTTTGAAGAAGCTCCGTGCTCCTTTCTCCCACTTTTCTCCCTCTGGGATACCTACAATCCTTATGTTGCTTTTCCTGAGTTGGATATTTCTCAAAAGATTCTTGCATTTTTTAAAATCTTAGTTCTCTCTCCTCCTCCACACGAACCATTTCTAGGTTTCTATTTTCCAGCTTTCTAATTCTCTCCTCCATAAGGTCTGCTCTATTTTTACTGCTTTCTACATTTTTTTTTTTTTATCTCATTGTGTTCTTCATACCCAGAATTTCTATTTGGTT
>JABWHU010000930.1:121743287-121759642 GCA_014189135.1 Dicerorhinus sumatrensis harrissoni
CTAATCACCTTTCTTCATTTGAGTATGGCTTTGGGTATTTGCCTCTGGTCACCTGGGTCTTGTGTTCCTTCACAGGCTTTCTAGGGGCTCAGATGTTGTTGTTCTGTGCACCACCTTGCTGCTGTTCCCCAGTTGTCTGGGGATGCTGGTTGCACCGCTGCCAGGGGTGATGGGTTTGTGGGTGGTGTTATTGCTGATGGGGTCCCAGGGACCTGGGCACTTGTATACAGCCTCTGCTGCTGGTGGAGCTGGTATCAGGGCTGTGGCTACTGGGGGCTGGTGCTCCTGCCCTGTCGGCTTGCAGTTGTGCTAGTTGGGCCACTGCCTCTGCCACTGCTCCACTGGTCATCGTGGGGTATGGCTGATGCCCCTCTGCTGCCACTGTCCTGGCAGTGTTTGCATGCACATGCATATATAAGGCTGCCACTAACTGCTGCCACTGCTCCAGGGGAATTTACGCATGCACAAGGCCACCAATGGCCACCACCACTGCTCCTCTGCCACCACCCTTTGTGTGTTCATGTTCACACAGGGCCACTGGCCACTGTTGCCACCTCCCAGGTATTCATAGGAGGTTTGTTCAGGTGCGTGGGGCCGGGCTGCCATCACCTTCACTTGCAGTCACGCAGGCTGCTGTATGAAGATATGCACTCTGAATCGCTGTCCCCGAGGGTTAGTGAGGGGACTGCTCCCCTAGTTCCACTGCTTTCTGGTGGTCCAGTTCACTCACCTTCAGATGTATAGCTGCCTGGATCTCTCAGGCATCCTGTTGTGCTGTGTAGGGAATCCCCCGTTGGTCAATGGATGTCTGTTTGGTTGTAATTTAGAAGGGAAAGACCATGATGCTCCATCATGATGCTGACGTCACTCTCTCTTTAGCATTCTTGTAGGTCTGTATGCTAAAAATCATCTATATACTATACTAATCATCAACCTCAACTTTTGTCTTAGTTTTTTTCTTGTAGTTGATTTCTAGTTTCATACCATTGTGGTCAGAAAAAATGCTTGATATGATTTGAATCTTACTGAATTTATTCAGACTTGTTTTGTGGTTTAATATGTGATTTATCCTGGAGAATGTTCCATGTGCATTCAAAAAGAATGTGTATTCTGCTCTTTTTGGATGGAACGTTCTGTATAACTAAGTCCATCTTGTCTAATGTTTGATTTCTTTTCTCTTTATTTTTTGGTTTATTATAGGTTTTTGGTTTTTGGTTGTCTTGAGGTTCATATATAATAACCCATGTAAATAGCAATCTGTATTAAGTTGATGGTCACCTAAGTTCAACCTCATACTAAATGCTACACTTTTACTCTACACCTTCTACGTTTTATGTTTTTGACATCATATTTCCCTAGTTTGATTTTGTGTATCACTTACACTTTTGTTGTAGATATAGATGATTTTAGTACCTTTGTCTTTTGATCTTCATACTAACTGTATAGGTGGTTGATCCACTACTTTTACTGTATATTTGCCTTTATCAGTGATGTTTTTTCTTTGATAATTTTCTTACACCTATTTATAGCCTTTTCTCTTCCACTTAAAGACGTCCCTTTAACATTTCTTGTAAGGCCAGTTTAGTGGCGATAAACTCCTTAGTTTTTCTTGTCTGGAAAACCCTTTATGTCTCTTTCCATTCTGAATGATAACCTTGCCAGGTAGAGCATTCTTGGCTGTAGATTTTTTCCTTTTAGGATTTTGAGGTATGTTGTGTCACTCCCTTCTTGCCTGAGGTTTCTGGTGGAAAGTCAGCCGATAGCCTTACGTAGTTTCCCTTGCACATAACTTGTTGCTTTTCTCTTGCAGCTTTTAGGATTCTCTCTTTATCTTTAATTCTTGACATTTTAATTATAAGACATCTTGGTATAGGCCTCTTTGGGTTCATCTTGTTTGGTGCTCTCTGTGCTTCCTGTACCTGGATGTCTGTTTTCTTCCACAGATTAGGGAAATTTTCAGCTATTACTTCTGCAAATAGGTTCACTATCATTTTATCTCTCTCTTTTCCTTCTGGGATACCTATAATATGGATATTATTGCACTTGATGTTGTCCCAGAGGTCTCTTAGACTTTCCTCATTCTTTTACATTTTTTTCTTTTTTCGGTTCAGCTTGAGTGATTCCTCCACTCTTTTGTCCAGATTGCTGATCTATTTCTTTGTGTCATCTACTCTGCTGTTGATTTTCTCTAGTGAAATTTTTATTCCCATTATTGTATTCTTGACTCTGATTCATGCTTTCTTATATTTTCTCATTCTTTTTGGAAGTCTTCACTGTGTTCATCTGTTCTTCTCCTATGTTAAGTGAGCATCCTTATGACTGTCATTTTGTCGTCTTTATCAGGTGGAGTTTATCTATCTGTTTATCTCTGTTTTATTTAGTTCTTTTTCTGGTTATTTGTCCTGTTCTTCTATTTGGAACATATTGCTTTGTCATGTCACTTTGCCTACTTCTCTGTGCTTATTTCTGTGTATTGGGTAGATCAGCTACATCTCCCAGTCTTGGAAATGTGGCCTTTTGCAGAATATGTCTTATTACGCCCAGCAGCACACACCCCTCTTGTCACCCAAGCCAAATGCTCCATGGGTATCTCATGTGTGGGCTGTATGTGCCCTTTTGTTGTGGCTGGGCTGCTATTGCTGCAGGCCTATGGTTGGCTGGCTGGTTGCAAGGCCCAGACATGTGGCTTGTTGAGAGGTCTATCTGTGCATGACTGCTTTGAGCTCACTGGTGAGTGGGGCAGCCCCTGGTGTGGCTGGTTGACAAACCTGGGGGCATGTAACTTCTGTAGGCCTACTGATGTGGCTGGCCACACTGCACCTGGATGTTGCTAGCTCACTCTTCTGTGGGGAAAGCCTCTAGCTTGGGCAGGCTATGCAGCCTAGGGACATGTAACTGCCTCGGGTGCTCTATTGGGCAGGAGCAGACCCCTGTGCTAACAGGAAGGTTTCCAATGGTGCCTGCCAGCAGAGTTAGTCGGCATGACTGAACGAGGTCACCAAGATGCCTGTCACTGGTGTCTCAGTCACTGTGGAGTAGTGACTGTTTCTCAAGGATGCACTCTGAGCTTAGTAAGTGAGTCTCTAATACCAATGGATTATGCACTTTTCTATTTGGTGGTTTCGTGCTGGTTTCCAGGTCAAGTGAGTCTGTGTGTGTGTGCCCTTTAAGAGCATATTTTCCTTTTGATACTGAAACTCTTAATCTCAAGTTCGTCTCACTGGTGCACAATAAACCAATCACTGATATCCCACTGCTTGGGGATGGAGAAAGGTTTATTCAAATTTGCCAAAATGAAGGCAGGAGGATAGGTATTCTCAAATCTGCCTTAACAACAGAAGAAAGCAGAGGGTCTTTATAGAGCTAAGGGTCTTGAGAGGAGTTTTGGAGAAACAAAGGGGATTTCTGTGTTTCTTTCTCTCCAGATAAGCTCTTGGGCAACCAGACTTCTGGGCATCAGCAGCAGCTGAGGGCTGGTTATCTGGTAATTGTAACTTCCTTAAAAGCACTCTCATTCTTCTGCAAAACAAGCTCATAAATCCTTGTGACCCTTGAGTGACCCCTCAGGTTAAATAAGAATACAGCATATTAACAACCTTATAATGATGCATGGATTAAGTTCTTTTCATTTGTGTCTGTGCTGGGAATGAAGTCAAAGGGTAACCATGTTCTTATCAAATATTTACAGTAACTCTCACATATCCAGCCTCACTTTCCCTGTAGTTTTATAGTTTTCCTGAGGGTATTCCTCACTGGTTTTCAAAGGCAGTTGTTTTGAGCTTTTGTCTGTCTTGTGCTAGATCTAAGGGCTGGTGTACCTAAAGCAGAGCTTGACTCCCCTACTCCTCCAGGAAAAGCTCCGTACCTATGAGATTGCTCCCAGCTATGAATCATTGCACATAGGGAGTGTTTTTTCCCTCAGCAGGGCTGTGTCTGTGTCTCTTCTACCCCTCTGTATATTGTCCCTTGTTGTGGAGGTTCTTTTTATCCAGTTTTCAGATCTCTCTCAGACGCAACTGATCCACAGGTAGATGTAGGTTTGTTGTGTCCACAGGAGGAGGTGAGCTCAGGATCCTACACTACCATCTTCCAAATTCCAGCCATTTGTTTTTCAGTGTTTTGGAGATCACCCAGTGTAGGCACTCTTTGACCCTGAAAGAGTCTGGAGTTAGGCACAACAAAGGCTAGACGCTGGTGTTGGTGCTTCAGAGAAATTCCAGGCAGTGCTAAAAAAATAAACACATTTCCTTCAGAACAAGGTCCACTGTGTTCTCTCCTGAGCCAGGAATATGCGCTATCATCTTCAATATCCTTGCCATATTGGGGAAGGAGGTGGGATAGGGGTAATTTAAAATGCCACAAAACTCTCCTAATATGTTTCAGTGGCTCTTCTTCTAATTCAGCATTTGCTTAATTGCTATACACTGACTGTCTTCCAGAGTTCCGATAAAATTAATTCTGTGAATTTTCCAGTTTTGGGGGTGTTTTTGTGATGGTCCTTGAAATTCCATGCTTCTCCACTTTAATTGATGTGTTTTGGGGCTTTTTGTTTTCTTTTGAGGCGTTCTTTATACAAATTCTTACTTTATGCTCCAGAACATAGAAATGAGCTTCCTAGATGTACGAACTACACACTTTATCTTTAATATAGCTGTGAACTTCCTGGATGTATAAGGCTGACACAATGCATTCTTCTATATAGTATGAGCTATAGGAATTCATAAACTTTTTACCTCATATGGCTGGGAACTTCCCTTATGTATAATTCATAGCCAACCTCTTTCTAGAATACAGGTATGGGATATCGGCTATATCAACCATGGAGTTCTACCTGGAAATATATGCCCTTCTGCTTGTATATTCCTAGAGCTTCCTGTTTTTGTTATGGTTTTGAGCACTTGTGTATGTAAACACTGACCTATTCCTTCTTGGATGTGGACAGAAGTTTCTTTGCTGTACAAAACTGGAAACCTTCTCTCTGAAAAGGATACATACTTTCTAATAGTATAAAACTATTATCTAATAGTATAAACCCATTTTTGGGGGAGGGTGGTGCTAACTGCTCTTATGCATAATTCACAGGCTGCCTTTTTCTAGAATAAGTGATTACTTACTGGTTGTAAAAAACCTTGCAATTTTTCTTTGTGGCTATAGATTAGACTTTCTGTTTATATAAACCTGGACTTCCTCTCCTTGTTGTGGTTGTGCACAGTTTGTATAACCAATCTCCTTCCTCTTGGAGATGTTATGACTTACTAACTGTGGAAACACTGTCCCCTTCTCTTGGATATTGATGTGGGCTTCCTGGTTCTATAAACCCTGGCTATTTTATTCTAATATATGGTGTGAGTTCCTTATGTGTAACCTCTGGTGTTTCTTGCTCTGGCCTTTATTACTGTGTCTGTGAACTTCCCTTATTTATGATCCCTGGCATCTTCCTTTCTAGAATACAGATGTGAAATACTTGCTATGTAAACCCTGGTTTCCACTAACATAGATACGGATATGAATTGTGCCTGTATAAACGCTAGACTTCTTCACCTATAACAACTCTGACGTCTTTCTCTTTGAATGTATATGAGACTTTTCTGGCCAAGTAAATTCTGGCCTTTTCCCCCTAGTTATTGCTATCAAATTACCTTATGCATAATCCCTGGTCATCTTTTTAAAAATATGTAAATGAGAACCTGTTGATTTGTAAGCAGTGCAATCCTTTTTTTAAACTTGTGGGAAAATACATAAAGTACAAAATTTAACATTTTAATTTTTTAAAGTGTACAGTCAAATGGCATTTAGTATATTTTTAATCTTCTCAACCATCACCACTTTATAGTTCGAGAAGTCTTCATTATCCCAAATAGAAACTTCATACCCATTAAGTAGTCACTCCCATTCTGCCATCTTCCCAACCCCTACCAAACCTACATTATCTATGGATTTGCTTGTTCTAGACATTTCACATAAATGGGATCATACAATATGTAGTACTGTGTGTCTGGCTTGTTTTGTTAAAATAATATTTTCAAGTTTCATATATTTGCAGCTTGTATCACTACTTCAGTGTGAACAGTGCTTCTGTGAGCATTTGTGTACAATGCAACTCAACAAGATAAACTCAGAATAACCATACATCCAGGAAATTCCACTCATAGGTATGTAATCAAAGAATTGAAAGCAGAAGTTAAAACCTAAACTTGTACACAAATGCTCACAGAAGCACTGCTAGCTAGCAAGACAATGAGTCACTTCCCTTTGTTCCTCCCCTAACTCTGATTTCTGTTTCTCTAGCCAGGACTCCCAAAGCGGGTATTTGGGGGAAATTTGATACGCTGGGTATTGGAAGGGGGCTGGTGAGAAAGAAGTAGGGCATGGTTCCATGATATGATATACTGGGTCAGGGGTTTAAAGAAAAAGAGATATCCTGAAGTATTCTGGGTGTGGAACTCAGAAGGAGGGGATAGCATTTTTCTAAAAGGAGTAGAACTTTAAATAGATTTGATAGAGCTTGTAGTGGAGGTAAGCTTCCAAAGAAGAGTTACAGCTTTGATATTCTGAGAGAATATCTTGAAATGGGTTGGGAATCAGGGTTCTAGGCAGGAATACTTAGCTGAATGTCTTCATAAAACAGTAAGACTGCCAATAAAATTTTGAGTCTGCTTTAAAAGTGGGCAGAGATTGGGTTGGCTACAAAATGGATGTTTTAGACACGAGCTGCAGCTTGAGTTTTGGAGGACTACTTCTAGCAGGGACTGGCTAGGGCCAGAGTAATTTGAGAAAAGTAGAGAGAAATGATAGGAATGGTGAATGGTGAGAAGCACAAAGAGACAGGACTACTGGTAACCAGAAAACAGAGCCTTTAGCAATGTGGGACCAGCCCCTCTCCCTTCTTCCTCTGGGGGCCCACTCCTCTATCCTGAGATGGTTGCACACTCAGTGTGAAAGCCCTCTCCCTCTGGCACCTTTTGATGTGAGTGTGATATAAGTAGTGCCTGTAATTTTGTCCAGGGATGGCACCAATCCTTCATATCCAGATTTCTACCCCTTGCTCTCATATGAATACCATGTGCCACAGGAAGACAAATGTGAATCATTCTTGCCCTCAAATAAATTCCTCATGCATCTAGTCAGCCAGAGCTCCAATTCCTCAGTTTTCTCTGGGGAGGTATAAGGGATCTGAGGACCTGCCTTCCTTTCACCTTCCGGTTGCAACTTTCTGCTGTACACCCCATTCTTTTGCTGCACGCATTCTAACCACCTACCCCTCCAACTCAATTTCAAAGTGATACCCATTGTTTATGACTTCCTATTACCAACTTGTCTGTCCATGGCTTATTTCTAAGCACAAGTTACTAGGGATTCAGAGTGAATAGCACCTTACTGGGAAGCAAGGCATTTGTAATTTCAGGTATTCCTGCTCAGGAGTTAACTGAACACACACTCACAATTTCCACCCTTCAAAAGCCTTGGACTTCACAACAAGATCATTACTGTTACCATCTATTTTAGCTTCAGTGACACACTGATCCAATACCATATGCACACTGTTTTTGGGTGGAGCCACAGGGTTTGCACCATTTGGATGACCTGCACTTAACTTATACCACGGGCACCTTTTTTATGGGATCCATCTTTACATGCAGCATATATTAACACTTGTCATTATAACATCACTTAGTCTTTCACTTGCTTTTAGTATCAGGGCTAAGGCAGTTTTCCATAGTCTGTTTTCATTTTCATAAAGGTGGTGGGGCTGACAGCAAGAATTTAGCTAAAGCCCATTGAATTAATTTCTCACATTCTAAAGGATGTCCAATACTAGTGTTATAGCCCCTTTCAAGGACAGCAAGATGCTACCACGGTGGAAGATGCAAGATTCTCACAAGAGCTTCACCTAAGTTTCCCACAGTACTTTGTCTCAAGGAGGTATCTCCTAGAGGCTGGAGCTCCCTTATAGACACCAAATGTGCAACAAGACAAAAACTCTGAGGTACTTTACTGTTGTCCCTGAGGGATCTGTAGTTGGCACAATAAACTGAACTGTGGGATCTGTGACTCACCTCAGCTGCTGCCTTTTCTTCTTAAGAAGCATTGTGCACCAACTTTATCATCCCCCAAGCAAACCAGAAACAGCTCCAGTGCTTCCCTGGTTATCTGCGTGTAATGTACACACATCTCATTTCTTTCACAATCAATATACATGCAGATTTCTTCACCGGTGGCCTGAAGTGGATATAGCTTTCTTTTTAACCTGCAGGTTCAAAGTGTTAAAGATTTAAGTGCTAGTTGTTATTGTTGGGCGGGCATGAGACTGGTGAACAGATTGGTGTCAATGTCCTTTTCCCTGAAGAGAGATGGAGATCATTAATGAAGGTACTGAATGTATAGCATTTTGTGACCCTACCTCTTACGCTTGACCTATAACTGTATCCCAAATTCCCCCCTCCTTATTTGGCAACAGAGTGGAGGAATAGTTCTTGTATAATTGGCCACAGACCTTGTTCAAAATTTCTGCAATTGACTCCCCAGGACTTTAGTCAAATCTTTGTTAACCAATCCACAGGGCCTTCCACTCATCTCTATAGAATGCCATGTGTCTGGGAGTATATCCCATCCTCATGACCAATTTACAAAAAACTATAAAGGATCTGAGAAGTTATCACATTTGCACAGTTATGTACTGTAATTGAATACTGAAGAAATCCAAAGAGATCAACATTATAGTTAAACTCAAAAGACAAAGACAAAAAAAGAGTGTGGAAGACAGCAAGAAAGAGTGACTTATCACATGTAAGGGATCTAAATTAAGATAAACATGGAGAACAGAAGGGATTGCAATGACGTGTTTAATGTGATGAAGGAAAAACAGCTGTTAAACAAAACCTCTATATCTAGCAAAAGTATCCTTCAAAAAGTGAAGAAGAAATTGCTGAGAGAGTTTATAACTAATAGACTAGCCTTACAAGAAATGCTAAAAGGTCCCTTGAGGCTGAAATGAAAGAACACTAGACAGTAACTAAAAGCCATATGAAAATGAAAAACACTGGTACAGTAATTATATAGATAAATATAAAGCCAGTATTATTGAATTTTTTATTTGTAACTCATTTTTTCTCTCTATGTACAAAATACAGGTGTATAAAACAATAATAATGTTAATGTTAATGCACACAGAATGTTTAAAGAACATAATTTGTGTCAATAATAAAACAAAGGGGGAGGGGTAGAAAAGTATAAGAGCAGAGATTTCGTGTTCTATTGAAAGTATGTTGATATTAATTGAAATGGATTGTTATAACTTTAAGATGTTAATTATAATCCCCTGGATAACTACTAAGGATACAATTCAAGAATGTACAGAGAAGATCTACATATTCAATTCAATCCCTATCAATATTATGGTAGCCTTTTTTGCAGAAGTGGAAAAGCCGTTCCTAAAATTCATGTGGAACTATAGAAACGCAATAATCAAAATAATCTTGAAAAAGTAAAACAAAGTTGAGGAACTCAAAATTCTCAATTTTAAACTTGCCATAAAGTTATAGTGATGAAAATAGAGCATGACTGGCATAAGGATAGACACATAGATCAATGAAATAAGATTGAGACTTCAGAAATAAACTCAAACACTCAGGGTCAATTGACTTTTGATGAGACTGCCAAGACCTATTCAATTAGGAAAGAATATATTTTTTTTAACAAATGGTGCTGGGACAACTGGACATATACATGAAAAAAATGAAACTGACCCATCCTTCACAACATATACAAAAACTACTTCAAATAGTTCAAAGACCTAAGTATATAAGATAAAACTGTGAAACTCTTAAAAGAAAACTTATGAGCGAATCTTCATGACTTTGAATTTGGCAATAGTTTCTAAGATGTGACACTAAAACCACAAGAAACAAAAGAAAAATTGTTAAATTGGACATGATCAAGTTAAAAAAAATCCCCAACTTTTGTACATCAAAGGCTGCTGTTGAAAGAGTGAAAAGATAAGCCACAAAAGGGGAGAAAATATTTGCAAATCATGTATCTGATAAGAGCCTAGCTACAAAATATATAACAAACTTCTACAACTCAAAAAAAAGTACAAATATCCCAGTTTTTTAAAAAAGGAAAAACTCCAATAGACATTTCTCCAGAGAACATATTCCAATGGTCAACAAATACTTGAAACCATACTCATTGTCATTACTCATTAGGCAAATGTAAATCATAATAAAATAGCACTTTACACAAAGATACGGAGAAATTGGAATCCTCATGTATCACTGAGGGGAATGTATAATGGCATAGCAGCTGAAGAAAAGTTCAATTATTCCTGGAAGTTTTAAATATAGAATTACAACCTGACCCAGCAATTCTACTTCCAGGTATGTACCTAAAAGACTTTTAAAATGTGTTCAGACATAAACTTATGCGGGGATTTTATATCACTGTTTACAATAATTAAAAGGTAGAAACAACCCAAATGTCTATCAAAGGGTGAGTGGATGAAGATATGGTATATCCATAAAATGGAATATTATTCAGTCATAAAGAAGAAATTAAGTGCCAAGACAAAACTAAAACACAATGAACCTCAAAAACATTACACTAAGCAAAAGAAGTTAGACACAAAAGGCTACCTATTGCATGATTTTGTTTTATGAAATTAATAGAATTGTCAAATTCATAGAGCCTGAGAGCAGCTTAGTGGTGTCCAGGGGTTAGGGGTAGGGTGTAATGAATGATTGTTTAATTGGTATAGGATTTCTGTTTTGGGTGTTGTGAAAATTCTGGAACTAGAAAGTGGTGATATTTGCACACATTGTGAATGTATTTAATGTCACTGAGTTAAACACCTTCAAATGACTGATGTGGTAAAATTTATGTTTGGATCCTATAGGTAAATCAAAGCACACACCCTTAAGATCTTGGAAAAAAGCCCTGCCATCCTCTGTGGATAACTACTTTCCCTTTGAGAAATAGTTTTTGGCCTGATAATGGGCCTTCGTAGAGACTGATTACTTAACTATGGGCCACCAAGAGTTAGGGTTAGGGTAAGGAAGAGTATGTCTGGGATACAGGAAATCCCTTAGCGTGTCTCTTAGTATTAGCATGCCCTGTGGTTAAGGTCAGTGGAAAACCACAACTCAATTCAATCAGGCCTTTTAATGGGCCCTTCAGGAATGAATATTTAGGATACCCCACAAAGTAAAGAACCGTGACCAGCTGAGGTGCATGTTGAGGACAAAGGGAACACAAAATGGGTAATGGAAGAAGGTAGTTATTAATACCAGCTGTGACCAGTTAACTAATTACAGTAATGAGGACTCTAATTGCCATGAGTGTTTCTTCCTCATTTTGTTATGAATGCCTCTGTGTACCCTTCTTTTCTTTCCTCTGTTATCACCTTATGTTATCATAAACATAAGTATTAACTTTACATCATAGTATTTAAGGATTGTTAACTTTAAATCATAATATTTAAGGTACAAGATCTCAAGGGGAAGAGTGAACATTACCGAGGGACTTTGCATTCTCTTCTGGGGAAGCAGTTAGTGCGTTTCCAAGTGTATGCCCAATAGTTGTAAAATATTAGGTAGAAGAATGACTGTATTATTGTCTTTATTTGGAGATTAAGCATGGTTTAAGGAAATGTGTGTGGGTGCCAAGTTTAGATGGTTTGACTATAAGGATTAACTTTATATGTCCATTTGGCTAGGCTATTATGCTCTGGTGTTTGCTCAAACACCAGTGTTGGTCAAACACTAGATATTGATGTGAAGATATTTTTAGGATGTGATTATCATTCATGGCAGGGGAGGGCCATGAGGCAGGTGTCAGCCAGGTGGGCCAGCAACAGCTCAGAGAGGTGTCTGTTGGTGTGTGTTGGTCCCAGTGCACCATGTCTGGCTGCCCAGTGCTGTCCACATGCTGAAACTGGAAATGTAAGTCCACCACGTGGAAGCTACACCTGCTGGCCTCAGCACTGCTGTAGAATTCAGCCCCCATCATATCCTTCAGCAGGCGGTCAACCATGGCTGGCTCTTCATAGGGGGAGAGGCAGCACTCATAGATGGTCTTGGCCACTGGCATGGCAGTGTTCCATGTAAGGTGGCAGAACTCAGGCAGCACCCGGTCCAGGCACCAAACAGGTGTTCTGTGTTCTCCCAGTAGCTCCTCCAGGAGTCCTGCTGTACCTGGGGAGGTCCCAGAGACAGAAGTCCATGATGAGCACATATGGGGCATGCTTGCGCTTCTGCAGGACTTGCAGGACATACTGGAAACACTGGGAGTACAAATGTGTAAGGAAGCAGAAGCTATCAAGTGGTAGCTTTTGCACAACTGGTGGAGTTCATAGGCAGTGGACACCCCTGTGCCTGTAGCCTCACCTGCCACTCTCCAGCACCTTGCACTGGAAGCCTGCTTGTTGGCCTTAAGCTGACTAAGCTGACTGGAAGAGAGCAGGCAGTTCTTCTGCAGCAGGAGCACCTGGCCCTTGTACATGGCTGTCTGGACCACTGTCCCCAGACTATCAACAACTTGTGCAGCATTGCAGGTCTTTGCAGGACCACAGGTGCATCTTGGTGGCTAAGTGCATGTCCCAGGAGAACCCAGGGGGAGTGTGGAATGGCTTTGGAAAAAGAGGATGGCAGTGTCCACATGTGGGCCAGTGGATGAGGGTCCTATCTGCCCTCTGCAGGCTCCTGGGCAGTGAGGAGAAGGGAAGACACCCTGAATCCTTCATCAGCTGAAGCCTCCCCAGGCCCATGAGTGTGACTTCTGACCATGGAGGGGTCTGTGCAGACCAGGCTCCACGTGGCAGAGGGGAGGTGCAGAACTGTAGTGGAAACCTGCCCCACTCAACCTCAGCTGTGGGGTAAGGGTCATGATTCTGGATGGCTTCCTGCATGCCATTGTTCCCTGTTAGAAATGCCTCTCTTTGCTGCTGCTAGCTCCTGCTTTCTGTAGGCCTTCCCACCTTTGGCTGAGAATTTCCTTATTCCCAGATTGGTTCTTCTTCTGAGCCAAGTCTTGTGCTCCAGTTTTAGGGAATGTCTCCATGGAGGAAGAAAACCATTCCATTGGAGAGAGTTTAGCCTGTGGACTGACCTATCACAGAGATTTCTGAGCAGTGATAGGCAGAATACTCAGGTCTGTGCAAATACTGAGTGTTCAACTCTATCTCTTTTAACTAAATTTTTTATTGTCACTTCATTGTGGATTCACATTCGTAGGAAATAACGCAGACAGATCCATGTGTACCCTTGACCCGCTTTCCCCCATGGGTGAGGTCTTGGAAAACTAAAGTGCAGTATAACAACCAGGATGGAGACCTCCACACATAAATACCATACATGCATAAATGCCATTTCCTTACCACAAGGAGGCTTCCTGTCAATCTTTTATCTCCACACCGTCTTCTTGTAATGCCTGGTACCCATTAAGCTTTTCCCCATTTCCAAATTTTTCCATTTTGAGAATACTTTATAAATGAAATCAGACAGTATGTAACCTTGCATGATTGGCTTTTTTTCCTTGGCCTCATTCCTTGGAGATTCATCCAGTGTGTCCACTTTATAAGCCCTGACCACTGGTTTTGTCCATTAGGAAATGAGCTTCTGAGTGGTATAAATATTTTGTTCCCTTTTTATTGATACTATGGATATACCACTGTTGGTTTAACTACTCACTCACTGAAAGTATCCCGGAGTTCTTCCTGGTTCGGGCCTGTCACCGTTCAAGCTGTTTTTTGAACATTCTTCTACATGTTTTTTTTGTAAATCTAGTTTTATTTTTCTGGAATATACCGAAGACTGTGACCACTGGCTCGTACGTGGTTGAACCTTTATTGCTTTAAGAAACTCCCAGACTCTGTTTTCCATAGTGGCTGTCCATTTCACATTGTCACCAACAATGTATGCGTGGCTCCTTTCTTTCTTTCTAGAACATGGATGTGAATATCTTGCAAATAAAAACCCTAGAATCCTTCTACATGGATATAAAATTGACCTTCTTTGTTGTATAAACCCTGATATCCTTCCTTAAATGTGGATCTAATATGCATATATATATATAATGTAGGCCTCCTTCATCTTTAGGTATGGATGTGAACTTCCTAGCCAGTTTGTCTTGGTTAGGGTGAGCTTCTTGCTGAATAAAATCTGACTTCTGTCTCTCTATCTTTGATCCTAAATACAAACTTTGTGGTAAAATAAATCATGGTCTTTTTGCCTTTGGAAGGGATTTGAATTACTTAGATGTATAAACCTTAGCCTCCTTCTTCTTTGGATATGGATGCCATTTACCCAGCTTCATACAACCTGACATTCCTCAAAATCCTTGTATAGACATGTTAACTCCTTGGCTGAATAAATCATTACCCTTTCATCCTTGGATAAGATTGCGATTTTTTCTTACTCAGCACTATTTAGCCTCATTTTACCACAGAAGAATTTTCTTTTTGCTTTATCGAGGTATAATTGACAAGTAAAATAGTAAAGTATTTAAAGTGTACAACATTCCCACCATTGTGATAATTAACACATTAATTACCTCACCTATTTACCTTTTTTCCTTTTCTTGGCAAGAATATTTAAGTTCTACTTTCTTAGTAAATTTCAATTATATAATACAGTGTTATCAATTATAGTCACCATGTTACATATTAGATACTCAGAATTTATCTTACAACTAAAAGTTTTTACAATTTTACCAAACTCTCCCTTTTCCCCCTGCCCCACAAACCTGTAGAAATCACTTTTCTACTCTTTGTTTCTATGAACTCAACTTAAAATTATTATTTCCTCTATGTGATAGATGCAGTATTTGTCTTTATCTATCTGGTATATTTCACTTAGCATAATGCACTCCAGGTTCATCCATGTTGTTGTAAATGATGGAATTTTCTTGTTTTTTTTAAGGCTGCAGAATATTCTATTTTAAATAATATATGCCACATTTTCTTGATCTGCTAATCTGGTGATAGACCCTTATGTTGTATGCATACCTTGGCTAGTGTAACTAATGCTGCAATGAACATGGGAGTATAGACATCTGTTCAAGATAATGATTTCCTTCATTAAGTAGTAGATAATAACAACAATAAACAAACACATAGGGACAGAGATTGGATTGGTGGTTACCAGAGGGGAAGGGGGGAGGGAGGAGGGTGAAAGGGATAATTCGGTACATGTGTGTGGTGATGGGTTGTAATTAGTATTTTTGTGGTGAACATGATGTAATCTATGCAGAAATAGAAGTATAATGATGTACACCTGAAATGTTTACAATCTTATAAACCAATGTTACTGCAATAAACAAAAAATTTTAAAAAAAAGATAATGGTTTCATTTTCTTCAGATACATAACGAGAAATGAGATTGTTGGATCACATGACAGTTCTATTTTTAACTTTGGGGGGAACTTCCATACTGTTTTCCATAATGGCTGTACCAGTTTAATTCCCACCAACAGAGCACAAGGGTTCCCTTTTCTCCACATCGTCTCCAGCATTTGTTATCTTTTGTTTTCTTGACGATAGCTGTTCTAACAGGCGTGAGGTGATATCTCATTGGGGTTTTAATTTGCATTTCCCTGATGATTAGTGATGCTGAGCACCTTTTCATGTACTTAATGGCCATTTGGATATCTTCTTTAGAAAAACGTCTATTCAGGTCCTCTGCCTATTTTTTAACCATATTGTTTAGGGTTTTGCTATCTGTTTTTCTAGTTTCTTGAGGTGTAAAATTAGATTTTTTCATTTGAAATCTTTCTTTTTTCCCAAGTGTAAACCTCCCTCTTAGAACTCCTTTTCCTGTATCTTGTAAGTTTTGGTATATTGTTTCCATTTTCATTTGTCTCATAATTTTTTTGGTTTCTTTTGATATCTTCTTTGACCTTTTGGTCAAATTTTTCAGTTTTCTTCCCGTAATTGATTTCTAGTTTCATGACACTGTGATGAGAAAAGACACTTGATTAAATCTTCTTAAATTTATTAGGACTTGTTTTGCAGTCTATCATGTGATCTGTCCTGGAGCATGTCCTGTGTTCACTTGAGAAAAATGTGTATTCTTTTGCTGTTTAATGGCATGTTCTGTAAATGTCTCTTAGGTCCATCTAAACTAATGTGTAGTTTAAGTCCAACATTCCCTTGTTGATTGATTTTCTGTCTGAATGATCTATCCACTTTTGAAAGCGGGATATGAAATTCCTCTACTATTATTACATTGCTATATTTCTCCCTTCAGACCTATTAATATTTGCTTTATATATTTCGGTGCTCCTGTGTTGGGTGCATAAATATTTGCTAATGTTATATCTATGTTGATGAATTGACCCCTTTATCAGTGTATCAGTCTCTATCT
>JABWHU010000930.1:121849210-121860569 GCA_014189135.1 Dicerorhinus sumatrensis harrissoni
GTGCTTGTCATTTTCCTTCTGGTCTGGTGATTTCATGTACCTTTGCATTGTAGTTCCTGTATTGGCTTTGTTTTTCCTCATCCTGGAAATATCTGCCCGCTGGGTCCCTGGCGTGGGGGACTTCTCACTTGCCGCTCGTTATCCGCTCTCCTGGGGTGCTCAGATGTTGATGGTGCCCCATAGGAGTTCTGAGTCCTCTGTGTGGGAGTTTCCCACTGGCTGAGAGCTGGAAGAGCTACCGTTTCCCGGCAGAGGGCCGCCCCTCCCCCCTCTCTGGGAGCCCCGTGGACCGGGATCGCTGATCTGATGGGGAGGGAGAGGAGTTCTCCCTACCTCTCCCCACTTCCTCTTGGGGCCCAGTACCTTCCACTCTCGGATGTGCGGCAGTGTGGATATTTTCGACCTTGCTTTTCATTGTCTAGGATTCCATTGTTGGTCTGTGACTGTTCCTTTTGTTGTATCTTATCGGGGGAAGAGTTTATAGGAAAGCTCACTCTGCCATGAGGCTGAAGTCACTCTACCAGATTCTTACATTTTTTTCATATCTTCTGATTAAACTGAAAGGAAAAAGGAGCTTCTCAAAAGCTACTACCAATTATTAACAGTATACTGTGTTTTCTCGGAGGAAGGGCTTCAAGATTCACTGTGTGTAATTTAGACTTGCTTGTATTTCTTTCTCTCAACTCTAACAGCCTTTACTATTACTATCCTGCAAACAGCACTTCTGATTTACCATGGTACATTGTTTAAGTATTTTTCACACAAAAATTCATATACCTTCCACACATTTAATATAATGTTTTGTAAAAGCAGACAGGGAGAAATGATCACTGTCATGCTTTTTGTAACCCTTTTAAGGATTATTTGGGGGCTGGCCTGGTGGCATAGAAGTTAAGTTACGCGCTCTGCTTCGGTGGCCTGGGTTCGCAGCTTCGATCCTGGGCACAGACCGATATATCAATTGTTAAGCCATGGCTGTGGTGGCGTCCCATATAAAGTGGAGGAAGATGGGCACAGATGTTAGCCGAGGGCTAATCTTCCTCAGCACAAAAAGAGGAGGATTGGTAACGGATGTTAGCTCAAGGCTGATCTTCCTTACACAAAAAAATAAATAAAGATTATTTCACAGCTGCTCTGTACGTTTTTTCAATGACACATACAGCTGGCCACAAATGTGTATCCTGACTTAATTAGACAAATATATTTCTAACCAATGTTTTTTTATACTGCCTGTTAAGAAATTAATGTTTGCAAATCTGAAGGTAGCACTATGTGCTTAACGGCAAAAAAGTCAACTTTCTGTGGGGTATTACTATTCAAAAGCGAGAAGAAGATAAGAATACCTACTATTTACTGAGCAACAACTTATGCCAGGTCCTCACTTTCTTGACAACAATATTATAACAGACTTGTTACAATTTTCTTTTATATAGGGAAATCAAATGCAGAAAAGCTGGATATAGCCAGTAAGCACCAGAACTATTAACTCTAAAGTCTGTATGGACACTCTTTCCACAATGTCATGGTATCTCAAATGAGCATCTATGAATAAAAATGGGATTATTTGTGTTCATAGGGACATACGACTGAGATGTGTCTAGCAGAATTAGGTTTCAAATTCGCACCTGATTCTAAATCCTATCATTTTAACTGCTATGTTAGATGCCCCTCAGTCCTTCATTTCACTCTAGGCCTGGAAATGGAAACACATAGCAATCACACACTCAAATATCTTATTTCCCAAATAATATCACTCACTTGAGTTGATAAGTTCTGAAGCTGGGTGACTGCTACATGGGAGTTCATTGTACTATTCTATCTATTTTGTGTATTTTTTAAATTCTCCATAATAAAAAGTTAAAAGTAAATTAAAAGTGGTTAATTTCATGTTATGTGAATTTCAGCTCAATAAAATAATGAGTAAACTAGAGGTCAGGGCAGCAGTTTCCTCAACAAATCCTTTTTCTTTTCATTTTATAAAGAAATCTCATCAATAAAAGCTCTGATGTGAAAATTCTGTTTTTATAATTTTGAAACACTAACCCATGCTACATTAGACAACTTTCTACTACCAATAAAAAAATCAATAAAGTTTCGGGGCAGCCCTGTGGTGTAGGGGTTACATGCATGCGCTCCGCTTCAACAGCCCAGGGTTCATGTGTTCAGATCCCAGGGGCACACAGACACACTGCTTGTCTTGCCATGCTGCGGTGGCATCCCACATAAAGCAGAGGAAGATGGACACAAATGTTAGCTCAGGGCCAATCTGCCTCAACAAAAAGAGGAGGAGTGGCATCAGATGTTAGCTCAGGGCTAATCTTCCTCACAAAATAAATAAATAAATAAAATTTTATTTATCAAAAATTACCCTATAGCAAGTGGTTGCCAAAAAAATCTCATATGGTCGTTTTAAAAGAAATGATTTCTACAGCAGAAAGTCTGTTTACTCTACACAGGCACCTAAAGGACTCAAAGTGTCCAATGAACACAGAAGGATTAGCACACTGGTTATATCCTTCAATATATCTCCCACTCAGAGAATTCAATTAAGATTTCAAATAAAGGGGAAAAAAAAGAAAACTGATTCACAGTATTATTGTCCTTCACTTAGAGACAGTTTTATAATTTTCTTTTAACTATATTGTTAAAATTTTAGTGATTATTAAAAATAATGTTTTTAGATTGTTGAGGATGCCTGTTTTTCAATAGTCTCTTTCCCAAAAACTTCCATTGGTTCCTACTGGCAGCAGAATAAAGTCCTAACATCTCAATGTAAACTTCAAGGTCTAAGCCCATGTTACCTAGGCTGCTTTTAAGCCATCAAAAATCTTCCTTTTGAGCAAGAGAACTGTATTTGCTACCTTGGTCTGTCTTGACTTCAAGCGTTAATTAACTAACACTCCTTTCTTTTCTAAAATGACTTCCCCTTTCTCCATAGTATCTATAGTTTAAGGAAGTGGTTCTTGACCTCTTTTTTTTCCTTCCATCTAATAACCTCATGAAAATCAGATGAAAGCTAAGACTTGAAAAAAGAACAAACAGGATTGATACATGCATACATGTAGGGCATTACACCAGGAAAATAATGTGAGAGAGAGAAAAAGTGCTTGGATAATAAACATGATCCAGCTGATGTGTGAATTCTGTAATTACCAGTGAGTATACATAGCACCTGCCACACTATATTATACAATTACCTCTGACTATCTATTTCCCCCACTAGCAGGTAAGCATGGACCTTACTACCACAATCATAAATTGTATGCAAAAGAAATTTGTTGAATAAATGAATGCTGAAAGGTGGAACAGTAGTTTGGATAACAAAAGTCTTGCATTGTCACAAGATTTTGAGAATCATGAATTTCTTAAGATCTTTAGAATTCATGTATATTAACCAACATGTTAAATAAATATCATCCTAATCTTTTCATTAGAATAAGTCCTCTTAGGATGCTTTATTATCATACTATATAACAAATTTCTACAATTACTTACACTTAGTGAAACTGATTAGCCTTAAAAATAGTCTATAGTTAATAGTTTTCTCAAATTCATATTGGTCTTTCTCTAGGTCATTTGAATTAATGTATTTAGAAGAATAAACTTTAAATGTTTGAGAAAATATTATTACATGTCTACAATAAATGGATTCAAGAAGAATAACAAAATATTTGCTCAAGGTTCAGTTTTCATTTCTGTTTTGACTGAAAGAAATGAATAATATTTGAGATGCTGTATCTTGATTATCAATGTGTCTGAAAATACTGATTAGCCTGGAATTCACACACATGAAAAATAAACCATCAAATTATTTTGACAAAAGTTATTTAAGTATTGTTTTTAAATACTACACCAGTAGCAAATCCTAAAAAACCAACAAATGGCCTGGACAGCTAAAATCCTCCATCTTCCTATTAACACATCCCAATAGATCACTTACCATTGGAGTAGCAGTGGTGCAGCTGACCCTTTTGAGCCATCTCTGCATTAAGTCATGCTCCATCCCATTAACTTCAAACTCTAGCTCCTCTTTCTCAAGTTGCAATTGCTTTGATAACCTCTCCATCCTTGCTTGCTGATGTAACAGCAAGGCTAAAGCATCCAAGATAAAGTCATTGAGAGAACAACATTGAACAAATGACCTGGACATTTCTATGTAAACTCTTAATGCATAAAATACTCATAAAACACCCATCATCCAACTTTAGTTGCCCTTTACTCCTATGTCTTTTTCTGTGTGTGTGTGAGGAAGATCAGCCCTGAGCTAACATCTGATGCCAATCCTCTTCATTTTTTGCTGAGGAAGACTGGCCCTGGGCTAACATCTGAGCCCATCTTCCTCTACTTTACATGGGATGCTGCTGCAGCATGGCCTGACAAGCTGTGTGTCACTGCGCACCTGGGATCCGAACCAGTGAACCCCAGCCCGCGAAAGCTGAGCTCAGGCACCTAACTGCTGTGCCACCAGGCTGGCCCCTCCTGTGTCTTTCTACTGCTATTCTATCTCTCATTTCTGGTTTAACTTAGTTCTTGTAATTGCTGCCAAAATGACACCATGTATACATCCAACTTGTTCTGTCATACTTAAGTTTCTCTAAGATTCTCTTCAACTATATTTGTGTACATTTTAAACAGGCTCTGGATCACATATATTGAATTATCAAAATCAAAATTCTCTTCTCAAGTATTGAAAGAATTACAAATTCTCAGGTATCTTGAAACAATCTGAGGGGAATTTTAAGAAGTTATCTTCCCTTTTATATTTAGTTTGGTCTACTATTAATTAATCCAACAACATCTTCATGAGTAATTGCACTCCTTAGAATACATATATAACTTATAAAATTACTCCTTTCAACCACCCTCTTTAGAAAGATCCAAATTCTTTTACCTTAATAAACATTAGTCCTCCCCCCAGCAATATATTTTCCCATCTCTGCAGTTTGTACTTTTGACAATATACACTTTACTTATCTACATCTTTCTTCTATTATCCTAAAAAACAGTATTTTTAGGTCTTCTCATGCTGGCATTTTCATAAGAAAAATGTAGATGACTCTCTTTGTAGATGAATCTGTAGGTAACTCTGAACCACTAACTTTATCCTTAACAGCAATATCATTGTCCAACATTTAATAAATACTGAATACTTAATTAAAACTAAATAGCTAATATAAATTATTTTATTTTTAATGCGAGACTGTGCCTCATCACAAAGATTAAATTTCATAAAATAGCTGAAATTTACCTTGTGTATAGGCATAGTCATCTGATCCAAAACTAGAACACTTCTGATATTTATGGCTTCCCTTTTCTTCCCTCCAATCTAGTGCCAATGAAATCGGCTGAATAGGTTCTGGTGCTGCAGAGCATTCTTGGTCCACTAAATTTAAGAGATTTTCGGACATTGCTCGGCCTACAGTAACTTTAAAAACTGTAGTTGGGTTTGTTATTATGCGAGGAGATTGTGATGGAGCACGTGAAGGTCGAGTTGCTTGTGATTATGAAATATTCTTGGGGTTAACACTAAATTGAGGTTTTGGTTGACTAGGTACCAGCCTTGAAAAACTTGAAGGTGGCGTGGTGGCTGTGCAAAATAAATGCTGATTCCATGGAGATGGTTGATTATGGACAGGTGAAGAACTCCTATTAATTGCTATCCCAGGTCTCTGAGAGGGTTCAAGTGTAATTTCTATCTTTTTCATGGATCCTTTGGGTGAGCTAGATGCTGTATTTGGGAGATAGGCTACTGAATGACTTCTCTGTTTCTAAGAGCTAGGAGATCCTTGATATGGAGGGGGTGAAGTAGCTGAAGGACTAGGTGGCATAAAGACATGGGAACCTGGGTGGCCCAACTGGGAAGGCTGCACTTGATGCTGTGGAGAGCTGAAGGGTGAAGGACATTGAGAAGGAGGTGGTGAATGGTAAGCAGCTTGAGGAATCTGCTGTTGTTTGGGAGAATACTGAGGAGGCTGATAGTTCTGTTGATGCGGATAAACAGGTAAAGGACGTTGGCTATAATGAGGCACTGGGCCCTGTGGTGAGGACTGCCATGGTGTACTCTGAGGAGCTTGTCTTCCTGGTGAACTCTGAGATGTCTGTCTAATGTAAATAGAACCAGGAGACCCATAGAGACTGCTTGGAATTTGTGGAAGAATTTGTAAAGCTCTTGGTACAGTCTGTCCAGAAGGTAGGTTTTGGGATACTGTAACAGTAATTGGATTTGTACTATACGGAGGTATGTGCATGTATGAAGGAGGTGGAGGCGGTGGTGGTGAAGGCCCTTGCATAGCAGATGGAGTCATTCCTGTTTGCATGGAAGATGGCTGTTGAGGTGGCTGTGAAGGAGGAGTAGCTGCACTTCTGTTCTGTTCATTCATAAAAAATGGATTGTAATTGGGAGTAGCAGCCACAACAGCTGGAGCTGAGTGTGGTTCCTGAACTAAACATATCAGCTGTTTACCCGCTGCATGCTGTGGATCAATATGTCCATCACTTGAGCTATGTACCAGTGTTCGACCACCATTAAGTTGGGCTCCATCTCCAGGGTGGTAGCTACTAGGAGAATGGATACCCAGGTTAATATGCAAAAGGCGATTTCTATTCATCCTGTTGTCATCTGGACTATGGTATTCCATATATAAGTATTTGCTACTGTCCTGGGAAAGGGCTTGGCAATAGGCATCAATCAAGGCTCTTGTTATTCCGGGGGAGAAAAATGATATAAGTAACATTGGCAAAACTGAGAAATCCTAATAGTGGAAATCATGCTTTGCCTGACAGTTATGCAAATGCAAGTGTTATAGTGTAAACAGAGAATGTCAGTTTAACTATGAAGAAACTTCAAAGTCATTAATTCTGAAAAGGTGTCAAAACATTCACAAACATTTAGCTTACATTACTTCTACTACTCCTAGAGAAATGTAAAGACATCTGAATACCTGCTAATGAAACTGTCACTCAAATGTAAGTTTTCTGATTCCAAACCAAGGACTCATTTTATACTTGTTGCATCTCATCTAATTAAAATGTTTGACTCATTTTGGATTTACTACAATTGCTGCATTACATAAGTAACATTCATCACTAATATTTAAAATGATAAACATGAAAACTACCATGTTTTAATTTCCAAAAGACACTGACAACCCAAATGGAGAAAACAGCTATAATAACTCCTGAAAAGTAAAAATAACCGAACTGTGAGGCAATATTTACTTTTTTAAAGTTACTTTCTATAGTTTCTACTGTATGCACTGTTACTATAGATTAAAGCTAAACAAAAGAAATCAGCAAAAAATAAGTCTATATGTTTAATAACTTTGCCACGTTAAAGTAATTTAGCAGTAAAACTGGTCTCTGCTATTTCAACGAAAGTCATTCACCCTCCCTCTGACAGAAAAATGGCTTTCTATGTTTTCAAAATCACTTACAAATTTGAAATTTTTGAATTACCCATGCCCAGAAAACTGGAAGAAGCAAATCAAGATTTTAGAAGTTCTATACAATATTATTCACAAGTTTCTCCCTTTTCAAAAATTTAAGAGATGTTATAAAACAGTTTTCCATTAAATTAAAAAATCCTGAACTATTTTATTAGTCTTAGAAATATTTACTTTCTCCCTTCTTAGCATGATACTAAGAATAAAGAAAAAGTCAAATCTTTAAATTATTATTATTATATTCTTCAACTTCAACAAATACTTTTTCTGTGACACAGAAAATATTTAGATGCCCTTAGGGATCATACAGTCCAGTTCATTTTGCATTTACAGATGTAGTAAGGGGTATCGTAACTTAGATGGCTTAACTACAGATACTTAAGTAGTTAACTGGAAAATCAGTTCTATATTCTTGCTCTCTTGATTCCCAGTGTTCTTTCCATTTTAAGAATAATTCCAAGGGAGAGTATTATTACACCAAATGTAAATTACTGCGCCAAAAGAAGTAAAAGAAGGCTAAATGAAGCAAACTTTTGCAAAATGTATTCTCTGAAACGTAAAGAAATGGCTGTGTCAAAACTCCGAAATAATTTATATCCTTTTCCTCACATAAAGCTTTTGCAACTAAAGTTCAAATATCTTTAAAATACATTATAAATCACAGAAAACAGTATTTGTTGAAGTTTAGGAAGAACACAGTCATAATTCAAACATTGGGCTTTTTCTTATCCCTTTTGAAAATGTTAAAAAGTGGACAGACACTAAATATTACATGAAAATTTGGAGTCAAAGGATTAAAATTTGTTGTCAACTAGAAAATGTCACTGACATTTTGTTTTTCAAAGAAACACAATCTTGATTGGGGAAGAACCTAAATTCGAATTTCATTGAAACATAAAACAATTCTGGAAGCATTAGTAGACAAGGAATTTATTAATAATCTTGTATTTTAATGTTTTCCATATTCATTTGGGTAGCCTAATTATAGTGTTGCAAAAGAATCCACATTTCAAAGGAGACAAAGTTTACATTTGTCAGCCTATTCAACATGCATCTCTAAAGTAATAAGTTAAGTAAATTTTCCTATGAAGGAAAAATTTAATTAATATCTCTGTGAAGCTATTAAGAAATGAAAGGAATCAGAGGCAATATCAAGGCTATAGTAGGTCTATTCAAAGGCTATATCTAACTCTATAATAAACAGCTAAATTTCAAAAACAAAGGATCCATTTATCTAACTCACCATTTTTTAAACTCTTTTATTAAGGTGATAACAGTTTATAACACTGAAATTTCAGGTGTATAATATTATTTGTAGGTCAACATATATGTGTGCGCCTTTACACTCTCCAACCACTTGCCCCTCTGGTAACCACTAATTTCTTCTCTTTGTCCATGTGTTTGTTTATCTTCAACAAGTGAGTGAAATCAAATGGTGTTTGTCTTTTTCTGTCTGGCTGATTTTGCTTAACATAATACCCTCAAGGTCCATCCTTGTTGTTACTAATGGGATGGTTTTGTCTTTTTTTACGGTGGAGTAGTATTCCATTGTATAAATATATACCACATCCTCTTTATCCATTCATCAGTCCATGAGGCACTTGGATTGCTTACACATCTTGGCTATTGTGAATAATGCGCAATGAACATAGGGGTGCATAAGTCTCTTTGAACTGATGATTTCAAGTTCTTTGGATAACTACCCAGTGGTGGGATAGCTGGGTCATGTGTATCTCTATTTCTAATTTGTTGAGAAATCTCTGTAACATTTCCCATAGTGGCTGCACCAGTTTGCATTCCCACCAGCAGCGTATGAAGGTTCCCTTTCTCCACATCCTCTCCAACATTTCTTGTTTTTTGTCTTAGTAATTACAGTCATTCTAACAAGATACAAGGTGATATCTCATTGTAGTTTTTATTTACATTTCCCTAATGATTAGTGATGTTGAATATCTTTTCATGTGCCTATTGGCCATCTGTCTATCTTCCTTGGAAAAATGTTCATAACTTCTGCCAATTTTTTGATTGGGTTGTTTTTTGTTGTTGAGTTGTGTGAGTTCTTTATATATTTTGGAGATTAACTCCTTGTCAGATATATGATTTGCAAATATTTTCTCCCAGTTGGGGGGTTGTCTTTTCATTTTGTTCCTGGTTGCCATTGCCTTGCAGAAGCTCTTTAGTCTGATGTAGTCCCATTTGTTTATTTTTTCTTTTGTTTCCCTTGCCTGACTAGACATGGTATTTGAAGATTCTTCTAAGACTGATGTCAAAGAGTATACTGTCTATATTTTCTTCTAGCAGTTTTATGGTTTCACATCTTACCTGCAAGTCTTTAATTCATTTTGAGTAAATTTTGTGTATGGTGTAAGACAATGGTCTACTATCATTCATTCACATGTGGCTGTCCAGTTTACCCAACACTGTTTATTGAAGACACTTTCCTTTCTCCATTATCTGTTCTTGGCTCTTTTGTTGAAGATTAGCTGTGTGTAGATGTGTGGCTTTATTCCAGGCTTTCAATTCTGTTCCATTGATCTGTGTCTCTGTTTTTGTACCAGTACCATGCTGTTTTGATTACTATTGCTTTGTAGTACATTTTGAAGTCAGGGATTGTGATGCCTCCAGCTTTGTTCTTTTTGTTCATGATTGCTTTAGTTATTTGGGGTCTTTCGTTGTCCCATATAAAAGTTTGGATTCTTTTCTTCAATTTCCGTGAAGAATGTCACTGGGATTCTTATTGGGATTGCGCTGAATCTGTAGATTGCTTTAGGTAATATGGACATTTTAACTATGTTTATTCTTCCAATCCATGTGTTTCCATTTTTTTTATCATCATCGATTTCTTTCAATAATATCTTATAGTTTTCACTGTATATGTCTTTCACCTCCTTGGTTAAATCTATTCCTAGATATTTTATTCTTTTTGTTGTGATTGTAAATGGGATTGTATTCTAGAGTTCTCTTTCTGTTAGTTCATTATTAAAGAAATGCAATTGATTTTTCTAAGTTGAATTTTTGTAGTAGTTTTTACTTTTATTTTTTAAATCAATTAATTTATTTACTTATTTATTGCAGTAACAGTTGTTTATAACATTATATAAATTTCAAGTGTAGAAGATTATATTTCAGTTTCTGTATATATTACATTATGTTCACCACCAAATAACCAACTGCAACCTATCAACACACACGTGTGCCTAACCAACTCTTTCTCCCTCCTCCCTGCCCACCCCCGCCCGGTAACCACCATTCCAGTCTCTGTCTCTATGTGATTGTTTGTTGTTGTTGTTATCTTCTACTTATGAGTGAGATCGAAAGTCAAATATTTCTGGCTTATTTTGCTTACCATAATACTCTCAAAGTCCATCCATGTTGTCACAAATGACTGGATTTCACAGTTCCTTATGGCTGAGTAGTATACCATTATGTATATAAACCACATGTTCTTTATCCATTCGTCCCCTGATGGGCACCTAGGTTGCTTCCAAGTGTTGTCTATTGTGAATAATGCTGCAATGAACATAGACATGAATGTATCTTTACTTATTCACATTTTCACATTCTTTGGATAAAAACCCAGCAGTGGAATAGCTGGATCATATGGTAGTTCTATTCTTAATTTTTCAAGGAATCTCCGTACTGTTTTCCACTGTGGCTGCACCAGTTTCCACTCCCACCAACGATATATGAGTGTTCCCTTCTCTCCACATTGTCTCCAGCACTTGTTGTTTCCTCTCTTGTTAATTATAGCCTTTCTGACAGGAGTGAGGTGATAGCTCATGGTAGTTTTGATTTTTATTTCCCTGATAGTTAATGATGTTGAATATCTTTTCATGTGCCTGTTGGCCACCTGTATATCTTCTTTGGAGAAATGTCTGTTCAGATGTTTTGCCCATTTTTTAAATTGGGTTGTTAGT
>JABWHU010000930.1:121912647-121923221 GCA_014189135.1 Dicerorhinus sumatrensis harrissoni
TTTGTGGGAATATAATTTGGTGCAGCCACTATGGAAAACAGTAAGGAAATTCCTCAAAAACCCAGCAATTCTACTTCTGAATTTATCTAAAAACAATGAAAACACAACTCAAAAAGATATATGCACCCATATGTTCATTGCAGCGTTATTAACCACAGCCAAGATATGGGAAAAACTAAGTGCTCATAGATGGATGAATGGATAAAGAAAGTAGATATATACATACACACACACAATGGAATATTATTAAGCCATTAAAAATTTAGACTGAAATCTTGTCACTTGTGACAACACTGGATGGCTGGGCATTAAGCTAAGTGAAAAGAGTCAGACACAGAAAGACATTCAATACAATCTCTCATATGTGGAATCTTAAAAAACAAAAAATACAAGCCCATAAATACAAAGAACAGATTGGTGGTTGCTAGAGGTGGGGGGTGGGGAGGTGGGAAGAATGAGTGAAGGGGATCAAAAAAAAATTAACTAGTGTCATAATTTTTATAAAATAAAACAAAAAAAAGAGTATTTTCCTCAACTTGTTAAAGGAAAGCTACAAAAGACCTACAACTAATACCATACTTAAATATTTTTCCCTTAAGATTATGAATAAGACAAGGAAGCCCCACTCTTTACTCTTATTCATCATAGTAATAACCAGTGCAATAAGCCAAGAAAAGGCATATGGATCAATCAGATAGAAATAAAACTATTCCTATTCATAGATAACACAATTTTCTACCTAGAATGTCTCAAGGAATCTACAAGAAAATTCCAAAAACTATTAAGTAAATTTAGTAGTCTCAGGCTACAAGTTCAACACATAAAATTAAATCATATTTCTATGTGATAAAGATATGCAAGGAGAAGCCTCAAGTCTTTAAAATTAACCAATTATAATCGCTTCAAAGATAAAATATTTTGACAAAATTATTAACAAAATACAGAACCTACATGCTGAAAACTATGAAATGTCGACAAAACAATGAAAGATACTCTAAACAAATGGTGAGAAATATTGTATGCACATATTGAAAGACACATTATAAAAGATGTCAATCCTCCCCAAATTGATGCACATATGTAATGATAGTCTAACCACAACCCCAACAGAATTTTTTGTAGATATATACATGCTGATTCTCAAATTTATGTGGAAAGGGAAAAGAACTATTATAGTAAAAACAATTTTGAGATACAACCACACACATATAACCAATTGACTTTTACCATAAGTGATATTTAGTGCATTCACAGTGTTATGCAATCATCATGATCTAATTCCAGAACATTTTCATCACCTCAAAAGAAAATCCCATACCAACTAAGCAGTCAACCCTCATATACCTTCTCCCCCAACTCCTGAAAACCAATAATCTGCTTTCTAACTCTATGGATTTATCTGTTCTGGACATTTCATAAAAATTGAATGGCACAATATGTGACTTTTTGTCTGGCGTCTTTTACTTAGTGTAATATTTTCAAAGTTCATCAATGATTCAGCATGTATCAGAATTTCATTGCTTTTCTAAATGCTGAATACTATTCTATTGCATGGTATACTACAATTTGTTGATCCTTTCATCAACTGGTGGACATTTAGCCTGTTTCTGCATTTCGGGTATTGTAAACAGTGCTGCTGTGAACATATGTGTATCATTTTTTGAAAATTTAATAAGATCTGTTTTAAATTCTTTAGTGTATATACCAGAGTGGAATTGCTGAGTCAAATGGTAATTCTATGTTTAACTTTTTAAGGAATCTGGTCAAAGGATTTTTAACAAAGATTCACATCAATTCAATGGGAAAGGATAGTCTTCTCAAACAAAAGATTTTGGAACAACTGAACACCTGTGGACATGAAAATGAGTCTTAACCTGGGCCGGCCTCGTGGCTTAGCGGTTAAGTGCGCACGCTCCACTGCTGGTGGCCCAGATTCGGATCCCGGGTGCACACCAATGCACTGATTCTTCGGCCATGCTGAGGCCATGTCCCACATACAGCAACTAGAAGGATGTGCAGCTACGACATACAACTGTATACTGGGGCTTTGGGGAAAAAATAACAAAAAAAATGAGTCTTAACCTAAACTTCTCACTGGGTACAATAAATCTCAAGATCGATCAAAGATCTACCCAACTTTTATAAGAATACAACATGAGAAAATCTTTGTGACCCAAGATCAGACAAGTGTTCGTCTTAGATATGACACAGAAAAGAAAAAAATTGATAAATTGCACTTGATCCAAAAAGATTTGCTCTTTAAAAGGCACTCAACTACATGAAAAGACAAGGCTATGGAGTGGAAGCAGATACTTACAAATCACATATCTGCTACAGGGCTTGTATAAAGAATATATAAAGAACTCTCAAAACACAACCCTGTCAAAAAGATACTTGACCAAAGATGATATTCAGATGGCAAATAAGCAGATGAAAATGTTTTCAACAGCCATTAGGAAAATATTCAAACTCTGATAAGATACCACTAACAAGGCTGGGACTAAAGCAAGCCTGGGATAAGCAAGGGAGGCAACTATAGTGTAAAATTTTAGAAGGCACTTGCTCTCAGGGTCATGCAAATGCCTGACAACTGAGTACTTTCTTAAATGCTTTGTCCTAGTAATCTTACTTCACTTACACTAGTCCCAGCCCTAACCGCTAAAAACCTATTTAGAAAGAAGGGAAAAAAGTAATACCATATGCTGCTAAGTATGCAGAGAAATTGGAATTCTCATAAATTTCTGCTAGGAATAAAAAATCATACGGCTATTCTGAAAATCATATTGGAAGTTTTTTATACAGTTGTGTATACATATGCCCTAACAGCCAAAAATCTCACTCCTGGGTTGTTAGCTTAAAGAGGTGAAATTTTATGTTCATACAAAAAAAGGATGTTTACAGCAACTCTGCTCTTAATTACCAAATGTTAGACAACACAAATGTCCTTCAACAGTGAACAGATAAACAATCTGTAGTAAATCACACAACAGGCTACTACTCAACTTTAAAATGCAACAAGCTGGGGCCAGCC
This sequence comes from Dicerorhinus sumatrensis harrissoni, assembly GCA_014189135.1. Lineage (NCBI taxonomy): Eukaryota > Metazoa > Chordata > Mammalia > Perissodactyla > Rhinocerotidae > Dicerorhinus > Dicerorhinus sumatrensis. Next base: position 121,915,679 of record JABWHU010000930.1, read on the forward strand.
CCATGGCCTAGTGGTTAAGTGTGGTGTGCTCTGCATTGGTGGCTGGCATTCATGGGTTCAGGCCCCAGACATGGACCTATACCACTTGTCAGCCATGCTGTGTTGGCAACCCACATATAAAATAGAGGAATACTGACACAGATGTTAGCTTAGGGCTAACTATCCTCAAGCAAAAAAAGAGGAAGATTGGCAACAGATGCTAGCTCATGGCAAATCTTTCTCAGCAAAAAAATTAAAAAAAGGAACAAGCTACTGAGCATAAAATAACTTGGATGGGTTTTAAAGCCATTAATGCTAACTGAAATAAACACATAGAGACAGAGATTGGATTGGTTGTTACCAGAGGGGAAGTGGGGAGGGAGGAGGGTGAAAGGGATAATTCGGCATATGTGTGTGGTGATGGGTTGTAATTAGTATTTGGGTGGTGAACATGATGTAATCTATGAAGAAATAGAAGTATAATGATGTACACCTGAAATTTATACAATGTTATAAACCAATGTTACTGCAATAAACAAAAATTAAAAAAAAAATAAACCAATCTCAAAAGGTTACATATAATATATAAATACATTCCATTCATATAACATTCTCAAAAAGACAAAGCCATAGTGATGGAGAATGAATCATTGCTTGCCAAGGGTTGGAGGTAATAGTATGAGGGAGTTTTAGTATGATGAAACTGTCCTGATTATGGTCATGGGGACATCAGTCTATTTGTATGTTAAATTCATAGAACTGTGTAGCAGAAAAAAGATCATTTTATTATATTATAATTTAAAAATTAAAGTCACAAAAATAAATGTCTTTGGCTAATGCTTATTCCTTAATATATAATGAGGGAGTTTTTTATGTTAAGGAAAAAGCACATCCCTCTGCTCACTTCTCACTATCTAAGAGTTAGTTATATGGCCCTACCTGAAGTTTTGTGCCCAGAAGGAGAGGAAAGTGTATTTTGGCCAGACAGCATTTTCTGCTACAATAGTATATAAATTGCCATGTAGATTCTAACTTTCTCATCATTACATCAAATGTTTACCATATATCTTCATAGTTTTAATAACCTTTGTAGATTTTCTTACAGTTTAAAATAATTGCCTCTCTCTCTGGTGGTAGATCCTATAGGAGCAGTACACATCACTGTTTACAATGTAAACATCATTAATGTTAAGTTTGCTCAAACGACTTATATAGGCCAATGGAATGTAAGCGGAAGTGATATTTCCTACACCTGAGAAGAAACTTTAAGAGTTATTGCATTGATTTGTTCTTGCTTTTTTCTTGCTGAAATGAGACAAATATACAGAACAATTCTACAGTTGAGGTCTCGAAATAAAGAAGATACAGAGCCAAGCTGCACTGACCTGTAGGTGACAGGTAATGTGAGAAACAACCTGTGATAATTCACTGATTATTTGGGTAATGTATTATTGTAGCATAACCTAGTAAAATATGTTTGATACAATAATCATTTTTAATAGCTGCATCAATTCCATTTGGGTTACATATGATGTTGAAATGGATAGTTCTGTACAGAGATAGTTTTACTTCTCTTAAATTACTTCCTTAGGAGATGGAAGTAAGACAATACCCAATCAAGAAAATATGTAGTTGCTTCTAGAGTAACCTAGTTCTTTTAATTAGGAGAGAATTTAACATAGGATTGATTTCAGAAGCAGTGAGAACTTAAACACGGGATAGTGAGAAAACCAAGAGAGAAGAAACAGCAAAAAAAAAAAAAAAATTGCTCCCACCACCAGGGAGAGAGAGACTTTGGGTAATTTTACCATAATTCAGAAGTAAGAGTTCATCTGGAGTGAGCTATAACAATTGAAGGGTCTTTCTGGTAGAATTTTCTAGTAGAAGTTAAGACAATGGAGGGGCAGGCCGGCCCCGTTGCTTAGCGGTTAAGTGCGTGCGGCGGATGCCGGCAGCCAGGGTTTGGATCCCGGGCGTGCACCGACGCACCGCTTCTCCGGCCATGCTGAGGCCGGGTCCCACGTACAGCAACTGGAAGGATGTGCAACTATGACATACAGCTATCTGCTGGGGCTTTAGGGGAAATAAATAAATAAATAAATAATTTTTTTAAAAAAGACCATGGAGGGGCAGTTGGTCTAACAAAACTTGGAATCACAAAGGAAATGCTGCAAGAAATCTGATAGTGAGATCAGAGAAATAGAGTGAAAAATACTCTGATAACTCTCCTTTTCTTATTCTCCTATATTCTGCCAGGGATCCCATTACCTAAAACTACCCAGAAGCCAGAAGTCAATAATTCTTGGAAAATTTTTTCCCAGTGAAACAGAACAGACCAAATTACGGGCAGCAAGGGATCTGAGAGAAAATTGGCTAAGGTTTAATGAGCAAATCATTTTACCACATTCCTTCTGGCACTGTGTTATCACTATAAATATTATTCTTTTGGGATAGCAGGCTATATATTTTGGTAGATAAGAGTAGTTATGGAGGACCAGTAGGATTTCTAGAATGGGGAAGTGAGGACCTTGGGAAATCCCTTCCCCTGGAAAGCAATGATAAACCTGGCACCCTTACAAAAAACAATTTTAGAACTCTAGAAACTAAGCAAAGGCATACAACAAATTGAAAATCGTGTGTTCAAGGGAAGAATTCTTTTTTTAATTATTTATTTATTTATTTATTTATTTCCCCCAAAGCCCCAGTAGATAGTTGTACATCATAGCTGCACATCACTCTAGTTGCTGTATGTGGGACGCAGCGACAGCATGGCCGGAGAAGCGGTGCGTGGGCGTGCCCCTGGGATCCCAACCGGGACGCCAGCAGTGGAGCGTGTGCGCTTAACTGCTAAGCCATGGGGCTGGCTCCAAAGAAAGAATTCTAATCTACTTAAGAACAGTGGGACTACATACGACATTTAAGTTATGACTGTTCTGATCGCTCTTACTCAATTCCACAGCGTGGTGGCCATGAAGACAGGAGATGACCAAATACGGAGCACCATGAAAACATAATGCATGGGATTATTGTTAAAAACAATAGAAATTAGGACAATCAGGAAAGACAAACATCACTGCTATGTGAGGCCACGGTACTGGTTGGGGCAAGTGATAGACTTGCAAAAACTTTAAAAGAAATGTCTGCAAATGAGACAGCCATAGGCAGCTTTGGAAAGCTTTTATGTATTACGAGCCATCCAGAAGGGTGAGCACAAGCACAGGGCAACACATGTACTCAAGAAAGAGGAGAAATTCCCAGCTACATACTCATCAGTTGCTGACCCTGAGACCTTGTGCAATCACAAACTGAAAGTCAAAGCAGACCTGTAAACTGCTTGTAGTTTGAAAGCATGATCAAACCCACACTCAGATAATCTTTACAAAGGGTAGAAGTATGATTGGATCAAGGTTTTAAGACAAGTAGTTGGCTGATCAATAAGCTTAAGCTCTCAAGAATGATTCTTAGAAAGCAAGGCCTTAAAATAAAAGCAATTTAAAAAAAATAACTGGTCAGACTTCTGTGGCTTCACACTATAGAGAAGGCATTCTCTACAAAACTAGGACCGGCAATTCACTAAACATGCAAAAAACAAAAGCAATAATAAGAACAAAGTCTTCGTAGGGAGATCAGAATTCAGAATAACTAAAATATTTTATTTTAAATGTCCAGTTTTCAGGCTAACAACATACTTAATGGTGAAAGACTGAAGGATACACCCTACCTGGGATAAGACAAGGACAACTAGTTTCACCACTTCTATTCAGCATTGTACTGGAGGTTCTAGATAAAGAGAAAAAAAGAAAAAATAAAAGACACCTAGATTGGAAGGAAGAAGTAAGATAAGGTGATATTGCATTTGCAGATGAGGTTATTTTTAATATAGTATACAGTATAACATAACAAAATAATAAAATCCTAATTAATCCCAAAGGAAACTGAAGCTGGGTACCTGACGATTACTGTTAATATTCAATAAGAACATGGTTACCCTTCAACCTTGTTCCCAACACAGACACAGATGAAAAGAAGTTAATCTTGTTAATTTGCTGTTTTCTTGTTTAACCTGGGGGGTGACTCAAGAGTCACAAGGATTTATGAGCTTATTTTGCAGAAGAAAAAGAATGCCTCCAAGCAAGTTACAATTACTAGATAACCAGCCCCCAGCTGCCACTGACACCCAGAAGTCTGATTGCCCAAGGGTTTTTCTGGAGTGAAAGACAAAATTTCCCTTTTGTTTCTCCAAAACCCCTCCAAAGCCCCTTTGTTCTATAAAACTCCCTGCTTTCTTCTTTTGTGATGGAAGGTTTGAGAGAACCTATCTTCCTCCCTTGTCATTTTGGCCAATTTGAATAAAACTTTCTCCATCTCACAGCATGAGTGTCTCAATGATTGGCTTATTGTTCATCAGGCGTAAACTTGAGATTAAGAGGTTTCATATCAAAACTAATACAAGTTCAGAAAGATTGTAGGATAAAAAGTAAAAAGCCAATTGTACTTCTATAAACTGGCAATGAATAATTCAAATTCAAAATTAAGAAAATTCCACTTACTATAACAGTAAAAAGAATAAGATATTTAGGATCAAAAGAAGTATAAACCAAGGGGCCAGCCCAGGTATACTAATTAAGTTTGGCCTGCTCTGCTTCAGAGGCCTGGGTTTGTGTGTTTGGATCCTGGGAGTGGACCTACACCACTCGTCAGCCATAGTGTGGCAGCAACCCACCTATAATATAGAGGAAGATTGGCACAGATATTAGCTCAGGACAAATCTTCCAAAAGAAAGAAAGGAAAGGAGGGAGGGAGGGAGGAAGGAAAGAAGGTAGGAAGGAAGGAAGGAAAACCTTATATTCTAAAAATGACAAAACGTCATTGAAAGAAGTTAATGAAGAATAAAAAAAGAAGAAAGCCATCTAAGAATCATAAATTGGAGGACTTAATATTGTTAAGATACCACCACTCTCCAAATCAATATGCAGATTTAACATAATCACTGCCAGAATCCCAGTTGGGATTTCTTCAGAAATTCACAAGTTGATACTAAAATTCTTATGATGTTGCAAGGAGCCCAGAATAGCCAAAATAATCTTTAAACAGAAGAAAGATGAAGGACTGACACTTCCTGATTTCAAAATTTACCACAAAGCAATAGGAATCAAGACACTATGTCCTATTCGGTACATGTGTGTGGTGATGGGTTGTAATTAGTATTTTTGTGGTGAACATGATGTAATCTATGCAGAAATAGAAGTATAATGATGTACACNCTGCAATAAACAAAAAATTAAACGAAAGGCAGGCCCAAGCAGGGATGGAATCGGTAGGAGGGCTTTTCTCTACGCCTGCAAGACATCCTTCTCCTTGTACGAAGGCAAGAAACAAGATCATTTTGTTTACTGCCAAAAAAAAAAAAAAGACACTATGTCCTAGCATAAGAATAGTTCAATAGAGAATAATTGACAGTACAAATAAACCCATACATTTATGGCAATTGAGTCTTGACAAGAATTCCAAGGCAATTCAATGGAGAAAGAATAGTCTTTTCAACCAACAATGCTAGGACATTAGATAACCACATACAAAAGAATGATGTTGGACCCCAACTCATACCATATACTAAAAGAGGAGAGGCTGTGCATATGTGGGGGCAAGGGGTATAAGAGAAATGTCTGTAACTTCCATTCAATTTTGCTATGAATCAAAAACTGCTTTAAAATAGAAAGCCTGGGGCGGCCCGGTGGCGAAAGAGCTTAAGAGCATGCGCTCCACTGCAGCGGCCTGGGGTTTCCCTGTTCGGATCCCTGGCACACACCGAGGCACCACTTGGCAAGCCATACTGTGGCGGCATCCCATAAAAAGTGAAGGAATATGGGCAGGGAGGTTAGCCCAGGGCCAGTCTTCCTTAGCAAAAAAGAGGAGGATTGGCAGATGTTAGCACAGGGCTGATCTCCCTCTCTCTCACACACACACAAACACACACACAAACATAAAGCTTATTAAAAAAAATATTACTCAATGATAAGAAGGAATGAAATACGGTATATGCTACAGGATGAATGAAGCTGCTTAGGTAAGCTAAGCATTATGCAAAGTGAAAGAAGTCAAACATCCAAGACCACATATTATAGATATAAAATTTGTTATATGTATTATTTTATAAATATATTTCATATAATAAAGTATATAATATTTAATATATTAAATTAATATAAATATATAATAAATATTAATATAAGTATTATATATAATATATTTATGTAAAGATAAAATGTTTAAAATAGACAAGGCCATAGAGACAGAAAGTAAATTAGTGGTTGCCAGGGGCTGGGGAGAACATCTGTAATGGATACAGATTTTATTTTTGCAACAAAGGCAATATTTTGGAATCAAATAGTGGTGATGTTGTACAACCCGTAAATATACTAAAAACCACTGAAATATATTCATTTAAAGAGTGAATTTATGGTATTTAAATTATATGTCAATAAAATATCTTAGACATTTTTTGAATGTCCAGTTTTCAATAAAAATTATGATACTTGCAAAAAAAACCCTACAAAAAAATGTGGCCTATATGAGGGAAAAATGCAAATGCAAAAATTTATCAATACAAAATGTCTCAGAGGGGAACTAAATATTGCGGATGCTAAAGAAAGACTTCGGATCAGTTATACTGTACATGAATTCATGTAACATAAAATGAAACTTTTTTTTTTTAACTCTATGCTATTTTTTTTGAGGAAGATTGGCGCTGTGCCAACACCTGTTGCAAATCTTCCTATTTTTCTTTTTTTTCTTCCTAAAGTCCCAGTACATAGTTGTATATCATACTTGTACAGTTCTGTCTTGACTATGTGGGATGCCACTTCAACATGACTTGATGAGCGGTGAGTACATCAGTGCCCAGGATCCAAACTGGTGAACCCCTAGCCACTGATGCGGAATGCATGAACTTAACTGCTACACCACTGGGCCAGCCACTAAATGAACCATTTTTAAGTAAACAATACAGTGGCATTTAGTGCATTTACAGTGTTGTACAAACACCACCTCTATCTAGATCCAAAACATTTTCATTATCCCAAAATTAAACCCTATACCCACTAAGAAGATCCTCTCAATTTCATCATCCCCACTGCCCCTTTTAATCACCAAATTAAATTGTTTCTATGAATTTACCTAACCTGGATTCATCTACATTGTGTCATGTCCACACAATTTATTTTCATGAATTAATAACATTCCAGTATATACCTCAATATTTTAATTCATTCCTCCATTAATAGATGTCTGGACTCTTTCCACATTTTGGCTATTGCAAATTGTGCTAGTACATATACATGAACATCTGTTAGAGTCCCTATTTTTAATTCTTTTGAGTATATACCTGGAAGAACAATTGCTGGTTCATATGGCAATTCTAAATTTAACCTTTTGAGAAACCAACAAACTCTTTTCCACAGTGCTGAACAATTTAAATTCCCACCAGCAGTATATGAGGGTTGCAGTTTTTCCATATGTTAGGGCTTTAGTCCATTTTGAGTTAATTTTTTAAATTTATGTTTTA
>JABWHU010000930.1:121933176-121948128 GCA_014189135.1 Dicerorhinus sumatrensis harrissoni
CTTGATCATGGTGAATAATTGTTTTAATGTACTGCTGAACTCAGTTTGCTGATACTTTGTTGAGGATTTTTGCATCTATGTTTATCAGGGACATTGGCCTCATACACATTGGCCTAATTTTCTTTGCAGCTGGCATCTTTGTCTGGTTTTGGTATCAGGTTAATGCTGTCCCCATAAAATTATCTCAATGCATGCAGAATAAAAAATTCAACAGCATTTCATGATAAAATTTCTCAATAAACTAAGTATAGAAGGAATGTACTTCAACATAAAACACACATAAATGATAAGTCTACGGTCAACATCATAATTAACAGTGAAAGGACAAAAGCTTTTCCTTTAGATCAGGAACAAGGCAAGGATGTTCACTTTCACTTTTATTCAACATAGTACTGGATGTTCTACTAAGAGCATTTATACCAGAAAAGAAATAAAAGTTACCAGAATCAGAAAGAAGTAAAATTGTCTCTGTTGCAGGTGACATGATCTTACATACAAAAACTCTAAACATTTCACCAAAAAAACAATGTTAAAACAAACTCATTGAAGCTGCAGGATTCAAAATCAATATATGAAAATCAGTTGCATTTCTACCTACTAATAACAATATACCAATAGAAATATTTAGAAAATCTCATTTTAAATTTTATCAAAAAGAGTAAAATACTACACATTAAATTTAACCAAAAAGGTGAATGTGTGTACACTGAAAACTTCAAGACTTTGATAAAAGAAAATGTAGAAGAAACAAATAAATGGAAAGATATTCTGTGGTCATGGATAAGAAGAATTAATATTATTAAAATGTCCCCACTACCAAAATGATCTCCAGTTTCAACATAATCTCTGTCAAAATTCCAAAGGCATTTTTACAGAAATACAAAAAAGAATCCTAATATTTGTATGGAATTATAAAAAGACTGCATTATAAAGGACTCCATATAGCCAAAGCAATCATGAAAACAATAAAGCTGGAGTCATCACACTTGTGTCAAACTATATTACAAAGCTATAGTAATCAAAACTGTATGGTATGAAACAAGCAGCCTTGGAGCAGATGTGGAGAAGGGAACTCTCATACACTGCTGGTGCGAGGGCAAACTGGTGCAGCCACTAAAGAAAACAGTGTGGAGATTCCTCAAAATACTAAGGATAGATATCATCCAGCTATTCCAGCCATTCCCCTGCTAGGTATTTATCCAAAGACCATGAAAACACCAACATGTAAAGATACTTGCACCCCTGTGTTCATCACAGTGTTATTCACAATAGCCAAGACGTGGAAGCAACCTAAGTTCCCATCAAGGGACAAATGGATAAAGAAGATGTGGTATATATACACAATGGAATACTACTCAGCCACAAGAAACGATGAAATCCAGCCATTTGTGACAGTATGGATTGACATTGAGGGTATTATGCAAAGTGAAATAAGTCAGAGGGAAAAGGTCAAATACCGTATGATCTCACTCATAAGTAGAAGATAAAGACAACAACAAACACACATATGGAGACAGAGTTGGGACTGGTGGTTACTAGAGGGGAAGGGGGGAGGAAGGAGGGTGAAAGGGATGATTAGGCACAAGTGTGTGGTGATCTGGACAGCCCATGCAAAAGAATGTAAGTGGATCACTATCTTACACCATACACAAAAGTTGACACTAAATGGATAAAGACTTAAATGTAAGAACTGAAACCATAAAACTCCCAGAAGAAAAGATAGGGAAAAAGTCCTTGTGTCAGTCTTGGCAATGATTTTCTTGGATTTGACACCAAAAGCAAAGGCAAAAATCAGAAACAAACAAGTGGGACTACTTCTGCACAGCAAAGGAAACCATTGACAATGTGAAAATGCAATCGACCAAATGGGAGAAAATATTTGCAAATCACCTACCTGAGAAGGAAGTAATATCCAAAATATATACAGAACTCATACAACTCAACAGTAAAAACCCCAAACAAACATTAAAAAATGGATAGAGCAACTGAACAGATATTTTTCAAATGGCCAACAGGTACATGAAAATATCCTCAATATCACTAATTATCAGGGAAATGCATACCAAGCCACAATGAAATATGACCTCACACGTGTTAGGATGGCTATTATTTAAAAAAAAAAAAAGCCCAGGTTTGCAGGTTCGGATCCCAGGCATGGACATATACCACTCGTTGGCCATGCATGGCAACAATCCACATATAAACTAGACAAAGATTGGCACAGACGTTAGCTCAGGGCTAATCCTTCTCAGGTGAAAAAGGAGAACGGCAACAGATGTTAGCTCTGGGTGAATCTTCCTCAGGAAAAAAAAAATAAGTGTTGGTGAAGAGCTGCAGAAAAGTGGAAGACACAAGAGAAAATCATGTGTCAGCCTAGAAAATAAAAAAAGGAATGAAATATCAGTCAATAGAGACCAACACCAAGAGCAATCAGATGTTGGTAATATCTGACAAGTTTAAGTCAGCTATTGTATAAATACGTGAACAAACAACTACAAATCTCGTGAAACAACAAAACAGCAGAAAATCTCAGCAAAGAAATAGAAGTAACAAAGAAACTCAAATGTAAGTCATACAACTGAAAAACACATGAATCAAAATAAAGAACAATGAAGTGGCTCAGAAATAGAATGCAAAAAAGAGAGGGAAACATCAATGAATAAAGTTGAACATGAAAGAAAATAGGCTGAAAAAGGTGAATCTCCAATTATTTGATGACATTTAATTGCAACAAAATATACAGTTATCCTAATTATAGGCTATCAAATTCAGAGTCACCATAATGAAAAGATTCCTCAAGCCAAAGGCCTTGCAAGCATTTAGCAGTTCCAATATTTTTATTGTGGAAGGGAATAGCACTCACTCTGGAGTAAGCCCAAATTTGCATCTTTACCTCTCTGCCCCTTAATCCTTTATCTACACCATGAGGATAAAAGAGTTTCTACCTCAGAGAATCACTGTGAGGGTTCAAGCAGGCATATGAAAAGCGCTTTGCACGACACTATTCACAAGTACACAATAAACAGTACATACAGTTATATCATACTAAAAACATATAAGCAAGCTGAAAGGTGTTCAACTTCCAAAGCAAAACGTCTGGGTTCTCCAAAACATGATTTACACAATTACACACTATTAAAACACTAACTGTATAAAGCATCCTAGGTCAATGCCACAAAAACGTAGAGGTGGGTAATCCAGTATAGACCAAACACCAAGATAATCTCATACTTGGGGGTTTCTAGATTCAACTGACCCCTCTGAAATTCATACTTTTTACCCTACCAGGGCAATCGATCTTTACTCTCATTACTTCACTAAAGGTACTCAGGCTAATTTCAGTTGCTGTGCTAACATCTCTTAAGTTTATCTTTTCAGGATTATGCTGACATGCTTCTTCCAAAAGCTCTGATTTGACCAACATACACCTTTCTGTTCTATTTCAGCTTTCATTTCTTTTGCTCTCCTCCCATTTTCTCGTAGTGATGTTATTTCAAGGGATACTTGGTCTTTCTCTCTCTGTTACAGTACTTCTGACTTTCAGTATCACTAACTTACAGTACTTCTGACTTCCAGTATCACTAACTTCCAGCCCACGCCACTCCTAAATTCCAGACCCATATATCCATCTATTCTTTACTACAAAAACTTAAATCACTTAGATGCTCCACAGAAAAAATCTTGCATGCTGTCCCTTTCAAATTTTGTTTTCTTGTTAAACACAGTCTCTCCACCAGGAAGACAACTAAATGTGGTCTGTGTACTTTATTCCCTATAATGTTTCCCAAATCTGTGCCTTTAACCTCTACTTTCATTTGAACACTTAAACTGTGAACATCAAAGTTCAAGCCCAAAGCATTTCTTTCCCAGTTTTCTATTTTTAGAAATAACCTTCTGGGAAATGCGTAAAGAACAAATGGAGTGTATTAAACAGAAAGAACACTGCAAATTTAATGATACCCTTCTGCTTAAAACCAATCAAGATCTCCATTAACAATAAGTGCAAGGAAGTCCTCAAAGTCTAAAATGGCTGAAGTTTTACTCCCCCAAGGAGTTAAGCTACGCCAAACTACTTTAAGTTCCCAAACATTCAAGTTCTGTGAGATGTGAACAACAGATGATCCTGTCCTCAAATGCACACTCTAAAAATACTCTTATTTGATTTATTTACATAACATTATTACATAAGTCTCCCATATTCAATGGTAAAATCCTTGTGTATAAGGAGGAAAGTAGGCAAAGTTCACATCTTGTCCATATCTGCCTTTTAGAAGATGTTAAATAAGTAGTCTTGAATAAATTAATGTATCACAATAACTTAAAGACTAAACAAAAGGCTCCAATATTTCGGAAGAACAGACTCTACCATTATGCTGAATTCATGCTATACATTCATAAACTTAAGCTGATCCAATACTACTATTCTGAAGGTTTAATTTTATTTTTTTTAAAAAACTACTTTATTGAGGTATAACTGACATACATGAAGGTCCTAATTTTCAGTTTACTCCTGTGGAAAAGTGACTTATGTTTTATTTCAAAATGCAAAAGCCAAGGTTTTCGTAAATAATAGATCAAGCAAGAGGAATACATATTCAGTAGAAATGCAAACTGATTTTCATAAATTATGTGCCACCAAGAAAAGTTCCTGTTTAATTGGTAACAAAGAGAAAAGAACATGAGTTAGTTCCCACTTTCTGGATTAAACTCTGCTGTTCTACATAATTTACGGACTAGGGTCTTTTCTAAATAACGTGTGTGCTATGATACACATTTGTTTAATTTAAAGGTACTTGAGGAGAGTCTACCTTAACAAGACTTAGACCTCCAGAGTAAATAAAAGAACAACAAAAAAAGAATCTATTTCTTTTAAACTCTGAAAATGCAATTTGTAAAGGGCATTAAACTGATGAAAAGAAAATAGGTAACAGTGGACTTCCATTCTTCTAGCTTCTGCAAAGTATAATTTTTGACATAATCCAAATACGTATTAGTAAAGAAACACAGGCAAGTCATTTTCATGTCCATGCAAATTCAGTAAATTCATATTAACTTGGCAATAAGTCATCTCAAAAAGAGACATTAAGATGTTTTGCAAGTAATACAAAATAGAAGCAGTTAAGAAAAATGTGTTAGTGCTAGTACTTTTATGATCTTTGATTCTTGATGGTTGATTTGTAACTTTTGTTTGCAAAAAAAAGTTTGCCTTGATTTTTATTATTTAATGACCTTTGGATAGAAGCATTTACAAGAAAATCACAAAAACATTAGCAGTTAAAATATCTGAACAGCACTTAGTAGTTTTCACCCTTAATTAAAAAAGAACTGCAATTACTTCCTTCTGAAATTATATATACATGACAATTACTGTTAAGATTTCAATTTTTCAAAACCTATTACCTAACAATAAAATATCTCTAAGTTTTTTGTCTTTAAACTATTTCTAGGAAGCCAAAATACTCAAAAATTGTTTGAGAAAGCTATTTTCATTAATAGAATCATCAACACATTCCACCAGATAGGATTATAAATTCTCTTTAGACATTTGCATAACTCCATTTACAGAACTCTACCAAAGCACCCTGGAAAACTTAGAAAGAATGATGTAAACATAATAATACAGGCCAAAGGCTTCACAAAGTAGATGTAGAAAACCAGATGCTATTATAAAATGAGATACTGTGGTTAATTTACAGTAATTTGCTCATCTGAAATAAAGGCCTTCATAGAACTTGTTGAAATCTACTAGTGATGCAGAATTTGAATATCTTCTTCCTCCTCTCCCCGAACCATACTGTACAAGCAGGAAAGCATGGAATTTCAATGTCATCTAACTTTAAAAAATAAGTCACTTAACATATTTGTTCTCTCAAGTAGAGGCCATCATCATCTTAATCTCTTAAGTGATAAATAAGATTTATCAAACCTATAAATTGTTCCCTTTAAAATCTTAATTTCACTATTTATTTTCTACTATACATTTTGCCAGCAATTATTTATTGGCTATCACTGCAATAACTGAAACTTAATAAACCAGACGAAAAGACGTTTACTTTAAAAATAAGCATACTTTTAGGAGCAATACTTCACAGTAGGAACCTCAAAAACTACCCATAAATGTGAAAATTTTTAAATTGGTTTCATCTTCATACAACAATATATTGACATTTCTATTATGTTATACATGTGTGTGAATATATATGTATATATAAAATATATATAATCAGATTTGAAAATGAAGCAAACTGGATTTTTACAGAAAGTCTTTTTAAAACTCAAAACATTAGAAAACACTTTAAACATTAAACAATTTTAATAAAAGTTTCTGTACAATGCTAAGCAGTTTTATTTACACATAGAAAATGTAAAAGGAGTAGTGTTTAAAATTACAGAACTCCTTAATATTTAATGGCAGGTCAATCTCAAAAAAATAACATTCCATTCACAAATATTTTCAAGCAATAAATATATATTCATAAATAGTGTAAATCTGAATCAAGATTAGAAACAAAAATCACAAATCTGAAATTTATTCCTTAGTATACGTGCAATCCATTATCTTTATATCTTGGCTATGAAGCTATTAAATTGTTTTTGTTTGTTTTATTTTGGAACCTAAAGTATAATCATAGTGACCTCAAAACAAACAGAAAAACATAAAGCAGTAAAAAAAAATTTTCTCATTCAATTTTTCACATTACAAAAAACAGTTGATCAAAGATTTAAATTTGGTAACTATTTAACCAAAAAAATGACCAGCTGGACAGTACTTTTTCCCCAGGAAAATTCTGCAAGGGTGAAATATAGACAAAAACTAATTTATCAGTCCAGAAATAGAGAAACATAAGAAAAGGGTTGTCTTCAAGTCAGTAGTTTGTTGGATTTTGCCACTTTTGTCAGATATCATAAAACATGTGACTACTATTATTAAGTACAGCTGGATCAGCTCTGCGAGTCTTGAAATAGAGGCAGTGCTCTCATGTCCAGTTGGTTGACACTCTATTCTTAGAAGGTTGCATAGACAAAGCTTTTAGTTAGCAGTCTTATGAAACAGCTAAAAAACCAGTGGTGCAGAACTTTCCTGAAGAGCAGAAAAGGTGTCATTTAATATTCATGGAACAGTATCAAGAAGAGGAGGATGATAAAGAAGGAGCCTAAAATTAAAAATAAGGTATGTTAATTGTTTTGGTATATTAATTCTTAACATTGTTCTCTAGATCATGGCTATAAACAACACACAGCCTATTTATGAAATGAGTTAGAAAGAAACACCAAATCTCAAGAAAGTTCAACAGCCTGCTAAGTGATGAGCTCTTATTGTCTCCACTGGGACCAGTTCCCTAAAAGTTCTAAATCATCAGCCCTATTTTTCAGTACTTCATCATTTAGCAAAAACCTTATCAAACATTATTAAATTGACCAATTTTTTACACTGCCAAAACAAAGAGTTGTTTGGAAAAATGATTTGAAAATTCAAGTCAAAATTCAGATTGGCTTATGAACATTTCTCAGCTAGATTACCTATTTCACAGAATTTTTTCCAAGCAATCCTGAGAACCATTCAATTAAAAATTCCAGATACTAAATTTCAAAATTTAGAACAAAAGCTAACTAGATTGATATCAACGACTCGAATAACTATCCGTGTTTCCATTCATAAAGCCATTTAAAGCCAGAAGTTAAATGCTATCCCAAGAAACTTGTCTTTGAGACTACAAACTGCAGAACTCACTGCAGAACTAAATTTTCTGAATTTTATTTCATGCATGTTGTACATCATACCATCTAGTCAAGAACTATCAAATATTTCCATGAGTTTAATACTTATAGCAAGAATTAGGTTTTAAATAAACACAATTAGCTTTGAAAACACAAGTACATTAAAAAAACATACTGATTTCTTTTTGGATCATCCCTACAGAATTAAGTAACCTATATTTAGTTTTATCAGTTAACTCCAATAGCATAAAGACTATAATAGTACTCTAAAAGCACAAAAAGATTTTCAAATGTTAAGTATCATGACTATTATTTAAGCTGTTCTCACTGCAAAGGAAAACTAGTAAAAGTATCAATTTGATATGAATAAACTGCTTCGAAATATGAGAACACAGGAATATTTTTTCTTATGCAACATCTGTTGAGCCAATGGAAAACTTAACTATCTTATTAATTCCTACTTATCAAGTAGCAAAAACAAACACTACTGCTTCACAATCTGACTATGTACTCACATGCTGAATGCACTTACTAAAGTAAACTGGTCATAGACTTGCATCAGGTCCTCCATTTTGTACTGTTCTAGCACCACAAAATTGTCCAGATTTCCACTTGTTTTCCATGCACAGTCTTGGCAATGAACTATGTAGGTCTTTTGAGAATTGCTTTCATTAGTGACAAAAAGCAGATCAAAAACCTCCACCTATTTTATATAAGAGAAAAAGCACTGAATAGAGATAGTTGAACTTCTTGCACCACCTTAGTGTAACTATGGAATTCTTTTACATGAAATTGTGGACAGTGATTTTTGATTAAATGGTATGTAAAAAACACCTTGGTTGTATGTTTGAGACACCAGGTTTATTTTGTAGCACACCCAAAGGCAAGGATAATGTTATAAATTTAGAGACTGAACTAAGGGAATTAAATATTCTTTACCACCACTAGTTCAAGTTTCATAAATGTCAGCCTATTTTTATTTTACTCAAAATATCAGTGCATAATCAGATAAAAGTGATGATTATTTTCTTTTTACTTCTCTGTGGTAGTAATCATACTGTCCTGTGTCTGCATGTTTGTCCCCCCTCACAGATTGAGCTCAAGAAGGGTGGTGACTATATTTTATTCATTGTTCCACCTCTAAAGCATATCATAGTGCTTAACACTTAACCAAAGCTAAAAAAAAAAGGAAAAGAAAACAAAAAATATAAAATACAAATATAAACTAACATACCAAGAGACAGTAGACACATTTTATACAGAAAGAATGATGAGTTACAAAGGCTCAGCCAGGATAATAGATTTAATACTTGTTTTCAAACACTGAAAAGATATATATTTATCCAAAGTATAACACCTAATTAGAACCTGCTTGGTCTTATAATAATATACTTTTGATCAGGTTATACAGTATTAAAATAGCCAATGCTATTTTAATCGTTTATCTCAGAACTATACAATTTCAAGGTTTAGTTTGGACTGTCAATTTTCCAGCCAACTTTTCTGACTTCTGCTTGATTTCTCCAGTGATTAAAAGAGTCATCTTTGAACAGCTCTGTTAAAATTCCAGAGTTCACAAGGATTTCTATTACTTTCATAAGTAGTAACATAGTTTAGCAACCCGTTTTAAAAACTGGGGATTCTTCAACTTGTCATCATTCCTCATTGGATCAACAATCCTGTTAATTTTACTTTCTAAAAACGGTTCTTTCTTTTACATTCCTAATACTATATACTAGTCTTAGACCTTAATCCCTCTTAGACCTAATAGCCTTCAAAGTGACCTCTCTGCTTTCTACCTCCATCCTCTCAATGTCAATAACCACTCTGAAACACATGACTTAGTCCCTTGCTTAAAACGTTTAATGGCTTCAAAGACTTCTGAATAAACACCAACTCCCTAAATTGAATTCCAGATGCTCTGCAAGTTACACACTACCTACTCTTACAAAAAGTTTTAAGAATTTGAGTCCATTTCCTAGCTGTATTGCACTACTTACCCTTTATTACATGCACTACTCATTTCCTCAACCCTATTCCATTCCTAAAGTCTAATGATGTTTTACAAACCTCCAATTTTAGCCATTTTTTGCCTGTTGAAATCAAATTCATTTTTCAAGGAGGGACTCAAATGTTAACAGATGTGTGTAAGCTCTTATGCCAATAATAGAAGAAGAATCATTTTTCCTCAATATTTCTGTAACAGTCTGTATATAAACCCAGCTTCATATTCATTACAGTCATATGTATCATATGTGCAATACAATTAGTTGTTTACAATTTGTCTTCTCCAAGTAGAATATAAGCCCCTCCAGACGTACCACATCTTTATTTCTAAATTACTTATAAGCCTTGGCCACAAGAGAAGATCAACAAAAATACTATGAGATGAACTAGAAAGGATTTAATACTTGTCTGCCTGAATCTATACTGAAATAGATCCAGTTTGTTGGCATCTGTGTACTTAGTATGGATTGTTCCTAGTTTTAAAATCTGAGAGGATTATCATCTGGTAAGGAAGTATTAGATAAATGAAATATTATAGCATAACAGTATAGCATCTGACGAAAATTTAATATAATCGCACTAAGTCAGTTTCAACAAAATCCATTACAGAAAAATACAGATAAATGTATATAAAAAAAAAACCCCAAGAAACAACTTAGAGAATCCACAACATAACAACTGTCAATAAGAACAGTTACCTCACAAATGCTACAGTAATGTGCTGGTTCATCATTTGTCCGCCCATGCCATATAACCTCTTTTCCTGCTGTAATAAGAGCTTCTCTCAATGTCTGACATTGCTTTAGAATTTTCAGAAGACAATACCTATTGTGGAGAAACATTATTGTAACAATAATCGAATACTGAATATTCTTAGCAGAAAAAACATACCAATTAGAAATAACTTGAGAATCTTTGTTCTGAGATCTACTGATGTGATAATTTTCCTTTCGTCAATTTTTCATATGTAGCAGCTTAACAATGACAATATCGAAAACACTGAAAGTGAAGAACTGATATTTGAATATAAAAATACAATGATCTTAGTCTATAAACATCTCACCTCATTTAAAAATATGTTCTTAATTTTTGGTCTGATTTAGGCAACTGAGAGAATTCTTCTAAGAGTCAATTTCTACATCTTTGGAATAAATAGTTTGAATTCCAGGCTGGAAGTGTTTTGATTATAGTAAGATAAAAATGCATATAATTCTATCTAGACACTCACAAACAGTATCATTTATATAATTGATTTTAAAACTCTAATACCAAAGCAGAAAATTAATTATGGATTTAGTCATAAGAGGATATAAAATTAGTTCAACTATACTACCAAAGAAAAAAAGGAGAGTTTTGGTTCAATTTTAATTTGAAGGCAGTATAACAGAATCTTTCATTTATACTAACAAAAATATTTTTCAGAACTAATATTTTCCTTACATTCTCATTTCTGATGCTAACAATATAGTGAATTCTCACAAAGAGTGCTACTTTTTCTATAATTTCCTGTCATCGCTAAGAATCATCTGCTAAATTATTCTGTGAATATAAGTGTCTCAAGTTCTTCTTTCAAGGCAGAGGTGGAGTAGATGATCTATAAGGCACATTTCAGCTCGGAAATTATCCTAAAAAGCATGAAATCGGTTTAACAAAAATGGTGTTAACATCTGTGAACAGCATAACCCCCTGCGAACGGGACCAAACTAACTTGGCGCTCTTTGATACACTGTATTGCTACGACTTAGAACTTGAATTAGTTATTAGGATTACATAACCTATTATTTGAAAGAACTGACATCACATTATCAGTACAAACCTACGTTTCTTATCTGTTTACATGCTTATAGTCTTTCCCATTAGAACACTGAATTGGTGAGAGTAAAGGCTGTGTCTACTATGTTTTCTTAACTACAGTAGGACTGTGCCTGGCATAGAGTAAGTGCTTAATAAATACATGATTACTAAATGATTAAGTAAATTTTACAATATAATAAGTAGTAACAATTAATTTCCCTTAATTTATATTTCTGTGCTATTTATGTGCCAGGTTATACCATTTGTTTTTTATCAAAACTCACATAAACAGGCCTACTGTAAAATGATTTTAAGCAGATACACAAACTTGTTAACTACTTAAAAACATAAAACAAGTATAACAATATCACATCTAAAGTTGTATGAAAAATTTATTAAGTTTTGGGGCTGGCCCGGTGTTGCAAGCGCTTAAGTGCACATGCTTCACTGCGGCGGCCCGGAGTTCGCCGATTCAGATCCTGGGCGCTCACTGATGCACCACTTGGCAAGCCGTGCTGCGGCGGCGTCCCATATAAAGTGGAGGAAGATGGGCACAAACGTTAGCCCAAGGCCAGTCTTCCTCATCAAAAAAAGAAGAGGACTGGCAGATGTTAGCACAGGGCTGATCTTGCTCACACACACACAAAAAACATTTATGAAGTTTTATATCACATGATATCACTTTCAGTTTGCCTACAGCGATTCTTATTTAGAAACAAGGCCATGTCTTACTCTATGTCTGGATTTCGAAATAAAGAAAGCTTTGTGGTGTGGTATGATACATGCGTGTGTGTATGTGAGAAAGAGGTGCTAGGGAAGGTAAGAAGGAAAAATTCAGTTCAGGAAAGAAAATATAAAGCACACTAGACGTATAGCACTTCCTGATGTCTTCTTGCTACTCCTCTCCAGTGTGATTTCACCGCTGAGACCAGATATCTTACTTTATAAATTTTAAAAGCACTGCCTCAAAGTATTTACTTCACAGAAAATTAATGCCTAAAACTCTACAAACTTTTATCTGCAGTTGCAACTGTGCTTGTAAATTCAACAATAATTGCATGTGGAAAATAAGTTGTTCATAAGAGGTAGCATCTACGAAGGCCAAGTCCCAGAAAAGATACAGAATTAGGTTGTTTACATACATTAGGCAACTTAAGTTTTGTGCTCCTTAAGCCCACAGCAAGAGGCATTATCCATTCCATTTCACAAATGAGGAAAATGGAGCTTGAAATTTACCTGAAATGTTTTCTTCTATCTACTCTATACTCTCTCCTCTTCACTTTCTGCCTATTATTCTCACTCACTTTTTCCCCTCTTGCAGTTGTGTAATAAATAATATTTTCTTTCCCCACTTACCTGCAGTATTAGGATAGCCTTAGTTTTGTGCAGTTAGTATTATTCCACTTTTTACTTAACAAATAAACTTTCATTTCCAACAGTACTGATTATTTTGGCAATTAGATCCCTGTTTTTAATATACTACTTTATAGCTAGTTTTGAATTTGCATATAAAAAGAGGCAATATGCTACTAAAACAGAGAACTTGGTTTGCTAGGAATAAACATTAAGCATGAGGAGACTGTCTGCTTGTGCATCACAGGTACAGAATTACTTGCGCTGATAAAAGAGTCTTAAAAACTGACAGCTTTGTTAATTTTATCTCACAATAACGAATAACTGAATTGTTGTCACTTCCCATTCTTATGTTTGCTCAATCCCTCTGAAATTTTTAATCCTTCCTGTTTTCAGAAGGCTACAGGGGCAAAAGAATATAGGACAATTTAGAGACAGAGGGTCATATAGACCAAAAAAATCAATGAGAATCTGAGTCAAATAAAAGGCAGGGAAGAATAGAAAGTAAATATACTTAAGGAAAGGATCTTAAAAAAGATCAAAAATAATGTTCAAGACTTGCCTTAATAAACCGTGCTTTGGCTAACCCTAGATACTGATTTAATCTGAAGAGACCTTTTGGATGTATTGAATGGCTAAAAAATATTGGCCAAATAAATGCTGTGTTATTATTTCCTCCAATTTTTTATTTTTGATAGGTTTTAATGTCTTCCCTGTAACAAATCAAGAATTTAATTTGAAAAACAAAAAGGAATAGGAAATGAACAGGCATATTGTGGCCCTTAAGGTGTAATACCAGAAATAGAGGCTCCTACACAGCACACAGGAGTCAGACAAATCACTTACCAAATATGGTTATCCACTTTTCAATGCTCTACTCTGAAAAGAGTAGGAAGAAAAGAAGAAGATGAGAAATGCTTTTATTGCCCAACTATATTTTAGGAACAGGGTAAAAAAATAATTTCAAAAACTAGAGAAGTGAATGACTTGACTTCTGAGATTGATCTTATTTTAGGACCCAGACTGTTTTTCAGTTATTTGGATAAAAGACTACCTGAAAAGGCAGGGAATAAAGATGCCTCCTTGACTGGAAGAAAAACTAAAGAAGAGACTGAATAAAGGTTTGATTTATTTGAGGTTATATAGCAGATTCCAATGTATCAAAGCCTATTTGGACACAGACAGAAATTTAAGTTGATGAGGAATACAGACTGGGATGAGGATAGGTTAGAAAGACGCAGCCCTTTGAAAAAATGTTTTAGAGCGTTATTTCATTCAGAGTATAAGATTGTAACAGCTAGATCTTAAGTTAACATGAAGCCATCTTAGGGAAAGGAAGCCATAATGTAAATATATATGACCCACTAGTCTCTGTGAATATATTCCAGCCTGCATGCAGCCTAAATGATTAAGCACCTCCCACTTCTGCAATATACATGCTCTGCTACTTTAATGACTCTTGCTTACATGTATCTCCCAGCTGCATTAAGATGATAACTTTGTTCTCCGAGATCCTCAGGAACCTGATAACCTTCAGGAAGAACATCTCTAGGCTAGTATCCATCACGAACAACAGAAGAAAGAGATAATGTGTTGCCTTGATGTCTGTCATGCCAGAGGGTTGACATACCAAAGCCTTCATTGTTTGCCCATTTCCCCTATAAAACTGCCTCAAGACTCTGTATTAATTTAAGACGCTTCTTTAGGACACTAGTCCACCATCTTCCAATTCTGCTAGCTAATCGAATAATCTTCCCTTTCTCAACCACTAGGTTGTTTGCAATTGACTGGCACCAGATTGACGTGAGCAAAATGAGACCCTTTTTGTCCAGTTACAAGGCAAAATATACTTGAAATATCAGAACAAGAAAATTGAAAAAAATAACATGTGGACAATGACTGAGAGTTTTATTTTCCTGAGCAATTAATGCACAACATAGTTTCATAAACAAATACGTAAGGCAAAAGATATAAATAATATAACAGATTTAGTGTATTATGGACATTAAAAGGAGAAAGAAGTTGGGGCTGGCCCGGTGGCGTAGTGGTTAAGGTTGCATCCTCCACTTCAGCGGCCCG
>JABWHU010000930.1:121949228-121965540 GCA_014189135.1 Dicerorhinus sumatrensis harrissoni
GGATGTTGGCCCAGGGCCGGTCTTCCTCAGCAAAAAAAGAGGAGGATTGGCAGATGTTAGCACAGGGCTGATCGCCTCACAAAAAAATAAAAAATAAAAAATTACTTGCTATGGTCTGCATATTTGCATCTCCCCCAAATTCATATGTTGATATCCTAACTTCAAAAGGGATGGTATTTGGAGGTGGGCATTTTGGAAGTGATTAGGTCGTGAAGGTGAAGCCCTCATGAATGGGATTAGTGCCCTATAAAAGAGAACCCAGAGCACTCCCTCGCCCCTTCTGCTACGTGTGGACACGACAAAATTATGGACACTTGTGAACCACAAACCAGGCCCTCACTAGACATCAAATCTCCTAGCAACTTGACCTTGGACCTCTGCCTTCAGAACTGCGAGAAATAAATGTTTGTTTATGAGGCGCTCAGTCTGTGGATTTTTTATAGCTGCCTGAACAGACTAAGACAGACTTACTATGTAGAGTAATATCTCAATATGTGTAAAATAGTCAATAACTGAAAAAAATTTATTTTTACCTCTGAAAAGAGACTTTCTGGTCCAATGTGGCCCTAACTTGCCTAATCATAAGAATCATCTGGGCCATTAGGAAATAGATTCACAAACTCTTTGAAATGTATTAGGTAGATATACAACCTTGAAAACTATTTTCTCAGAGACTCAAGTGATTCTTAGGATCTGCCTGATCATCTGAACTAGTACAAACCTCTTACTTTGTGTATGAAAAGATGGAAACTGTTCAGGTTTTCAACAGACACTGACAGCAGTTTTTAAAAATCACCCTTTTTATGAATACGGCCCCAAGAATTCAGAGTCAACTATAAGGTAATAGATAAAAGCAAAGAGACTAGAGCCACACTGCCTGGATTTAAATCCCAGCTTCTTTTTCTGTATTCCTGAGTTTCCTCATCTATCAAAAGGAGATACTGGTATTTAAATGTTACGAAGACTAGCAGAATAATAACCACCTTCTAAGGATGTCCACGACCTAATCTTCAGAACCTGTGACTATGTTACGATACACGGCAAGAGGAATTAAGATTGCTAATCAGATGAATGTGAGATTATCTTGGATTTTCTTGCTGGGCTCAATTGTAAAGAAAGTGTCCTTAAAAGTAGAAAAGGGAGGCAGGAGAGTCGGTGTTAGAAAATAAGATGTGAGAAAGACATGACTGGCCATTGTTGGCTTTGAAGATGGAAAAGGACCCACAAGTCAAGAAACGTGGGCAGCCATAAGAAGCTAAAAAAGTCAAGGAAACATTCTCTTTTACTGCCCCTAGAAAAAAACACAGTCCTGCCAATTCCCTTATTTTAGTTTAGTCAGACCCAATTCAGATTTCTGACACTTAGAACTTTAAGAAAATAAATTAACATTTTAAGCCAATAGATTTGTACTATTTTGTTACAGCAGCAATAGAAAGTTAATGTAATGTGTTAAAGTTTTAGGAATCAGTGCTCAACAAATGACAAAATCCATATCATTTAAACACAAGAGGCCAAATTCTTAAATTTAGTTAAAATAATTACTATTACTAAAGTTTAATTTTTGAGTTGAAAAAATCGTGGCATGAATGTCAACTGAAACTTCAATACAGTCATGTGTTCTTCAATGATGGGGATACATTCAGAGAAATGCGTCATCAGGTGATTTCACTGTTGTGTGAACATCATAGAATGTACTTACAAATGTAGATGGTATAGCCCACTACACACCTAGGCTGTTTGGTAGTGATCTTATGGGACCACCATCATGTGTGCAGTCCATCATTGACAGAAACATCGATATTGACAGAAACGCACGATGGGGTGCGTGACTATAATTCTTGTGCTAGGCTTAAAAAATGCAGATTTTAAAGAAGTCTACAATTGTGACATTTTATGTTTAAACGACCCGGTCATTGGCTACCTCAACAAGAGTAGTTCTAGGGATAAATCAAAGTGAAAGCCATGCTGTTGTGGATGGAAGAGCAAAGAAAATACCTGAAGTTAACATCTCAAATGACTCAAAACAGAGGAAAAGTATTGCAAGACAGAAACTGTTTATTAAGAATTAATACAGCTCCCAAACTAGGTTAAATTCACACTACTTTCACTTTGACAGGGTATTAAATTTGAGGACCAAAGCAATGATATGGATAGAGTAATTTACAGCAAAACTGCTTATGGGAAAACAGCAACAATAAATCCTTGACTTTATTTCTGTAACAATATATTCTCATTGCTCTCTTGCCTCTCTGTTCATTCTTTTTTCCAATTCCGCATTTTTCCTGTCCTTAAACAGAAATATTCTCTAAAGTTCTATTCCTCACCGTTTGTTCTCTTCCTCTCAAAACTATCACACAGTACCTAAGTAGAATATTCCCCAGTTGGTTAGCCTGCTTTGACTGCTCTCCAACTTTCTGCATTTCCAACAACTTTTTCTAAAATCTGTATCCAGCTTCTTGTTCTTGTTATTGCCCCAAAGGGAAGTGATGTGTCACAGCTATAAATAAATGCTTTCATATTGGACAAACACGTTTGTTAGAAAAAAACTTTAAACATAAATTTGAAATTGTTTATAAATAGCGAGCAATAGTTTTAAAAATACTAGTCTAGTAAGTTTGGAAGACACTGTAAATCTTCCTCTCCTAGTCACAAAGTATATAAAAACATATAGGCCCTAAATGGACTTAACAAAGACAAACAAACAGAGCACAGTGTAACTCTTTAGTATGTAATTTCCCAAGTTTCTTTGACCAAAATTATTTTTCATTAGTGATGATGGAGGGGAGAAGAAAGGAAAAGTACATACAGTGCAATTTGGAGAAACACTGCTAAGTGGCCTGTCTGAAAATATGTATTCTAAATACACTTATAAAATAAATGTAACAGAAATTAGGCTAATGAATGAGAAGTTACTAGAATATATATATTTAAATTGCTAAACTATTAAATTCAGAATTACTGGCTCAAGAAGCTAAGAAAGGGAATGATTTAATTAAAACAGACAAAATTTAACCATTTTAGTTAAATCACTATTTTAAATGCCAATTTCCTTATGGATTATTTATATTGTAATCATTATCATTCCGTATTGTTGTAGGCAGACTTCCAATATTAAAACTAAAGATGTCCTGGGAAATCAGTTTCATTAGAGAGGAAGAGAAAGCACAAAAGTGTGAATTTACTGCTATAGAATTACATACGCCTTTATTCCTCTCTGTACCATAATAATCATAGTCTATTTGGAAAGGAAGAAAGTATTTTTAACATGAATTCTCTTACTACATTCTGTCAAGACTTTTGGACCATTTTATCATTTGATGTCAACTGACATAATTCTTTGGGAAAAAAATATTCATTAATTAACACTCCCCAATCCCCTCCAAAAAGAGGGACTACAGCAATTTTGGAAAGTACATACTTAATCATTTCAAAAAGCTTGGGATCTGAGACTTTGATATTTCGTGCCATATTCCAGGAAAGATGAACCATGGGTACTACCGACTTCACACTTTGCAATTTGTTCCATTCGTACCGTTCCACTGCCAATTTATACTGGCAGGCTAGGAGGAAAAAAAAAAAAATTTAAGTTACAAAGCAACCCAAAGTAACAAAAGATATGAAGATAATCATTATCACCTCAGGTGATAACTTCTAACACCAATTCTGAAAACCTCATTTATGATAATTATAGTTTAAAAAAATTTATCATGTAAAGAGTATTTAATATGTGCTAGGAATTGTGCTTATCTCATTTCATCCTTGCAAACCCTTACTGATTTTCTAGTTCTCATTTTGTAGACTAAAAAAATGAGGGCCCACGTATTCAAAACATTTGCCCAAAACAACAAACGTAGAGTCAAAGTCTGACTTAGGTCTTTCTGGCTCCAAAGGCCAGACTCTTCACTTTACATATATCAAACAGAGTTTGAAAAACTTAAGCTGCTCATATCATATACCAGATGACATAAAATCCTAAATATAACTTCCGTTTTGTTTTCCCCCATAAAAAACTTTCTTTGTGAGAAAAACGCAGAACACTAAAATATCAGAAGTATATCCTCTACGTCTACAAAAGGATACATTAGTTATTTGTCTAAATATCTGCTCTTGGATAGTGATTTCTTAAATTTCCTGTCTGTACTAACAATTAATGTTCTTCCTATAAGACATAATCTTTTATTTTAATGAGTAATTTTCTAATAGAAAAATATCTAATAGAAAGAATCCTTTAAAACGTAAAATCTAGTAATGTATTATTTAAATACCTGTAAGTGGACCAACATTCCAAGCAATATTGTTGCACCAGCCAACAGCCTGAACCCAATGCACAGTGCCTGCATTTATCCAAACCAAATCTCCAGGTCTCTGAATAAACCTATACACAGGAACATTCGCTTCATAAAGGTCTTCAAGATTGGGCCACCAAGAACTCATCAGAAAATTCAAATTATTTCTTCAAAAAAAAATATAAAAATTAAAAAAACTTCATTACATTATTTATTTTTATGTCTCATCAAAGAAAGATAATTTCAAAACACTGCAAAAAGAACTGCACCTTTCAAAAGTGAACGTTTTAAAATGTAAGAAGCACTCCTGAAAAAAATCAAGAGCAGGTGATAACAGGTAAACTTATTCAAAGATCTGTACTATACGCTTAAACTTTACAAAAGTCCAAAAATTAAAGTTTCAAATTACATTTAAAGACTGATTTTTAATTTTCTCTCATTAAGGACTATTTTGATTTATCCATTCTTCCTAAAGAACCTCTTAATAGCAAGAAATTCCTAAAAAGGAAATTGAGAGTGGACACTACATCAAGCCAGTAACGTTTTAACCAGAATCACTGTGGCAGATAGAAGAACAAAGACCTTTCCTCAGTTCATCAATGGAGAAAGACTTCTGCTCTCTATTTTCTCCCAGGAATTGAGAGAAGCTCCTTGTTCTTACAAGAACTATCACTACCAGCAGCACCAATGTAAGCAGACCAAAATAACCTTTTATTTTAAATTCTATTTTTTTGTTACTCTCCATCACAATATTAAGTATTTTAAAGTAACTACATTAATAATTTTTTCTGTAAAGAATTTAGTAAGATACACATACTTTTAAGTATTTTAAATTATTTACTTTTCTTAAGGAGAAGAAATTCACAGTAGAATTGTTTCTTTCTGAAGATCTAAAAAAGTTTTTGCTTTATTTCTATATATTATCTTAAAAAATATGAAGAGTGCCTTGGAGCTGTCTATATGAAACCTACTTCTGTTCTTTTCTTCTCCTAAAATGGAAGGCTTTTCTTGAGGTAAGTCTAGCAGATGCTGACAAATCAACGAATAAAAATAAGTATGTTTTCTATGAGTTTTCTAATATTGCAGTAAAATACAAACAACAAAAAAAAGGAAACACAAAAAGAAATAGAAGAAAGAAAAAAGTTACAAGCACAGTACAAACCTTAGCCCTGCTTTACCCCAACACTGCCAATACATTGGAGAAAACTTATAATTAAAAAAAAAAAAGGAAGAATGGAAAGCCAACAAAGGCAAATAGATCAAGTATTTTTTTCAAAAGTTTGAGACAATGGGTAATTTTAAAATAAATGTTATGTAGAGCCATGAAATACAGAAATTATAAACGATGGAAGGAATACCCTTATGCAAAATAAAATTACAGTGAAAAGCTGAGAGGACAAGTGCCATTTTGAAAACATAAGATAAATGAATCATCCTAACTTGATATTTTTACAATATCAATTATATAATTGATATTTATATCAATTACAATTACAATATACATCCTTATAACTTTAAGAAATAAATGCTTTCTGTAGCCCAATGGCAATTTCCCATATGAAACTTTCTTTCCCCTGCTTAAGCTACCAGTTTGCTGGTACATAAAAGTAGATTACATTATTTTCTTCATAAATTTTAAATTTAAAAAAATTTCACCTATCTTATTCTGAGGAACTTACACATAAGACAATGAAAAGTGATCATATCTTGCCACTAAATAAGAAAACTTTGGAGTATTGTTTTTTAACCATTCTGACATTATTTTTACTAAACAAAATATACTGACTAAAGATCCTCCAAAATGTTCAAGTAGAAATTAGTACTTGAAACACGCCTACTAATTTTAAAATAATCTCACATGTGAATTATTATGAGAACTTCACCCAATTTTTTTGTCATATGTTATAAGTATATGATGTATAATTTATATTACAATAATACCATTACCAGTTCTGAAAATAGCAAGTGATTTGCCTGCTACTGGAAATTGATAATTTTTAGCTGATTTACAAAGACATGCAAGCTTGAGTTACTAAAAGGTACAACGGTGGTTAGTTTTAGAATTCTTCCCATTTCTAAATTCAATTATAATAAGGCTAATTTTTCCTTAGAGCATATTTGTCAAATGAATGTGCATTCACACAGCAATTTTTTAAATTAAGACCAAAAACAATTCACTCCCTATCCTAGGAATTCATACCTGTTACTACTGCATAGATTGATTTCACGGCATCTTTCATTTAATATTTCACACAACAGGAAAGATTTGTATTAAAATCATTTAAGTCAAATTTCTGCTGAATGATAATTGGATGGATATTCAGCATCAAACTCTGTCCTTTACAACAACTATTTTATCATATTTTTAAAAGAAAATTTAGTTCAGAAACCTACTTCTCACAGAAGTCATTCAGAACTCCCCAATAATCTTCAGGAACAACAAACCATTCACAATCACCGGGACCAATATTTATGTTAACAGAACAGAAGTTGTTATTTTCTTGGTGACCTGAAAAGTAAAAGAAAAAACAAAAAAGTCATTATTAGACTGTAAATTCAACTGGGGAAATGTATTCTTTAAATCATTGGGTTGTTTCACAACTTGGGTGAAAAATAAATGCTTATAGATCAGTTAAAAGAACATGATAATAAATAAATATTAGCTATTGTAATTATTACCACTACTTCTTTCTCTTTAAACTACTCCCAATTCTCACGAAGAATACGAGAAACGTAATCAAGAGGTACAGTTTTCAAAATGTAACTGGTCCCTTAGCAACACACAGCTCCTATAAAACATTCCAATTTGATGTTGGTACATACTGCAAATGCTTATAACTCTCGCGTCACAGGTAGGTGGCTGGTATTGCCCTGGCACAAAGCTTTAATACTAGAGATGACAGGAAATGATGACAGATTTAGTCATAGGAATAAAACCTTGACTAAATAAACAGGAACTCAAAACAATGTTTCTTTGAACTATACTAAGCAAACTGAAAGGTACCATACATTTTTTCTAAAGAATTCCTTATGGTTTCATAGGATGCTGTTGAAGAACTAATACTATACAAACAAACTTGAAAAACCCAAGCACTTTTAGGCACAAATGACAAAGAGGTAATCTACTAAGTTTGGTTTCTCTCCTCTTGATTTTTCTTTGATTCATTTCATTTTCACATAATACTTTTAACAAAATATTTCAAATTGGATGAGGTAATTTTCAAACTGAAATGAATCTTAATAGACCCAGTCTAACACTATTTACATAAGAAAAAAGCACTTGAGAGCTCAAATTCTTACCCAGGATAACAAAGGTAACAGTGACAAAGATGGGCAAGATCTTAAGTCTTCTCTGATTTATCAGAATTAGAACCATCCAAATCTCTTTCTAGTTTACCTTAATATTGGTCATAAAGTATCACAAAAGTGAATTTCCAACAATGGCCTAGGAATAAACATTCCAACCAATGGGTTTTATCCCCAGCTATACATAAAATCCCTGAGCAGCTTTTAAACAATACTACTGATAGATAGTCCCAAAACACAGACTGATTTACTACTTCTTCCAAAAAGCTTTTCAGCAGATTCCAATGAGCAGACAAAGTTGGGAACCATAATGCCTTTACAAACAAGCAACAATCTATTTTTAAAAAATCAGTTGGCCAATATACAGTGAGAATTGGCGAGGAAGCAAGTACTCTGGTTTTCAAACTACACCTACTATAAGTAGCTAACAGAAAAACAAGAGGATGATATGTAGGCTGTAGACATCAGCGGATAGCTGAACTTGTTTGCTGCTACCATCTGCCCTAATTGACCAGTGGCTGGAACTTTCAAATTACTAAATATCTGGACTATCACCTACGACATAATCTCTGTCAATGCAAGGAAACAAAGATGTTGTATTTGTGTTGGCTAAAACTTTAAGATTTTAAATCAGAGAATCGCACACTGGTCCACAGGCCAACCACCTGCTCTTGTAAATGAGACTTTCATGGGACATGTCATTGGTATATATTCCAACTACGGGTATTTTCACACTACAACATCAGAATTAAACAATTTTAACAGATCATATGCCCTCTCATTACTTCCCACTGCTGTGAATTGCATTAACACAATTATAACTCAACAGTATTTCAAGTGCCATACATATCACCATATCTCAACATCTGATTTTATTTTTAATTACCAATGCACATCCATCATAACAAAACAAGAAAAACGGACACCCAGTGTAGCACTTTGTGTGTGTGTGAGGAAGACTGGCTCAGAAAATTGGCTCTGAGCTAATATCTGTGTCCATCTTCCTCTATTTTTTATATGTGATGCTGCCACACATGGCTTGATGAATGGTGCATCAGTCTGCGTCCAGGATTCGAACCGTGGACCCCGGGCAGCCAAAGCAGAGCACACGAACTTAACCACTACACCACCAGGCCGGCCCCAAATGTAGCACTTAAAATTTAATACATGTGAAGGTGTAAATCATTTCTCCATTTGACAGGAAAGCACTGTACTTATGCAATGGTGCTCTTGCTGTGCTAAAAGATTATACTGTACACTGAAACTACCAGATGAAATGCCATTACAATGTCTATCTCCCAGGAAAACAGTGATTAGAAAAATTAAAAATTTAAAATGCAGTATCTCATTACAGCAAAATTTCTTCACAAAAATTAAAAAAGAAAAAAAAAAATCTGAGGCTTAAACCAAAGTAAGTCTCTGGCCAGGCAAGAAAAGCAGTTTATAGACAGTGAGTTAATTAAATTGTATAATCTTTTCTTTGATTGCAGCAGAGAAATATTTCTAGAGAAAATAAAATGGTTCCAGACTATTACCAGTATGTAAATGGTAATGGTTCCAGTAAGTAAAGAACAGCTTACTCAATAAAGATGCTGGAATCAACATCAATAGTCAATCAAAAACCAAAATATTCCAAGCAGTTTTTCACGGCCCTTGACAAGTCAACAGATATCACTAATACTACTCAATTGGTATTACTTATTTGAGGAGTCAATACGAAATGTGAAGTGAGTGAAGAATTAGCCTCTACAAGTGGTCTTTGTAGGACCAGCTACAAATGACACTATATTCAAAAAAGTTGAAAAAACATTACATTAAATACTATGGAAGTGGAATTTGCTAAGATGTATTACAACTGATGGTAGGGAAAATATGTGTGAAGGGAGAAAAAGGCTTACTTGGACAAATTTTACAAGTTTATAAAAATGTAAGATGCTTAGGTTATTTATTGTATTATTTATTGGCAGATACTTGAAGAAAAATATTTTATTGTATGCCACTCTTGAAGATTTAATGAACATCAGTTCCAAGAAATTTTGTCAGAAACAAAAGCTGACTACCCTGACTTGCCCTATTGCTTAGCAGTGGTGAAGCTGTGTTGTAATTTTTAGAGCTCTCAGGGTTGAGACTGAGTTTTTTCTTGAATGAGAACAACTATCAGCGACTGTTACTGAACACTGAGAGGTCATGGAAATTTTGTTGCAGTCTTCATAATAATTCTTTAAAAATTCAACCTGAAATTGCAAAGCAAAACTTAAGGTCATTTCGAAGGCAATACTTTTGAATCATAAGTAATGTCAAACTGCTTCATACCTTTTCTGTGGTATTAAAAACTAAACAAGAAGCTAGGTATCCATTTCCTCAAACATTGCAGCATATATTTTTCAAGCTCATACTACAGCTCTAGTACCATTTTTCAAACCTCAATGCAAGTGCAGAAAACATTTCCATATTTCAAAAGGCATTTGTGCAACTGAGAAGCTTCCAAATGACCTTTAATTGGAAAGGATTAAGATGTAGTACTACAATGAAATGCAAAAGGGAAAGGTCAAGCAAAAAAACTTGAGAACTCTGTAAATGCCTTCCAATCAATTAATATGCTCAATAAAATATGCTCAGACATTCATAGCAGTATTTGGCACGTTTTTCACAGTTTCTGTGAAAAAACATTTTTAAAGATAAAATATGTAAAATCTGATGACAGAATAGTTTTAACAAATGTACATTTGTAGTTGATTTTGATGATAGGGAACACCAACTCTGAGTCCCAATAAGGTGAAATTTTTATTCCCTCATTAGGAAGAAAAAAACTGCACTCAATTATTATGTATTTTGACTTTCATAAATAAAAAGTCATGAAAATTAGTTTTTTCTATTTTTATATAGGTACATAACATAATATACTCCATTTAACCTTTTGGCTTATAAAGCCTAACATACTTACTACTAACCATTTAAAGAAAGGTTGCTGACTCCTGCACTGGAAAGTTTCTGAATTACATTTTAAACAACATGACATAATAGGAAAGATTAGAAAATATCAGTGCGTAAAATATTTAAGTATTTTCAATGAAATTTTTATTATATACATTAGTTCATGATACAATAAAGTTCTTACTGTAACTATGGTGAAAAAAATTTGAAAATTTTGGATCAAGACAAAGCCATTACATTGCCTTAAGTCCTTCCCTCACTGAGAGACTTACGGCACCCTTCCTGGGTTAAACTTTTCTGATCGTTTTCGTTTTACAAACAGCAAGGATAAAAGACACATTGAGAAAACAAGTTAATACTCTCAGCTCAATTATAAGAATGATTAAAAATATTTTTACCTATGAGAGAGAACTTAAAAATCTTTTTGGCTTTAAAAACTACAAATGGGAAGGAACTGATTTATACATATATATATTTCACATTTGATTAACTCTCTTTTTTAATTATACAAAATATGTTGTTTCATAAAAATAACCTGGTGTTCGACTCCCTGGAACTTTCATGTATAGCTGAACTGTATTCATGCCCAGTATGGTATGACCAAGGTGGCTTAGAAGATTTCCTGCTGATACAACACGAACAAAAGCAGGAAGTTTAGTCAGCTCATGTAGCTGCAACTTCCACCTGAAATAAAATAACAGATCAAAAGTGTAACCTTGCTGCAAATATTTATGAGAATTAACCATGTCTTGAAAATCTTGTGATCCAATCAGAAAAGCATTTAAATCTTTAAGTATTATAATTTTAAGGTCAAAAGTACCAGAGTTGTTTAACTTTTTCCAAAGAAAAAAGTCCTAAAACAGAGATCACAAAAAAAAAAAAAAAAACTATAAAAATTTATAATAATCTTGTAAAGGAAAGATGTTTATTTTTAAATTTATAAAACTCATGTTTTGATATTCTTCAGTAACAAAAATCTAATTGTAAAACCTAATAAAAATAATTTCAGAATGCTAGCATTTTAGGCTAAGACTTCCATATCAACATAAGAAAAAAAGAATGATGGCCAGTAATGAAAAAGTAGAAGACTAGGCAATTTCCAGTCCTGCAATCCTATCTGAACTTCATGGAAACAGAACTGGAGGACTTACTTTTTGTCATCAGAGAGGTCAATGTTGGTCCCAAATTTTATAGTTTTAAAAGGTCCTTTCCTTCTCCTTCCAGAACTTAAAAAAAAAAAAAGAGGAATATTAAATCCATGCCATTTGGACAGAAATACTGAGCGAACACTAAAAGTTACTTACGAATCTGAAGATGTGGATTCATTATCTGAATAGTCTTTGTGTTGTGTTCTTTTCTCATTTTCTTCCTATATATTAAGCAAAAACATTCATGCTTACTATCCTATTACAGGTTACCATTTCTGTTACACAACTAAATAACAGTCATATCTACACGAGTACTATTGGCTATGATTTGAAAACTAAGTTTCTATACCCATATTTCATAAAAAATATCCTCAATGACAACTTTAAAAAAAGAACCAAGAGAAGTCAAGCCAAATGGCATGGTACTCAACCTCCTCCATTAGCCACAAAGAAATATTAGAAAACTCAGATATTACGCAAATAAGAAAAACACATACCCTTTCTAATTTTACTGTGGACCAACAGATATTCTAAATAGTAGATGAATTTTATTTTAAATGATGTCAAGGAAATCTGAGAGAAAACTAAAAAATAACGTATAAAACCTGACAATTTTTTAAGGAAAAGAAATTCTGTAACTACGTATTCCTAGGCTTGTTATTTCTTATTTTAAAAATGAAAAGCAAAGTTTGTTTTTCTCTACAGACAATCTTTGATAAGAATGAAATCTGTAGGTTCCTATACTTGCCACAAACTCAAGAAGATAATGAAAAAAATTTAAAGCGAGATTAGGGGACAAAGTATCAAAATTATGTACAAATGCCAAGTAGCAAAGCAGAAGCACATATTCTAAACTTGTAGGAATGTGTTTGCATACAAATATTCACAGCTTTAGATGTATAGGCTTAAAAAAATTAAGATTTCTTATTTATAATTATGATTTTGTTTAGTCACTCTGATCTTGACTGTGTAGATGATACTAACAAAATTCAGGGCATATAAAGAACTTCATAGTCTACACTTGAAATAACAAATTTACATAGCATCAGTAAGGAAATTCAGTGGTGAGTAAAAACATGTGTTATTCTCTTGACAAAGGTGCCAATATAGTTCAATGAGGAAATGGTGTTCAGACAACTGGCTATCCCATTTAAAAGAATAAAGTTGGACTCCTACCTTTTAGAAAAATAAACTCAAAATGGATCAATGACCTAAATGTAAGAGCTACAACTGTAAAATTCTGAAAATAATACATAAGAGTAAATGTGTATGACTGTAGATTAGGCAATGATTTCTTAGCTTCAACACCGAAAGTAAAGCAATCAAAAAAAATAAGTAACAATTCATCAAAATTAAATACTTTTGTGCTTCAAAGGACATCATCAAAAAAGTGAAAAGACGGGGCTGCCCCTGGTGGCGCAAGCAGTTAAGTGCACACACTCCGCTGCGGCGGCCCGGGGTTCGCCGGTTCGAATCCCGGGCGTGCACCGAGGCACCACTTGTCAAGCCATGCTGTGGTGGCGTCCCATATAAAGTAGAGGAAGACGGGCACGGATGTTATTAGCCCAGGGCCAGTCTTCCTCAGCAAAAAAAGAGAAGGATTGGCAGATATTAGCGCAGGGCTGATCTCCTCACAAAAAAAAAAAGTGAAAAGACAATTCACAGATTAGGGAAAATACCTGCCAATTAAGTACTTGATAAGGGACTTGGCTGGGCATGTAAGAAGCTCCAAACTAGTTACTCCACCCTAACAAGTAAAAGGCTGAGGGGCCGGCTCTGCGGCATAGTGGTTAGGTTCAGTGTGCTCCGCTTTGGTGGCTCGGGTCTGTGCGTTCGGATACTGGATGCAGACCTACACCACTCATTGGCCATGCTGTGGTGGCAACCTACATATAAAGCGGAAGAGGACTCGCAAAGATGTTAGCTCAGGGCTAATCTTCTTCAAGCCAAAAGGAAGACTGGCAACTGATGTTAGCTCAGAGCTAATCTTCCTCAGCCTTAACAAAAAAAACCCACCTGAACAAACTGAGTAATCAACAATTCTCAGATTAGTAAAAGAAGCGAGGACACAGAGCAAACTATGGCATCCAATACTGGAGAGACAAGTGAATAATGAAAATCACAACTAACAGCAGTAGAAACCTCTGTGGATACCAATGCCAGGGTAGAAAAACTGAACTATAATTGATAAGTTGCTACAGACTCACTGTGGACATGTCTAACAGTTAAAAACTCCAGCAGGACACACTAAGAGGGGGGCCCTAAACAATATTCTGAGTTTTACCTCCAAGAGGTCGATCAAGTTCTCACAGAAAATATTAGAGAAATACCCTCTTCCACTTATGGCAGGAGGTGGGTAAAAGGAAGCATTATGGAAACACACCAGAGCATTCTGTTGTTCTTAACAATTTCTGCCCTCAGGACAAATTACTTAACCAGAGATAGACTAACTTTCTGGGATTTTATCAGGATATAACTGTCTAAGGAGACGGAAACTCTCAGCTACAGCCCACATTAGCCATCTTGTCCTGCTTAAAGCAGGGGGGGAAAAAAAACCTGAGAAGCACTAGTGAAGTTCACAATCTGCAGTACACGGTCACTGAAAGACGGAGACCTAGCCATAACATTACAGAATACCTCATCTACCCCAAAACTCTACCAATACAACACTAAAAGCCTGTTTACGGCAGTACACTATGTCTGCCTTTCAAACAAAAAATTTAAGGTATACTACAAGGTCAAAAAATTATAAGGTATACTACAAGTTTGAAGAGACACAGCAAACATCAGAACCAATCTAGATATGGCAGGGGTGCTGAAATTGTCAGCCCAGGAATTTAAAACAACTATAGTTAGTAACCAAAGGATTCTAAGGGATAAAGTAGAAAGGGTGCCAGAACAGATGGGCAATATAAGCAGAGAAAACATTTTAAAAAGAGCCGAAAAGAAATCCTACAAGTCAAAAACTATAATAAAATGAAGAATGTTTTGATGGACTTATTAGAAGAATGAACAGAGCTCAGGAAAGAATGTCTGAGTTTGAAGATAGCTCAAAAGAAACCCAATTTGAAAAGCAAAGAAAAAAATACAGAAGGAGATGAATAAATGAACAAGATATATTTGATACACAATAATGACTGAGAATTTCTGAAAATTATAGATGGATATCAAAGCACAGACCACTGAAGTTCAGAGTAAAACGAAGCAAGATAAATGCCAAAAATCTAAACCTAGGCATATATGTTCAAATTGCAGAAAACCAAAGATAAAGAAAAATTCTGAAAAGAGCCAGAGAAAAAGAAAACCTCACTTATATTGGATCAAATAAGAATTAACACCCACTTCTCTTCAAAGATCAGGCAAGCAAGAACACAGTAGAGTTAAAAGAGAAAAAAAAAAAAATCATAGAATTCTATTCCCTGGGAAATTATCCTTTAAGAGTAAAGGAGAAATAAAGACTTTTCAGATGAACAAAAATTCAGAGATTTATTGCTAGAAATATTGCCTTGCAAGAAAACTTAAAAAGTTCTTTAGAGAAGGAAAATGATATAGGTCAGAAACTCATTCAGACACAAATAAGGGAAGAGCATCAAAAAAACGAATAAGTGAAAGAAAATAAATCATTTATTTTTCTTCTTTTCTTTTTTAATTGAGATAAAAGCAACACATAATGTATTAGCTTTAGGTCTACAAAAAACATTTGAAATATGTATATATTGTGAAATGATTACAACAATAACTTTAGTTAACACCCATCACCTCTCATAGTCACAATTTTTTTATTGTAATGAGAACTTTAAAAACCTACTCGCTTACCAACTTTCAAATATACAATATAGTACTATTAATTACAGTCACCATACTATACATTACATCCCCAGGACTTATTCATCTTATAACTGGAAGTTTATATCTTCTGACCACATTCAACCATTTCGTCTACCCCTTCACTCAATCAGGGCAACCACCCATCTGTTCTCTGTATTTGTTTCTTTCTTTTTTTTTTTCAGATTCCACACATAAGTGAGGTCATACAGTATTTGTTGTTATCTGTTTGTCTTATTTTACTTAGCATAATGCCCTCAAGGTCCACCCATGTTGTCACAAATGGCAGCATTTCCTTTTTTATGGCTGAATAATATTCCACGAAATAATATTCCACACACACACACATTCTCTTTCTCTTTTCATCTGTGATGGACATAGGTTGTTTCCATGTTTTGGCTATTGTAAATAATGCTAACATGAACAAGGATGTGCAGCTAACTTTTCAAGATAGAGATCTCCTTTCCCTCAGGCACACACCCAGGAAAGGAACTGCAAGATCATATGGCAGTTATATTTTTGATATCTTGAAGAACTTTTACACTGTTTTACATAATGGCTGCACCAATTTACATTCCCAACAACAGTGCACAAAGGGTCCCTGTTCTCCACATCCTCATCAACACTTATCTCTTGTCTTTTTGATAACAGCCATTCTAACAGGTGTGAGGTGATATCACATTGTGGGTTTGATTTGCATTTCCCTGAGAATTAGTGATGGTTGAGAATTTTACATGAACCTGTTGGCCATCTGTACTTCTTTGGAAAATTATTTGTTGAGATCCTTTGGCTCGTTTTTCACTCGGCTTTTTT
>JABWHU010000930.1:121989045-122010700 GCA_014189135.1 Dicerorhinus sumatrensis harrissoni
AAAGAGACAGACAAAGTGGCTGGATGGATTAAAAAACAAGACCCAACAATGTGCTGCCTCCAGGACACACTTCTAAGCTGTCAAGAAAAACACAGGCTCAGAGTGAAGGGATGGAGGACGATACTCCTAGCTAATGGCTAACAGAAGAAAGCAGGTGTTGCCATAGTTATATCAGACAAAATAGACTTCAAGATAAAAAAGGGAATGAGAGACAAAGAGCGGCAATATATAATGATAAAAGGGACACTCCACCAAGAAGACATAACACTTATAAATATATATGCACCCAACACAGAGCACCAAAGTACATAAAGCAGCTATTAATAAACCTAAAAGGAGATATCAATGACAACACAATAATAGTAGGGGACATTAACACTCCACTGACATCAATGGATAGATCATCCAGACAGAAAGTCAATAAGGAAATAGTGGACTTAAATGATAAACTAGACCAGCTGGACTTTATATAGAGAGAGCACTCCATCCAAAAAGAACAGATTACACATTCTTCTCAAGCACGCATGCAACATTCCCAAGGATAGACCATATGTTAGGAAACAAGGAAGACATTTATAAATTTAAGAACACTGAAATCGTAACAGACATCTTTTTTGACCATATGCTATGAAACTAGAAATCAACTACAAGAAAAAAGCTGGGAAAGTGACAAAGATGTGGAGACTAAACAACATGCTACTGAACAACCAATGGATCCTTGAAGAAATTAAAGGAGAAATCAAAGAGTATCTGGTGACAAATGAAAACGAAAATATACCACAACAACTCACGTGGGATGCAGCAAAAGTGGTCCTGAGAGGGAAATTCATAGCAATACGGGCCCATCTTAACAAACAAGAGAAACCCCAAATAAGGAATCCTAAACAACACCTAACAGAATTAGAAAAAGAACAAACACACCCCCAAGTCAGCAGAAAGAAGGAAACAATAAAAATTAGAGCAGAAATAAATGAAATTGACACAAAAAATACAGTAGAAAGGATCAATGAAACAAAAAGTTCTTTGAAAGATAAAATTGACAAACCCTTAGCCAGACTCACCAAGAAAAAAAAGGAGAGAAGCCTTAAATAAATAAAATTAGAAATGGAAGAGGAGAAATCACAACAGATACAACATAAATACAAAGGATTATAAGAGAATACTATGAAAAACTATATGGCAACAAACGGGACAATCTAGAAGAAATGGATAAATTCTTAGACTCACACAACCTCCTAAAACTGAATCAAGAAGAAATAGAGAACCTGAATAGACCAATCACAAGTAAAGAGACTGAAACAGTAATCAAAAACCTCTCAAAATATAAAAGTCCAAGACAAGACGGCTTCTCTGGAGAATTTAACCAACATTCAAGGAATATTTAATACCCATGCTTCTCAAACTATTCCAAAAAATAGAAGAAGATGGAACACTCCCTAACATATTCTACGAGGCCAACATCACCCTGATACCAAAGCTAGATGAGGAAAGTAGAAATAAGGAAAATTACAGGCCAATATTGTTGATGAACATAGATGCAAAAATCCTCAACAAAATACTGGCAAACCGAATACAGAAAGACATTAGAAAGATCACACACCACAATCAAGTGGGATTTATATCAGGAACACAGGGATGGATCAACATCTGCAAATCAATCAATGGGATACACCATATTAACAAAATGAGGAATAAAAACCACATAACATCTCAATAGATGCAGAGAAAGCATCTGACAAGATCCAACATCCATTTATGATAAAACCTGTCAACAAAATGGGTATATCAAGAAAGTACCTCAATATGATAAAGGCCATATAAAACAAACCCACAGCCAACATTATACTCAATGGGCAAAAACTAAAAGTGATCAGTCTGAGAACAGGAATAACACAAGGGTGCTCACTCTTGCCACTCTTATTCAAGGGGAAGTTCCGGCCAGAGCAATTAGGCAAGAAAAAGGAATGAAAGGAATCCAAACAGGCAATGAAGAAGTGAAACGCTTGCTGTTTGCAGACGACATGATTTTATATGTAGAAAACCCTAAAGAATCCATAAAAACCTATTAGAAATAATCAACAACTACAGCAAAGTTTGAGGGTACAAAATCAGCTTACAAAAATCAGTTACATTGCTATACTCTTAACGACGAACTAACGGAAAGAGAACTCAAGAATACAATCCCATTTACATTCACAACAAAATAAAATATATAGGAATGAATTTAATCAAGGAGGTGAAAAACCTATACCATGAAAACTACAACTATTGAAAGAAATGAATGATGACATCAAGAAATGGAAAGATATCCCATGTACATGGATGGGAAGAATAAACATAGTTAAAATGTCCATAATACCTAAAGCAATTTACAACAGAATTCCAATGACATTCTTCATGGAAATAGAAGAATCCTAAAATTCACATGCGGCAACAAAAGACCCCAATAGCTAAAACAATCCAGAGATAAAGGAACAAAGCTGGAGGCATCACAATCCCTGACGTCAAAACATGGTACACAGCAAAAGTAATCAAAACAGCGTGGTAGCAATACGAAAACAGACACACAGATCAATGGAAGAGAATCGAAACCCCAGAAATAAAACCTCACAACTACAGGCAGCTAATCTTCGACAAAAGAGCAAACAACATATGATGGAGAAAGGAAAGTCTCTTCAGTAAATGGTGCTGGGAAAACTGGCCAGCCACTTGCAAAAGAATGAAAGTAGACCACCTGCTTTCACCATACACAAAAATTAACTCAAAATGGATCAAAGACCTGAAAGTAAGACCTGAAACTATAAAACTCCTAGAAGAAAAGGTAGGCAGTACACTATTCGTCACTGGTCATAAAGAGATATTCTGGAATTCCATGTCTACTTGGACAGGCAAAACAAAAGAAAAAATAAACACGTGGAACTTCATAAGACTAACGGGCTTCTGCAAGGCAAACGAAATCAGAATCACCATGAAAAGACAACCCACTAGCTGTGAGAAAATATTTGCAAACCATATATCCGACAAGGGGTTAATCTCCATAACATATAAAGAATTCACACATTTGAACAACAGAAAAACAAATAACCCAATCAAATACTGGGTAAAGGATATGAACAGACATTTTTCCAAGGAAGATATAGATGGCCAGCAGGTATATGAAAAGATGTTCAACATCACTAATCATCAGGGAAATGCAAATCAAAACTACACTAAGATATCACCTTACACTCATAAGAATGGGTATAATCACCAAAACAAAAAATAACAAATATTGGAGAGGATGTGGAGAAAGGGGAAACCTAATTCACTGCTGGTGGGAATGCAAACTGGTGCAGCCTCTATGGAAAACAGTATGGAGATTCCTCAAAAAATTAAAAATAGAAATACCTTATGATCCACCTCTCCCACTTCTTGGTTTTTATCCAAAGAACTTGAAATCAACAATCCAAAGAGGCTTACGCACCCCTACGTTCATTGCAGCATTATTCACTATAGCCAAGACATAGAAGCAACCCAAGTGTCCATCAACAGATGACTGGATAAAGAAGATGTGGTATATATACACAATAGAATACTACTCAGCCATAAAAAAAGACAAAATCGTCCCATTTGCAACAACATGGATGGACCTGGAGGGTATTATGTTAAGTGAAATAAGCCAGACAAAGAAAGATAAACACTGTATGACCTCTCTCATATATAATATGTAAATATTACATATTTGGAATTATTATGTATGGAATATAAACTAACACATGGACAGAGAGAACAGTTTGGTGGTTACCAGGGGGAAGGGGTTGTGGGGTGGGAACAAGGGGTGAAGGGGCGTATTTCTATGGTAACCGACAAATACTAACGTATAAGTGGAATCTCACAATGTTATAAACTATTATGACATCAATTTAAAAAAAAAACTATGTCAGATTTCTTTTTGAGGTGATCAAACTGCTACAAAACTGACTGTGGTGATGGCTGCTCAAATCTGGGAATATATTAAAAATCACTGAATTATACATAAATGTGAGCAAACTGTAAGGCATGTGGATTATGTCTCAAAAAAGCTGTTCAAAAAAAACGTGGACCACCATCTGCAGGGGGCGAAAATCTCTACGGTGTCACAGTATCATTAAAGAAAGCGTTCCTTATTCTTTGATTCATCTATTTTGTGTGGGAAAATGAAACCCATCTGAGAAATACATATCTGATGCCCATTCCTCTAAACGTAGCAAAATATGGCTGCTCTCACAAGAGTGGCTGGTAGTCTGTTAAATCTGTCAAGTCTTTCTGCCATTCCCCTTGTCCCTCCCACCCACTTTATAACCTCCTCTATAGTCAAACTAAATGCTACCAGAAAGAAAACAAACAGCAAGGTTTTCCAGGCTTTGGTGTTTTCTACCAAATATGATTTAACCCATTCTCTGATTTCCGACCCCAGAGAAGGGTCAATCACAGAGAAGTGGATAACTCTGACAAGCAAGACACATCAGAACAGAGAGAACACTAGAGATATGCCTCTCACATAAAGCACGTTGCAGAAAAATGCTTTTCACATCTGATATACTGCTAAGGTATTACCATAATATTCAAGTATAAACAAAGTTCCTTACAAAACTATTTTTTAGCTATGTGACTATATCACCTTTTACATAATTTCTATTTCTTATAAAACCAAAATATTACTTCAGTTTTCTAATTTAGACAGTAGCCAACCATTTTCACTTTGTGATAAATTTTCTGTACTAACCTGCAAGCCTTCAGAACTTCTGTGGAACTTGAGTATATGGACACAGATATTGACGGTATGATCTGAGGACCTGGTTTGTGGGTAATTATAGGCAGGTCTGTTTTTTTAGAGCTCTGTGAGTTCTCTAGCCTTTCGCCATTAATTGTGTGGAACATACTATGAGGACTGTTAAGGCTTGTATCACCGTGTGTGGTTGTTTGCTCAATGGATTTTGGAGAAGGTGTTGCGATGGAAATGACTGAAGAGGGTGAAGAGGCAACAGAATTATTAGGCTTTGTATGAATAGCTGGGTGAATATTATTGACTTTATCAGAGGTTCCAGTACCCACACTGTCATTGGCTTTTCCAATCAACAAGGCAGAGATCTGAGGATTGTCTGAAATCAGTAAATTTGGTGACACAGAATTTCCATGGTTAGGGTTACAAACCGATTCTGTTGTCAACTGGTAAACATGATTAGAAACTCCCTTGACACCAGCACAGCCATCAGGTGTGTCTCCAGAATGGCTGCTTGTTTCAGGCATCAAAGATCTACTTCCTGAAGGTGTGTCCTCTTTGGTAAAGTTAATGCCTTGTTGTCCACCTGAGGTAGCAATATGAGAGGAGAGGTGATTGAGAGCAACTCCCTGTGTTACTGAATTACTAGGCAGAGTTTGATGTCCAGTCTGTTTCTGAGTACTAGTACTAGCTTCCTGGAAATGCTGGGCAGATCCAGTGGGAAACTGAGGTTGTTCATCATTAGGTCCTGCCAAATGTGAACTCTGACCTTTGTGAAGCCCCTAAAAAAAAAGAAATAAAGAAATTTAAAAGATTTGTTTAAATCTAATATTATGTAAACTCAGAATGCATATACAGAACAATACCGAGGATTTAAGATGGTAAATAAAAGCAAAACAACCAAAAAGAAACAATTAAATGTCTAACATAATTTAACCCA
Source organism: Dicerorhinus sumatrensis harrissoni (assembly GCA_014189135.1). NCBI lineage: Eukaryota > Metazoa > Chordata > Mammalia > Perissodactyla > Rhinocerotidae > Dicerorhinus > Dicerorhinus sumatrensis. Next base: position 121,994,727 of record JABWHU010000930.1, read on the forward strand.
AATCCTAAAAATTATTTTAAAAGCTTCCATAATTAACCGATTAAAGTGATTAGTATCTTTAGGGAAAATTATGTAACCAGTCTGCTTAATTTGATTCCATTTATTAGTGTGCCAAAATATTTCTTCACATAAGGCTTTGAGGACTTTTTTCATCAATTCTGAGATATTCATTTTTATCTTAAGAGAAATGTATCAGTAAATTAGATATGGGAAAACATACACGTGGTCATTACCAATTAAGGCCACGAACACAAACTCAACAAACTGACTCACTGATCTACAACACATTATAAATTTAATATAGGTGTATTTATTAAACCTAAGATTACCAGTGAACCTGTAATGTAAATTTAGCAGCTATCCTCAAGGAGGCAACATTATTCAATCTCCGTTATTTTAAGGAATAACATTTGGATCTACCACCTTCCCCCCTCACCTCCCACAACTAAGTACAGTGTCCTCACTAATGACTTGGGAACAGAGATAGCACTTTCTCCCAAATTCATATAATTAGGAAAATATACTGATACCTTTAAAGCATTCTGACGGGGCAGTTTATCATAATTAGTAAAAGTTCTAAACTCAAATGAAAATTTATGTCATGGAATGAAAATATACAATGAATTAAGTAATTTTTACCTGAAATTTGTCCTTGGTGTCAGAAACTGCTCTAAGAGAAGATTCTCGTTTTATTTTACTGATAAAGTAAGTAAGAAACTAATTTATCAGCAACACCAATTAAATTAATATCAGAATACTAAAAACAAGAATTTAATAGTTTCCGAACTACTATAACAATAAAAGCGAAAAGTAGTTAACTTCTCTGGAGTTACAAATATTATAATTCTACATTAACAGATTTTTAACTTAGAACTCCATATTAATTGGAACCTCAGAATCCCAGAAAAAATTTTAGAATTGATGCTTTCTGAGTTGGTAACTAGTTCAGTAACAAGGCTAAAAACCTTTTTGCTTTAATGTGAAATGGAATTTGTCAATAACAACCTGTAAAGTAACAAAAATTGAACTCACAAGTTATATATACATTAGTCACTTTTAATCATATAATTAAAATCCTCTATCATGCCTCTGACAACAAAGATTAACATTTAAAACCCCCTAAACTAACAATATAATGTTTTTAATCAGGAACATTATCTATATTTTATCTACTTAATATTGGAAACATTAAAAATGACACACATTAAGAGTGCAAAGGGATACAATTTAATTTTAAATAATTAAGTAAAATAACAACCAAACTGAGATAAAGTTCTTGTCAAATAAAAAACTATTTTTATATAAAGTAAAAATAGTGAATATTGTAATATAACCAATACTGAAAATATCTTTCAAAAAGGGTGTGGGTAGGCAAATCAAAAATTCATTCATCATCATCAAAACTGACTCAGAAACAATTAGAAAAGAAGCATCCAAGTGAAAAAGTAACAACTCTATTCTACAGATCAAAGTATTTTGAGTTTATAAATTCTTTTAAAGAGAACCCCTGATGCAGTGAAAGCAAAGGGAGACCTGATAACAGACTACAACTTTCAATGTATTCCTTAACCCCTACTCAGTAGGCAACCCACACACAAGCCTAATGGACTATAACTACAATGTTGGCCCTAATAATTAGCTGATCACTAAGCCATTATGTATAAAGGAAAAAATCCTAGTAAACCAGACTAAAAATTAAAACTAAGAATAAAAACAAAAGACAGTGGCTACACACTTCAGGGAAGATCCCTTAAAAATCAAGTTACCAAAGGTGAAAACCATAAAGTTCAGGAAAAAAAACCAGAAAAGAAAACAGAACACCTACAATACAGACTTAAAAAGACCAGTATCTAATAAAAAAATTGCTGAATATAAAGGAACAACCCCCCCCAAAACTATGTTTGAAGAAACCAAGGCAGAACACTTTCCATAATGATGAAAATCTTTTAAGTTACAAATCCAAGTTCTGAAAACCCTCAATAGAATAAACCCAGAAAGAATTTCCCCACCCAACATATCATAATAAAAATTCCTAAAAGGTACAAAGAGAAAATCCAAAAGCAGCAAAGAAAATGACTCATCACGTTAAAATGAAAAGTGATACGATAAACACAAGACTTTCCACAAAAACTGGAATCCAGGTATCAGCGGAATGACAAGTCAAAGACTCATACGAAAACAAATGCTGAGGCTGGCCCCGTGGTGTGGCGGTTAAATTTGCACACTCTGCTGAAGTGGCCTGGGCTTCGTGGGTTGGATCCCGGGCATAGACCAACTCATCACTTATCAAGCCATGATGTGGCGGTGTCCCATACAAAGTAGAGGAAGATGGGCACATATGTTAGTCCAGGGCCAATCTTCCCCAGAAAAATAAAAGAAGAAGATTGGCAAAGGATGTTAGCTCAGGCCTAATGTTCTCGCACAGAAAAAAGAAACTAAATGCCAAAATGAGAACTCTGTGTAAAGTGCGAAACAAAGGAGAAATACATACATCTCTAAAAAAGAACCAGCTAGCACAGGGATACAATTACAACAACAAAATACTAACAGATATAATTTAGCTGAAAGAAAACATCATCAGATAGTCACTTAGAAGAAAGGAATGGCACTAGAAATTTAAATATGTTGATAAACGTAACAGCTTGTGTATATACACATATTTTATTTCTTGTCTTTAAAACATATAAGTATTTAAAGCAATCATCAGTGTATTATTGGGTTTACACATATATAAAGTAATACATATGGCAACAATACAACAAAGAAAGGAGACAAAATGGATGAAAGTTGCTTTTCTATATTTAAAGAAGAATTCAAAGTTACACCAAAAAATATTTGCTAAACACAAAAAAAGCAGTAAATATGGAAGAACTTAAAACAGATATAATATAGCTAGAAAACAAAAAGCAAAGGAGCAAATGGATTTTAGACCACCTTAATGATTACATTAAATACGAAGGGACTGAATATTCTCCAAAACAGGCAAAGACTGAAGATTATCAGACAATTAAAAACACCAAGATGCAGGCGCAGCGCCGCCACCGCCATGACTTCCGAGGCCAGTGTGGAGCAGATCAAGGTCTCAGCTGCAGAGAGCTTCCAAGGTACTGCATGCAGAATGCCTACAAGGATGCCCTGCTGGCTGATGGTCAAGCCAGAAGCAACCTCTTAGCAGAACCCAGATCCTGTGCTTTACTCTGAACACTGTAGGGAAGAAGTTCACTGAGGAATGCTTTCAAGTGCAGACTGATGAATAACTGCCTCCAAATCTCAAGAAAATACTTTTCTCTAGCCAAACAACTGAGATATTTCAGCCCTTTCCTGTGGCCTGGTCCCATAGACAAAATTCTACAAAACCTGACGAGTCTCTACTCAAATAAGGAAATTGGGTGAAGCAGTAATTTTAAATAACAACAGCCTGGTTCTTTTGAGGAAGTGCTTTGTATTTAAGACAAACTAAAATGTTACCACCAAATACACCAAAACACATCTCTTTCATAAGTGAATTACTGGTGTTTCTATACCTGGAATATTATATATGTTTTATTTACTGGATGTTTACATTTTAGGAAGGAAAACATTTTTGTCTGTTAAAAAATTGGATATTTGGGAGCCAGCCCAGTAGCGCAGTGGTTAAGTTCTCAGGCTCCGCTTTGGTGGCCTGGGGTTCACAGGTTCGGATCCCTGGAGTAGACCGACGCATGGCTTATCAAGCCATACTGTGGTGGCATCCCACATACAAAATAGAGGAAGACGGGCACAGATGTTAGCTCAGGGCTAATCTTCCTCAGCAAAAAGAGGAAGATTGGCAATGGATCGTAGCTCAGAGCCAGTCTTCCTCACACATACACAAAAAACTGAATATTTGTAATTTGTTGTTCCTAACATTTTTATACCATAACAGTTCTTTTCTCACAAATTTACAATTTCTAAATGAAGGCAAATAAATATAAAATGGGGGGAAGAATAGGATTTACTAATCAAATGATGTCTTGATTTTTCTAAATGAGAAGATTGTTTTACTTTTAACACTAAACATGGGAGCTGTTTCTCAGTGAACTTGTTTAGGAAGATTAATGTTAGGTTGTGTATTATATTACTGTGTGTATGAAGTAGATTTGGTCTTTGTCTTAAGTGCCTCTACTTTATGGTTGTGTTATACTTTAAGAAAAATATTATAGTCTTTCATATCTTTAAAAAAATGTTTAGAATATGACCTAGAGAACACTGAAAATGATTAAAAACGAAGTAATGTGAAAATAATACAACCTAAATGCATTTTTAATGTCACAAGTGTTTGAAGATGTGTCTTTGATTTAATTTGAGACACTTTTAAAAAGGATACTTCGTAATAATCTTTCAAGAGCTTGGAAATAAAATTTCTGCTTAATTCATCAAAAAAATAAATAAATAAATGAAAACACCAAGATTCAACTATATGCTGTGTGCAAGAGACACTTACCTTCAAAGAGATGAAAACGTTGAAGGAAAAAGAGTAACAAATGATACACCACGCAAGCAGTAACCAAAGAGAGCTGGGATGGCGATATTAGGATCAAATGACCATTACAGAAAAAAATTTAACAGGAAAGGAGAAGGAAATTTCTCAATAGAAAAAGAGTTACTACATTGGATATATTTTCTTAAAAACTGCAAAAACATATACACACATAAGAGAGCCTGAAGTACATGAAGTAAAACTTGACAGATGTGAAAGACAAATACAAAATTCAACAATCATAGCTGGAGATTTCAACAGTGAATTGTCAATGACAGATAGAAAAAACAGTCAAAAAATAAGCAAGGATATAAAAAATTAACCAACACTATAAACCAAGTTACCTGTCATGTAATAGTACACTCTACTCAGTATCAACAGAATACACATTCTTTTCAAGTTTACATGGAGTATTGTCATGACAGATCACAGAGGAGGAGAAAAAAAGAAGTCTCAATAAAATTACAAAAGTTTAAATCACACAAAACCTGCTCCCTGAACATAATGAAATTATATCAGATATCAAAAATATTAAAACCTGAGAAATACCTAAATTTTGAAAGTAACAGAATTCTAAATACTCCCTGGGTTAAATTAGAAAATCACAATAGAAATTAGGAAATACTGGGGCCGGCCCAGTGGCACAAACGGTTAAGTGCACGCACTCTGCTGCAGTGGCGCAGAGTTCACTGGTTCAGATTCCGGGCGCAAAGTGACGCATCGCTTGTTAGGCCATGCTGTGGCAGCATCCCATATAAAGTGGAGGAAGATGGGCATGGATGCTAGCCCAGGGCCAGTGTTCCTCAGCAAAAAGAAGAGCATTGGCAGATGTTAGCTGAGGGCCGATCTTCCTCACAAAAAAAAAGAAATTAGGAAATACCTTAAACTGGATGAAAATGAAAACATAATATATCAAAATTTATGTTTAAAACAATACTTAGGTTATTTATAACTTTAAATACATTGTCAAGAAGAAAGGTCTAACATCACTAAAGTAAGCTACCACATTATGAAGCTAAGAAGATACCAAGCTGAAAATAAGTATAAGGAAAGCAATAATACAGATCAGAAAAAATTTAATGAAGTAGAAAAAAGGAAAACCAAGGGAAAAAAGTTCAGCACCAAAAAAAACCCAAATTGGTTTTTGAAAAGATTAACCAAACATAAATTTTTAACACTAAGTAAATCAAAATAAAAAGTAAAGTTTACCAAATGGAAAAAGAAAGAGTTGACATCACCACAGATCCTATAAAAATACTTCTAGCACAAATTATACTAATTCTACAAAACCATCTTTAGGAAATATAGGAGGACAGAATATTAACCAACTCATTTTAGGAGGCCAGTATTACTCTAATATCAAAAACCAGAAAAAGACATCACCACAGAACAATATCTCCCTTGACGCAGACCAATATCTCCCAACATGCTTGACAAAATATTAGCACATAAATCAGCAATACATAAGAAGGATTACACAGCACGACCAACGAAGCTGTTAAAGCTGCAAACAGCTTTAACAACAGAAAAACAATCAATATAGTCAATGAAATGTACTCATTACACGGAGTAAAATCAACATAATACTGCGCTATTAGAATAGAGACAAACACTATCTAAACATCTCAGTGAAGACAGAAAAGGGATTTGATGAAACCCAACATCAACTCTCAGATAAGTAAGAATAGAAAGAAACCTCTTCAACCTGATACACGGCACTTATCAAACCTACAGGTAACATATTTAATACTGAGATGCAAAAAGCTTTTCCCATATATTAGGACCAAATCAAGGATATCTGCTCTTAGCCCTTCTATTCAACAATTTTACTAGAGGTTCTTCTAAGCTAGGTATTCAGGCAGAAAATTAAGGAGATGTTTGGAAAAAAGTAAAAATGTCTCTATTTATGCAACCCACCATCTTGCACTAAAAAAAAAATCAAAGAAAATATATAAAAATATTACAAAATAAATGAGTTGAGTAAGGTCTCAAGTTATACCATTAATCTACAAAAATCAATTATATTTCTATATTCTGACAAGAAATGATCTGAAAATAAATTAAGAACATAAGTGTATTTATATAGTCTATTCATAACCATATAAAAACATGTTAAGAGAAATTTAAAAAGAACTAAGTAAATGGAGAGATATTATGTTCATGGTTTGGAAAAACTAATATTATAAATACGGCAATTAGCTCCCCAAATTGACTTATACATACAATAAAACATAAATATTTTTATTTTACATACATAAAATAAAAATGCCAGGAGGCATTTTTTGTACAAACTGACATACTGACACCAAAATTTATAGGACAACACAAAGAATATAGTGTAATCAAATTAACTTTGAAAATAATTAAAATTTTAGAGATATTATTATTCAATTTCAAAACATACTATAAAGTTATAGTGATCAAGACTATGTAGAATTATTAAAAAAAACTATCAATTAGCAGAACAAAATAGAGTCTAAAACTACATTTACAACTTGGTAAATTAATTTTTGACAAAGCTGGTAAGGTGGAAAGGATAAAAGTTTTCCATAAATTGTGGTGAAATAACTGGATATCCATTTACAAAACAGATATCCTAAAAAATATACAAAAAAGTTAACTCAAAAGGATACACAGAACTAAAAGTGTGAAAGAGAACTATAAAATTTCTGTAAGAAAATATAGTAGAAAATCTTTCTAACTTTGGTTTTGGCAAAGATTTCTTATATGGGATACCAAAAAGACCATAAATTTTTTAAAAATTGATACCAGACCTTCATTAAAGTAAGTATTTCCATTTCAAAAGACACCATTAATAAAGTAAAATACACCTCGACTTCAAGGAAATACTGGCAAAATCTATGTCACAAATAAATCTTGTTCCCAGAATATAGAAAGAACTGCATATCATGACAGGAAGAAAAAAAGTCTAAATATAAAAATGGCAAATAAGCACACAGAAATTATTATTACTAGAAAAATACAAATTAAACTTCAATATGAACCATTATATATCCATTGACACGGCTAGAATCAAAGACTATCAATATCAGGTACTGGCCAGTACATGAGTTAAGTGTAATCCTCATACTTTGCTGGCAGAAATGTAAATAAGGGGCCGGCCCTGTGGCTTAGCGGTTAAGTGCGCGCGCTCCACTACTGGCGGCCCGCTCCACTACTGGCGGCCTGGGTACAGATCCTGGGTGTGCACCGATGCACCACTTCTCTGGCCATGCTGAGGCTGCGTCCCACATACAGCAAACTAGAAGGATGTGCAACTACGACATACACTTCCTACTGGGGCTTTGGGGGAAAAAAAAAGGAGGAAGATTGGCAATAGATGTTAGCTCAGAGCCGGTCTTCCCCACAAAAAAAAAAAAAAGGAAAATAAAAGTAAAATGAATTCAATCACTTTGGATAATAGTTTGAAAGATTCTTAAAAAGTTAAACATGTATCACATGACACTGTAACTCCATTCATAGATAGAGACATGAAAATACACATCCACAGAAAGAGTTTTACATAAATGTTCACAGCAGCACTACTGATAATATTTATAATAACCAAAACTAGAAAAAATCATGTAATATTCCTAAATTAATGGATTAAAAATAAGAGGTTATATCCAAAGCAATAAATAAAGGCTAAAACAAAACAAAACAAAAAGCACATATCATTTCATTCATTTTAATCCCCATAAAAGTAAACCTTGGGGGGCCAGCCCAGTGGCGCAAGCAGTTAAGTGCACACGCTCAGCTGTTGCGGCCCAGGGTTTACCAGTTTGGATGCCAGGCACACACCGATGCACTGCTTGTTAAGCCATGCTGTGGCAGCGTCCCATATAAAGTAGAGAAAGATGGGCACGGATGTTAGCCCAGGGCCAGTCTTCCTCAGCAAAAAAACAGGAGGATTGGCATCAGATGTTAGTTCAGGGTGGTCTTCCTCATTAAAAAAACAAAAAAAAAGTAAACCTTGGGATGGCCCAGTGACATAGTGGTTAAGTCTATGCACCCTGCTTCAGCGGCCTGGGGTTCGTAGGTTTGAACCCTGGGTGCAAACCTACACAGGGCTGAGGTGGCGTCCCACATACAAACAGAGGAAGATGGGCACAGATGCTAGCTCAGAGCGAATCTTCCTCAGCAAAAAAAAAAAGGAAACCTTAAAGACAAAAAGCAAATTAGTGACTCCCCAGGACAGAGACAGAAGTGGGGACTGAATGCAATGGTTACAAAGAAACTTTCTTGGGTTATGGAAGTAAACAGAGACAGTGTTGTGGCCACAGACACCCAACAAAATACATTTACAACACATTAAACTATATGCTTCCAACGGGTTAATTTAATTCTACGTACACAATATACCAATAAACTATTAGGGAAAAAAACCAAACGACTGGATCACGTCATTCATCAATCCAAAGCTTTCATATAGTTTTCTCACTCACTCAAAGTACAATCCAGTATTTTTATAAAGATGTGTTAAAAAGGGTCTGGCTATCCATCATTGCACAAAACTCACAAAAGTATTTATTGCTAGCTCATACTACTTAGCCATGCTGGCCATCTTAAAAATGAAAACACAACATATTAAAATTTGTGAGATGCACCCAAAGTAATGCTTGGTGGGAAATATAGGACAATCAATGCATATAACAGAAAAAAAGAAGGATCTGAAATCATTCATCTAAGTTTCTGCTAAAGGAAACTGGGAAAAAAAAAGAGCAAATTAAATCCAATGTAAGCAGAAGAAAAATTAAGAATTTAAACAGAAGTCAATGAAATTGAAAACAGAAAGTAAACAGAGAAAAATGAATGAAACCAAAAGCTGGTCTTTGAAAAGATCAATAAAATCAGTGAGGCCACACGAATTGAAGAAAACAAACTCCACAGGACAGAAATTACTAATAACAGAAATAAAAGATGAAACATTACCACAAATCCCATGGTCATTAAAGGGTAATAAAGAATATTCTGAACAACTCCATGCTCACAAAGTGGTAACCCAGATGAAAGGGACCAAGTCCTTAAAAGACACAATCTACCAAAAATGACACCAGCAGAAAGAGATAATCTGAATACGTCTATAATTATTAAAGACATTGATAAATAATTAAAAACTTTCCATAACAGAAAGCACCACTGTGCCTAGATGAATTCACTGGCGAGTTTCACCAAATATTTAAGGAAGAAATTACACCAGTGCTCTATAACCTGTTCTGGAAAATAGAAAAAGCGGAATATTTCATAACTATACTATAAGGCCAAGATAATGACTACTCTAATACCAAAACCCAACATTACAAGACATTACCAAAGACATATAAAAAAAGAAAACTACAGACCAATGTATCTCATGAAAATAGATGCCAAAGTCCTCAACAAAATATCAGCAAATCAAATACAACCATATCCAAAAAGAATTATACACCAAGGCCAAGTGGGATATATCCTAGGTATGCAAGGCTGGTTCAACATCAGAAAATCAATCACTGTAATCCATGACATCAACAGACTAAAATAAAAAGAAAAATCCTAACAACAGATGCAGAAAAAAACATGACAAAATGAAACACACATGCATGATAAAATTACTCAGTGAACTAAAAATACAGAGGAATTTCTTCCACTTATTAAGAAGATCTACAAAAACACTATGGTTAACATACGTGAGAGTGAGAAACTCAAAGCATACCCCAATAAGATCAGGAACCAGGAAAAGAGGTTCCCTCTCACCACTCTTTTTCAGCATTGTACTGAAAATCTAGCTAATGCTATAAAACAAGAAAAGGATATAAAAAGGATACAGATTAAAAAGGATCAAATTAAACCCTTTGTTTGAAGGTGACATAATTACCCATGTAGAAAGAAGAATCAACAACAACTTCCTGAACTTAAAAAAGCAACAACATAGGAAGGTTGAAGGACACATGGTTAATACAAAGAAGTCAATCACTTTCCTACACTAACAAAGAACACGTGAAATTTCAAATTAAAATCATAATACCATTTACATTAGCACTCCCCTAAAAATGAAATACTTAGGGATAAATCTAACAAAATATGTCCACGATCTAAACAAAAAAAAGTACAGAACTATGATGAAAGAAATCAAAGAACTAAATAATTGGACACATATTCCAGATATCCATCGACAGGAAGACTCAACACTGTTAAGACGTCAGTTCTTACAAAACTGATCTACGGATTCAATGCGTCCAAATAAAAATCCTAATATTATTTTTATGGATCTTGACAAAGTGATTCTCAAGTTTATACAGCTCTCCATATAAAGACCCAAAACAGCCAACACAATATTGAAGGAGAAGAAGAAAGTTAGAAAACCCACACTACTTGATTTCAAGACTTAGTATAAAGCTGTTATTAATCAAGGCAGTATGGTAGCAGATAAATTGATCAAAGGAACAAAATACAGAGCCCAGGAATAGATCCACATAAAAATAGTCAACCAATTTTTCATAAAGCAGCTAAGACAATACAATGGAGGAAAGACAGTCTTTACAACAAATGATGCTGGAACAACTGGGAATCCACATTCAAAAAAACTAATCTTGACACAGATCTTACAACTTCACAAGGATGAACTCAAAGTGGATCATAGACCTAAATTTAAAATGCAAAAGTATGAAACTCCTACAAGTTAACATGGGGGAAATCTAGACACGTTGGGCATAGCGATACAACTTCAAAGGCACTATCACGAAAGAAAGAAGTGATAAGGTGGACTTCATTAAAATCAAAAACCGGTTCTGTGAAAGACATTGTCAGAGAATGAGAAGACAACCAGACACTGAAAGACAATATTTACAAAAGACTATCTGATTAAAGACTGTTATGCAAAATATAGAAAAAAACCCTCAAAACCCAACAATAAGAAAATGAACTGATTAAAAAATGGGCAAACCAACATCTACCTCACCAAGGAATATATACAAATGGCAAATAAATATATGAAAAGATGCTCCAAAAATCACTAGAGAATTGTAAATAAAAACAATGAGATACTACTACATCCCTATTAGAATTACTAACACCCCAAAACACTGTGGCCATAAACTCCGTATGTTGAAATTTAGTCCTCAATGTGATGGTACCCAAGGTGGGGTCTTTGGAAGGTTAAGTTATGAGGCCAGAGCTCTCAAGAAAGGGATTACGCTCTTATAATAGAAACCACAGAGAGTTCCGTGCTCCTTCTGCCATGTGAGGATACAATGAGAAGACAGCCAACCAGCAATCAGGAAGATGACCCTCAACAGACACCAAATCTGCCAGCAGCCTGATCTTGAACTTCCCAGCCTTCAGAACTGTGAGAAATAAACTTCTGTTGTTTGTAAACTACCCAGTTGATGGTACTTTGTTTATATCTGCTCTGACTAAGACAACTGTCAAATGCTGGGAAAAGCTAGAGCAAAAGAAGCCTCATTTATTGTGAGTGGGAATGCAAAATGATACAGCCACTTCAGAAGACAGTTTTTGAGCTTCTAAAATCAAACTTTTAAACATAAAACCGAACATACTCTTACCATATGATCCAGCAATCACACTCCAAAGTTTTTACCTACATGAGTTGAAAACTTATGTGCACAGAAATCTGCACATTACAGCAGCTTTATTCATAATTGAAAAAACATGGAATTAACCAAGAAGTCCTTCACTAAATGAATGGATAATAAACTGTGCTAAATCCAAACAATTAAATATTATTCAGTCATTCAAAACAACAACAGCTATCATGGCAATGAAAGACACAGAAGAACCCCAAATGCATACTGGTAAGTGAAAGAAGCTATTCTAAAAAAGTAAACATGCTATAATTTCAACTATGTCACATTCTGGAAAAAGGAACAGTACAGAGACAACAATAGGATTTGCGGTTGCCACAGGTTCAGGGGAGGCAAGGAGGAATAAACAGATGAAACACAGGGTATGTTTAGGAGAGCGAATCTATTTTGTTTGATAGTGTGAAGGTGGATGCATGTCATTACACATTTGTCAAAACCCATACAATGCATAACATAATGTAAATTACGGAGTTTAGTTAATAATAATGTGTTAATACTGCCATTATCAACAGTAACTAATGTACCATACTATTACAGGATAAGAGAGGAAACTATGGGTGGCGGAAGTCTTGGGACCTTTTTGTACTTTCTCCTCAAGTTTCTATAAACCTAAAAGTGCTGTAAAATGTAGTCTATTATGTTTACAAAGAGGTTGTTCAAGAAATTCCTATCTCTACATCATAACCTTTAATGGCTCCAGGAGGCCCTCAGGATAAATCAAGCCCTTCACTTAAGCCTCACTTTCACCCTCTCTCTTCATAAACTATACTTTAGCCACATTTGACCTGCCATTCTCCTTCCAAATTCTCTCTATTTCCCGAGACTTCAACATCTTGGTTCTCCTAAGCCACTTTTCCACCATACTGCAGGTCACATTTTATTGTAATTTATGGTAAGTGAAACTTTACTAGTCTTTTTATTCCATTAAAATAAATGCTTAATACTTGGCATAGTACTGATCTTATTTACAGACTATCTAACATAATTTATATGTACATTAATATATATATCAGATAAGCAAATACACTCATGCAAGAGACTGAGCTTACAATGTAGTACTTATACTGTAACACTTAAAATTCTCATAATTATGAATTACTTAAAACTAGTTTTTAAAAGAGAAATATTCCTTAAATTTTTATTTATTCTTCTCAAAATGAACGCAAGCCAGAGAAAAACCATTATGTAAGAGCAAACAAAGCAGCTAATCTTTCTATTACCTGAGCGGAGTTAGTTAGCTGTTTTCTCCATGGCTCTTCTGTGCTGCTGGTCAGGTTTATGCAGTTATGAGGTAGACTGAGTGTATTTTGCTGCAGGTAAGGCACATTTCCATTACTTCCACTTCCTGTTATATAATTATTGCCTACCAAAACAGTGTCTGTACTCCCTAGCGTTTTTGATGTGCCACAAGGAGCACAGCCTGCAGAAAAAGGTCCACTGGACAAAGGCTTTTCAAAACAAGCAGAGTGAACTTCAGGCTGAGAGATACTAGGTACTCTGGGAAGAGCAGAATGTGGTTGCTGACTAGAGACAGAGTTTGTAGGCAGTGATGAGTCAGCTATTGGCCCATTAGGAATTCCAGCAGTTTGTCCTGTTTGTCTCATCTTCGAAAACAAAAACGAAAACCTGCTTGTGTGACTTTGAAAATGTATAATCAATACATCCCTAAATTTTATCATAATATTTAATCTCTCTAGGTTAAAACACACACATTTTTAAAATGAAATACTATGTTCATATGGGTAAAGCAGAAATTGTTTTCATTATATAGTTAAAGAAACCTTTTTTTACTACTGGTGTAAGGGAAAAAGAAAGCTGCTGAGGGCCAGCCAAGTGGCATAGCAGTTAAGTTCACAAGATTTGCTTTGTCGGCCCAGGGTTCACGAGTTTGGATCCTGGGCACGGACCTTCACATCGCTCATCAAGCCAGCTGTGGCAGCATCCCACATGCAAAGTGGAGGAAGACTGGCACAGATGTTAGCTCAGGGACAATCTTCCTCAAGCAAAAAGAGAAGATTGGCAACAGATGTTAGCTCAGAGCCAATCTTCCTCACAAAAAAAAACAAAAGACAGAAAGCTGCTGAAATTATGGATGAGTCCATAATTTACAGGCCTTATTTTCCATCATGAAGAAAGGGATTTCTAATTTCCATTCTATTACATTATTGCCAAATTTTTGATATCAAACAATCCTTAAAACATCTCCACCTCAAAATGAATGCTTTGTTAATTATAAAATAATAAAAATAAGCCCATAGAACAAACCTGAAATATAATGAAAAAATGTATACTATACCAAGTGTTTTGTTCTAAATTAATTTGTGGCTATTTTTTAAAAAATGAAAAAAATTTGTCCATTAGTAGTATTTGAAGCTCAGTTATATAAATTCTACTGAACACATGTACAATGTAGGAGTGAGCACTAACAGCAGAATAAAAATGGTGTACATACTTGTTGCATTAAGACAAACTGACTTTCCAGCTGTTCCAGCATCAGTTTCTGTGCCGAATTTAAATTATCTCTATTTGCACGCAGCTGTTCCAAGTGCTAGAAGAATGAAAAGGAAGAATACAAAGTTAAATCCAAGAAATAAGACACTATTAGGCAACCTGTCACTGAAAAGACTACAAAGTCAGAACCTTTGTGTGGTCAAATATAGTGATTCCTTAAACAAAAGTAATCAATCCCAAGATGAACTCCTTTCAGAAATCTAAGAAATAAATGTAAAAACCAAAACCGTATCTGATGGTTATTTCTGTATTTTCAGTTAAATATATTATGTGGAAAGGAAATTATGATCTTCACAGAGACACTATTTAACCTTAAAATGTATTACAACAAAATTCTTTAAAAGCAGTACTGTTTGTAATGGAAATATTGGGAATGACCAAAAGCCTAATAACAATAATCTGGTTAAATAATGGGTGGCCTCAATGGAGTCTTAAATGCAATATTAAAAGAACAAAGAAGCAATACATGAAAAAGTCTCAAATACACATCTTTAAGGACAAAAAAAGGAAAGTCCTGAATATATACATAGTGTTCTACCTACATTTGTATAAAAAAGACAAAAAGGAATCTATGAGACAAGCGTATTTTCTTGTGCATGTACAATACACCTCTAGGAAAAAAAGTACAAAAGAAGCTATTAACATTGATTATTTGTAGGAAAGGGAAATTAAGTGACTAGAGGCAGGAACTAGAAGGAGCCTTTAACCTATGTACTCTACCTGCTACTAATTTTCACATTTCAAACACATGAATGTATTACTTCCTTAAAAAAAGGTAAAAAATAGGGCTGGGTTGGTGGTGTAGTCGTTAAGTTCACATGCTTCATTTCAGTGGCCCGGGATTCATGGGTTCAGATTGTGGGCGATCAAAATTGGCCACTCTGAAATATATCTCTTTACCTTGATTATTTTCTCTGACAGACATTTGACCTCCCCCACAAACTGCCTAAAGATTTTAACATAAAAGATCTATTCCAGGAAGGAGTTACTGTCATTTGATGGCTGTAATATAATGTAAAATAGATGTTACAACAGGAAAGGCACCAACAAGCCCCTCTTATCAACAATTCCTGTGTCTCGGGCCACATTCTCTAGGTGGCCCTGCAAGGAGTCGCCAGACAAACACTTACATTTATAAGGGAAATCTCCATTTGTAAAGGTATCTCCCTCTCTGGGGGGAAGAGGGGATGGCCTCTCTAGACACTTATCAGTGTGAAGGATGAGGCCTTAAATCTACATAATAACCTTACTCTTGTTTACTGTGCTTTTCTGGTAATCTCCTGTAAATGACTCCCCTCACCCCCAACATCCTCCTTTGTCATTGGCTGAACATGGTATTTAAGACGAGAATTTCTGCTATTGTGTTGAGAAATGCAGTGTCCCTG
>JABWHU010000930.1:122030421-122051006 GCA_014189135.1 Dicerorhinus sumatrensis harrissoni
ATACACTGTCTAGACAAGACACACTGAGATCCAAAGACACAAAGGGGTTGAACATGAAAGGATGGAAAAAGACATTCAAGGTGAATAGTAATCAAGAGAGAATGGGGTAGCTATACTAATATTCAACAAAATAAAAGTAAGTAAAAAATTTTATAATAGACAAAAATGGATATTTTATGTTGATAAAAAGGGTCAATTCTTGAAGATATAACAATTATAAACATATACACACCAAATAACAGAACTCCAAAATATAAGAAGTCAAGTGACAGAGTTAAAGAGTGAAACAATTCTACAGTCAGAGTTGGAAATATCAATTCCACATTTTCAATAATGAATAAAAATCAGATAAAAGATCAATAAGAAAATAGAAAACTTGAAAAGACTATAGACCAATTACACTTAAGACACACACAAACCCCCCGAAGAAAACACCTTCTTCCAAGTGCACATGAAACATTCTCTAGGACAGGCCACAAACCAAGTCTCAAACATTCAAAGTATGAAATTCTACAAATTAAATTCTCCAACCGCAATGAAACAACACAAGTCAAAAAACAGAAAGAACACTGATAAAAAATTATGAGTACATGGGAATTAAACACCATACTCTTAATCAGCCAATGAGTCAAAGAAAGAAAGCACAAGAGGAATTAGAAAATATCTAGTGACAAATGAAAAAAACCCACAAAATAAATTTATAAGATGCAGTGAAATAAAGTGTTCAGAAAGAAATTTATGCTTGTACGCAGTTCCACGTTAAAAGAAAACACATCTCAAAATCGATATCCTAATGTTACATGATAAGGAACTAAAAAGTGAGGAATATCCTAAACACAAAGCCAGACAGAATGAAATAATAAAGATTAGAGCAGAGACAGAGAACAAGAAAACAACAGATAAACAAGGAAGCCAAAAGTTGAATCTTTGAAAGGATCAACACTGACAAACAAGTAGACTGATAAAAAAGAAAGACAAGGGGCCAGCCCAGTGGCACAAGCGGTTAAGTGCACGCGCTCTGCTGTGGAGGCCCGGAGTTTGCAAGTTCGGATCCCGGGCACGTAGTGACACACTGCTTGTCAAGACATGCTGTGGTGGCATCCCACATCCCATATACATATATAAGATGGGCACGGATGTTAACTCAGGGCCAATCTTCCTCAGCAAAAAAAAAAGGGGGGGGGAGTATTTGCATGGGATGTTAGCTCAGGGCTGATCTCCGCTCCCCCACACACAAAAAGACAAAAATAACAAATCATCAATTAAAGTGAGACATTACTACTGACCTCATAAAATAAAGTGTTAGGAGAATATTATTAAAAAGCGTATGGAGTCAGCCCTGATGGCCTAGTGGTTAAAGTTTGGCACACACTGCTTCGGTGAGAGAAATGAAGATTGGCAACAGAAGTTAGCTCAGGGCAAATCTTTCCAAGCAAAAAAAGGAAAAGAAAAGAAAAATGGTATGCCAAAAAATTAAATAACCTAGATGAAAAGGACAAATTCCTACAGACACATAAATTATCAAAACTAAGCTAAGAAGAAATAGAAAAATCTCAACAGACCTATAACAAGTGAAGAGACTGACTTAGTATTCTAAAATCTCCGAGATTGACTTAGTATTCTAAAATCTCCAAACAAAAAAACACTATGGACCAAGTGGCCTCAATGGTGAATTCTACCAAACATTAAAAGAAAAATTAAGATCAATTTTTCTCAAATGCTTCCCCCAAAATGAAGGAGGGAAGACTAACTGAAGCATTCTACAAGGTTAGTATTATCTTGACACCAAAACCAAAGACACTACAGGAAAACTACAGACCAATACCCCTTAGGAATACCAATGCAAAAATTCTCAAAAGAATACTAGTAAATTGAATTCAGCAGCACCCTAAAAAATTACACACCATGACAAAGTAGGATTTACCGCCAGAATGCAAGGGTAGTTCAACACACACAAATAATTCAATGTAATACTGTGCATTAATAGAACAAACTAAAAAAGGACAAATGATGAGCTCCACTGATTCAGAAAAAGACTGACAAAATTCCGTACCTTTTCACGATAAAAATAGTTAGCAAATTAGGAGTACAGGAGAAATACCTCAAACTTTATGAAACACGAAAAGTGATTACAGCAGCTTTATTCTTAATTGCTACAATTTCGAAGCAACCTTGATAGCATTCAGTAGGTGAATGGATAAATAAACTGCGGTAAGATGATGAAATACTATTTAGCACTAAAAAGAAATTAGCTATCAAGCCATGCAAAGACCTGAAGGAAGATGCATGAAGGAACCTTAAATGCATATTACTAAATAAAAGAGCCAATCTGAAAAGGCTATATATACTATATGATCCCAACTGAATGACATTCTGGAAAACGCAAAACTATGGAGACAGTATAAAGATCAGCGATTGTTGTTAGGTCTTGGGGGGAGGTAATGGGGTGAACTGGCAGAGAACAGAGGATTTTTATGGCAGTGAAAATACTCTGTATGATACCATAATGACAGATACATATCATTATACATTTGTCCAAACCCACAGAACGTACAAACTAAAACCCACAGAATGTACAAACTAAGCATAAACCATAATGTAAGCTATGAGCTTTGGGTAATGATGACAAGTCAATGTAGGTTATCAACTGTAACAAATGTACCACTCTGGAGGAGAATGTTGATAATGAGGAAGGTTATGCATGTATCAAGGCAGCAGATACACAGGAAATCTCTGTACCTTCCCCTCAATTTTGTGATGAACCTAAAAATGCTCAGAAAATAATAATAAAGTCTTAAAATTAGAAAAAAATAGTCAACACCATATTCAATAGTTAAAGAATGAAAGACTACTACCTAAGATCAGTAAAACTACAAAAGATGTCCATTTTCACGACTGCTATTCAAAATTTTACTGGCAGTTCTAGCCAAAGTAATAAGATAAGAAAAAGAAATAAAAGGCATCTGAATTGTAAAGGAAAAAGTTAAACCATCCTTATTTGCAGATGACATGACCATTCTAACCACTAATTCAACTTCTTTGAAAGAGGGCTATTCAGGCTATCTAATTCTCTGCCAATAAATTTTGGTAATTTTTGTCTTCGAAGGAATTGGTCAATTTTATCTAAGTTATCAAATTTGAGGGCATAAAGTTGTTTAGTCATTCTCTTATTGTACTGTTAATATCTGTGGAATGAGTCATAATATGTTGGTTAGTTTTATGTGTCCGATGGACTAGACTAAGAAATGCCTAGATAACTGGTGAAACATTATTTCTAGCTTTATCTGCAAGGGTGTTTCTGGAAAAGCCTGGCATTTGAATGCAGAGACTGAATAAAAAAGGCTGCCCACCCTCACCAATGTGAGTGGGCATCACTCAATCCATAGAAGGCCCTAAAAGAACAAAAAGGCAGAGGCAGGGCAATCTTGCTCACTGCCTACTTGAGCTGTGACAGCTATTTTCTCCAGCTTTTGGATACTGGTGCTCCTAGTTCTTGGGCCTTCAGACTTGAACTAAAGTTGCTCCAGCTTGCAGACTTCTAGAAGCCTTATCAGCCTCCACACCTCCATGAGCAAATTCCTATAAAAATCTCCTTCAACACGTTTTATAAAAGTGTTTGTATATGTATATATAAGCACACACATATATCTCCTATTGGTTCTGTTTCTCTGGAAAACCCTGGCTAATACAAGTGACAATACCTATTTCATTCTTCACGACGGTAATTGTGTCTTCTCTATCTTTTCTTGGTTAGTTGGGATTGAGGTATATCAATTCTACTGATCTTTCCAAAGAACTTGTTTTCAATTTTGTATATAGTCTCTGTTTTTTCTTATAACTTTCCTTTATTCCTGATTCTATCTTTCTTAGTTCTTTCCTTCTGCTTGCTTTAGGCTTAATTTGCTCTAATTCTCCCAAGGAATAAGCTGAGATTATTGATATTAGATTTTTCTCATTTTCTATATGAGCATGTAAACTATACCTTGCCCTCTAAGCAAGTCTGCTATTGCGTCTCACAAATTTTGAGAGTTCTTTTTCACTTTTATGTATTCAAAATATTTCTAGTTTTTCTTGTAACTTATTTTAAACCTACAGTTTAGAATTGTGCTGTTAAGTTTTCAAACATTCAGGAATTTTAGCTATCTTACTGTTAGTGACTTATAATTGCATTGCATTCTGAGAATGTACTTAATATAATTAACATTCTTTTAAAGTTTTACAGTGTATTTTATGAGCCAAAAGGACACCTATGTTGATGAATGCTCCATGTACCCATGAAAACTTGCTATTAATGGTGTGTTCTATATAGTCAAGGCAATGCATAATACAATTGATAACACTGTTAGACTGACAAGTTGATTGATCATACACTGTTCAAGGTGTCTTTACGAAGGTTTTTCTCTGGTTGATTATTCATTTATTGAGTAAGGGATGTCAAAAACTCCAATAATGGTGGGTTCGTTGATTTCTCTTGTCAGATCTGTCCATTTTAATCTCACATGTTTTGATGCTCTGTTGTTAGTTGTACACATTTAGGATTGTTACGCCTTTTTAGAGAATATTTTTCTACATTCCTTTACTTACAAGCTGTCTCAGTCTTTATTATTGAAGTGAGTTTACAATACACATTCCGTACAAACCTAACCCCGTATTCAAGTATGTAGTATGTAGGAATACTGTAACACTTCCAAGTGGAGTGCGGCTATCTTTTCACAGAGTAGTCCCAATTTCTCCTTTCTGTCCCTACAATTGTTATTTCATTTTACACATGCATATGCCATAAATACTCAATATATTGTCACTATTAATGTTTTGAAGGGACATCTATTGAGACACATATTACTTAAGGATAAAAAAAGAAAAGAACTTATCTTAGTTCTTCATTCCTTTTCTGGGAATCTTTGAAACCAATATTCAAATTTCTGATCAATATTCCCCCAGTTAATGTCTGCCTAAGAAAGCATTTCTCCTGCACATTTAATAAATTTTTCTTACAGAAATTTTTTCTCATTTATAGAAAAAATATTAACATACAACAGAGTTCCAATATATGTATATGCAATTTGCTCTATTAATGATATATTACATTAGTATAGTACACTTATCACCACAATGAACCAATACGGATACATAATTATTACTGAAGTCCATCCTCTAGCCAACCTCATCATCTTTTACCTAACGTCTTTTGGCTGTGTTCTAGGATACCATATTATATTTAGTCATCCTCTCTCCTTGAGCTTCTCTTGACTATGACAGTTGCTCTGATATTCTTGGTTTTGATTAGCTTAATAAAAGAATCTTCCACCTAGAATTCTGTAACCAGTGTAATCAGAGAAGAACTGCAAATTATTTACATACCTCATATATACACCTATGAAAGAGGTACCGTGTAAAAAGTGAAACTACCTAACTACTAGGAAACATGTCAAAGAGTCAACATCTTGATTGGGTTAGTGTTGCAAATTGGTATTTCATTCCATTATGATTAACTGGAATATTTTTATAAAGAAAAACTTCTGTTAAAAGTTATTTAGTTACTCTGATGTGCAGTTTATAGAAGAAAAACTGAGTATGTGTTCACTGCATTGGCTCCCAATTTTTGTTAGTTTTCTGAATAACAGGTTTATTCACCTTTAGATGAGCAATATTTTTTTAACATGAATTCATGAAATGCAACATATTTAATGGACTTCAAAATATTTGCAATTATTATTTCTACTGATGTTTAATTTACTCTATTTTTGGCCAATAGAGTACTTCTGAGTTCACAGCATGACTCTAATAGCTTCATTTGTAAAGCTCCTGGATATACAGGAGCCTAGATATTTCTGAATGAAAATAATACTTGAAAACCACAATAATATTATTTTGTGAATAATATATAATACATACACTGTGGATAGTGATAACAAAATGGAGTAACATATGTTGAGGCTTCTAAAATGGAGCCGGGAGGCCTTAAAGAAATGGGTTTATGTAGGCACACCATATCTCTACCCAGATGCAATTTAACTTTGTGTGTGTGTGTGAGGAAGACTGGCCTTGAGCTAACATCTGCTGCCAATCTTCCTCTTTTTGCTGAGGAAAATTGGCCCTGAGCTAACATCCGTGCCCATCTTCCTCTATTTTGTATGTGGGATGCCACCACAGCATGGCTTGATGAGCTATGTGTAGATCCACACCCAGGATCCAAACCTGCAAACCCCAGGCCATGGAAGCAGAGAGTGTGAACTTAACCACTATGCCACCAGGCCAGCCCCCTGGAATGTAACTTTTGAGGTGCGCTTCACTGTTATCATCTTGACCTTCTTTCAAGAAATATGCTTACTCCTGAGATAAGAACTTCTTGCCTTAGAGATGGCCTTAGCAACCAGTCATGTAGCCTCAAAATAATAGCTGTTGCCAACATCAGTCACAAATTTTGCAAAACAACCCCATGTGATTTATCTCTTTTTGCCTTTATAAACCCTTGTCTCTTTTGTCTTCCTCAGAGCACAGTTTGGGTTTTTACCTTAATCTGTGTCTCCTGAAGTGCAATTCTAATTGCCCAAATAAATATCTGCTATTGGAAGTGTGCTAAATTTTTCCTCAGCTGCCAACACAAACACACAAGGCTCTATGTATATTAGAACAGCAATGCAAGTATTTCTAACCATATGACTACTAAAAGAAGTTTTAGATTTTTTTTAATCTTTAGTGTATATATTACCAGCATATAGTGACGTTAGTCAAGGTTATTTTGAGTAACTTCTTCCTATGTGGTTATTTTACCAAATGAATGTACAATATGGTTCCCTTAGTTAATTTTACTTTTTTTTGGTTTTTTGCCTTTTAAAAATTTCCTTCTCCTGATAATAATGTAAAACACATCCACAAGCTCTAAAACCAAAACTACAAAACAAATGTAAGCCCTGAGACTTGGTTTCTCAAGCATATGACTTAAGCTTTGACTGCAGAGGTATCCACTTCAAAGTGTGATCTACTTCAAAGGTGACTGCAGAGGTATCCACTTCAAAGTGTGATCTACTTCAAAGGTGACTATCTCAAATCAACACACCACCAGCACATGATCAGATAAAGAACCAGGCCAAGTTCCCTACCCCCTCTCCACTCCTTTGCTTTAGAGATGTTGGTTGATTTAGATAACTGACCATTTGGCATGCTTGTTTTTCTCTTACCAAGTTTTAAATTTCTGTTCTTATGTTTTAAATTTACCAATAAAGAGCGAACTCTCAAAACCCTAGGGCACCACCCTCCACCCCAATATACGCAGAACCCCAGGCCCACTCCCTTTCCGTTTTTTCTACTTGGCACCTCACTGTGTGCCTTGTGATTTCCAGGACCCATGAATAATAAACTTCTGCTCTTTCAAAGTTTCCTGAGGGTTGCCGCTGAGTGCATCCTGCAATCATTGTAAGAACCACCATAGAGCCACAACAGTGTACTGACAGGCTGAGATTGGCACACAACAACAAAGTACAAGTTGAGAGAGCTACACTGTATTCATGTCCATTTAACCATGCTATTCCCATCTTCCCATGGATAAGCATTTATTAAAAATTCTTATGATTTACCCTTTTGATTCTTTTTAGTATGAGCACACATACACCCAAATAAATTATAGCATACTATACACTCTCCTTGATCTTTATTTAATATATATCACAGGGATCTTTCCAAAGAATATACAGAAATAAATATTCCTCATTCCTGTAACATGTGAATAGATTGCACTGGACAGTACAAAATATAATGTATTTTATTCAACTTCTTCCCAAGTGATAAACATCTGAGTTATTTCAGTCTTTTCCAGCAAAGCACTTGATCTCATTAATCTGTTTTTTATTTTCTGCATGATATTCATCACATTGCATGATTATTATCTCTTTCCCCATGAGAAAATTAGTCTCTATTTTTCCAGATGGCCTAAACTAGTTATAAACATCACAGGTAATAAATCAGATAAATGAATGAATATATAGTAAAGACCACAAAATAAGAACTAAACGATGGAAGAGAGCAACATTTATCTTACTTGAAAATCCTAACATTTCACGAAGTCCAACTATAAATTTAATGAAATGTCCTCCAACTTACTCATGGATGGCTAATTTATCAACAAGGAGAGAATGAAAGACAACTAAGGTGCTTACGACAAAGCACTACGTTTCCTTAATGACACTGGGGGAGCACAATATGTGGAGTCCAGATACGTCATGGAAATAGGTCAAGCAAAATACATGCCAAGTATACAGATAAATCTCAAAATGACTTCAACCTTGAGAAAGGGTGAAGCAGAATCATACCAGGCCTTATAAAACATGAAGACTAATTTTAAATCACGCTATTCCTTCACTGGATTATGGTGATCCATCCCAGTATAAGAATTTAACAGGAGGAGAAAAGGAAAATTGAAGCAACCCCAGAAACTGAATTATCTCTGGTATGTTTTCATACATAGTGTCTGGCTTTCAGTAAAGAATTCAAAGCAAATTCAGAAAAATTAAGTGAAAACCAAGGAGAGAAAAAAGCAAATAGTAGAAACAAGGCAACGGGAGATTCAGATATTGGAGTTATCAAACACTGACTTCCAAATTAACTATGATTAATATGTTCAAGAAAATAAATGATGATAATTTCAACACAAAATTGGCAACTATGTAAAAACTCCATCAGAAATTTTAGCAAAAAAATGGAATAATTGAAATTAAGAACTCAAAAGTGGTCTAACTTGCAGAGTAGGTACAGAAAGAGAGAAAATTAGCGATCTGGAAAATACATCCAAAGAAAATATAGATAAAAGGAGAGAACTAGAAATAGAAAATACAAAGAAAAATAGAAAAGATACAGTGAAAAATGCAACACACAAGTATTTAGACAGCCAAACAATGAGAGAAAGACAATTGAGGAAAACCAGTTTCTAAAGAAATAATCTCTCTGCATAACATGAAAGGATAACAAAGTATAGATTCAAGAAATATGACAAACCACAAACAGGAAATCATAAAGAAGTAGGATCATGGTAGCAAAACTTCAGAAAACCAAACACAAAGAGAAATTCTTAAGCAATCAGCAAAAAACAACCCAACAAAACCAGCATGAAGGTGCACTTAACCTTCCAAAATTAACATTAACTTCATGCAGTTTCCCAAAAGGAAATAAAAATCTGATACAATGGAACACAAATTTCAAACTGTGGAAATAAAATAGAATTCCATACCCACTGAAACTTTCATCAAAAGAAAAAGGAAAGAAGGTTTGTAATTCAGAGTGGCATAGGCAGACTGTGACATGCCAAATCATATTTAATACTACTAATATACTTCTTTAGGAAATGTTTTGACAGGAAGAATTTTAAAATAAAAAAATTAAAAAGGATATAGAAAACTTGAACACAACTCTAGCTTATCCAAGAACAACATAATATACCATCTTTTCAATAAAAACATGGATCACTAACCAAGACTCATGATGTGGCCCCACAAGCAATCTAAAAAATCCAGTAGATTCAAATAACAAAAAGAGTAAACAGCATATTTAAGATAGAAATCAATAACAAAACAATCAGAATATTTTTATATCGTTGTATATTAATCAGGACCTTACATAAACCATAGATCAAAGAAACAACAAATTGCAGCTGAAATTAAAAAATATTTTGAAATAAATAACAAACACATAAGACACTAAACTTGTAAAATGCATCAAGACATGTTTAGAAAACCATTACTTTAATTCACATTGTTATTTAAAACTAGAAATCAACCACATTAGTATGTCAAAAGTTTGTCAAAACAAGTATAACCATGATTCCAAAATCTCCAAAGGAGCTTACAAAAACAGTAAAAACTAAAAATCAATCTCTGTCATGAACACAGATGCAGGAACCTTACACAAAATATTAACAAATTAAAACAATAATATTCTGTATCAACGAAATTAGGATTACTTCAGGACCGCAAGCCTGGGTTACCATTTGAAAGATCAATGTTAAAGTTCAATTACAGATAACATGTAGCAAACAGACTTTTCTTTCTCTCTCACTAAATCCAGCTAAAATCACTCAACATTACATATAAAATAAACATAAAATTCTTCAAAAGATGGAAAAAAGAAAGTGAATCAGTTATGATATTTGGACCCAAGGAACAATATACAGCAGTAAGTTCTATGAATTCTGTTTGTTGGTTTTGGTTTGGTTTTGTTCACTTTCTTTTGTTTTGCCTCAAATATACCTTACTGAGTTCTGGAGAAGTCACAAGTTGGAAACACCAACAGGTACAAACAAAAAGAGCCTCAAGAAGAGACTGATCTTTCTAGCCTAAAGACCAGGAAAGCAGCAACCAAAGACAGAAAACTTTTAGACAGTAAATTCTCTAACTCCAGAAAAGACCACATGGTTCCACTCCCACCTTCATCACTAATCTACAAGTGAAATAAAATGCTATGCCACTGTATATACATATTGTGCCAATGTCAATTCCCAGTTTCGATATTATACTACGTAAACCTGAAGAAATGGGTCAGAAGGTACACTGTGTGTATGTCATATTGGCAACTTCATAATAAGTTTTTGAAATAATTTATAATTGTTTCAAAATAAGGAGTTTGAAAAAATCAGTATAACTCACGAGAACAACAGAATAAGGTAAAATCTTATGTTCATCCAAAAAGCTTTATAAACTATCTCAATAGCCATTAATAAGTAAAAAATAATAATTCTAGAAAATTTCAGAAAATATAATTATCAAGTGACAAGAAGATGACACTGTAAGGAGAAAATCAAGTATTTATAATAAGAACTTTCATTTACACATGAAAATTAGACAAATCAAAAAGTTGTGCATATATTACCCATAGAAAACTATTTTTTGTTTCAAATTATTTTAACAGACCATAAACATTTAGAAGTAGAATTTTTTAAACAGGAGAATTTTCTTTAAGAAGAAAAAGATATCCACTGAGATTAAGAATTCTTGTACATACCACAAGAAAGTATACTACCCACGTTTCCCTTTCTAAGAATATATTCAGTTCAGACTTCACGCCCCATTCTATTTTAATGGCATCAAGTATATCATTTAATAACAAACATTTTAATTTTTAAAGATTCAAATGGGAAAATTCTGTAACTTCATTGATTAAGATTCAAAAGTATAAAATTCATACTTTTCCTTCTTTGAATGTTGCAATAAAATTAAATAGTTTTAATATCCTACAGTATACAAACGGTCATAATAGATTAAATGTACTTAAAATCACTTTCCCTACATCAAACAATTAGTTAAAAAAACATAACTAATAAAAAAAACCTTTATGTATGATAATCATATAAGAAGGTTGACAATACTCAACATGCAACCTATAAAATAAAATAAAAAATTCCCAGATTACCAGGATATCCTACCTGGAAAGCATTTCAACACTGATTCAGTAAATATAAGAACTTGGGGTATGTGGAGGCAAGGGGCTGGGGAAGGAGGAGAATGAGATTCAGGAAACTGATACTAATTTTTTTAAAGCTCCTCATGATACCTACTCCATAAAGTGGGTTTGGGAACCAGTTACTTAAATGATCTTCAACTATTCCTATTACATCCATTTATAATATGAATAATGGAAGATGCATCTTCCCTCTTTGGGGAATAATTTTGCATAATATCTACCCTCACCCCATTATTTTATACTTGGACTAAAAACAAAAGAACAGACTTCACAGATTTTTACTATATAAGGTGGAGGTTTTTTTCCTAAAAAGCAGCTACTAAATATATATTATATCTCACAATTGAAATACGATCACAAATTTTCAACTACTCATTATGGATAAACTGTACGTATTTTTTTCAGTCTCCTATCAATTCCCTGATTTTCTACCACAGACTATAAATTTATATGTTACTATAGTTTCTAATCTGATAACCAAAAAAAATTTGTGATACATAAAATATTCTAAAATTAAACTGAATTAGTCTTAAAAACCCACCTTGAAATAATGGTAATAATATCAAAAGGTGACTATACTGTGTGTTACAAACAATGTTTAAAAGAATATTTTAATATTAGAGAAAAAAAGAAATCTATTCTAAGACAATGCCTTATTACAACTATTCATAAATATTTTGAAAAGAAAACTAGATATTAATATCAAGATGGCATAAAATTTCCTAATTACAGTCATTTCACAGCTTGCAGATGACTCAAGTTTAAGGAAAATATATTAAATGACAGTTCCTAGTATATAGTAAACAGAATGGTTTGGAAATTTATTAAACCGCAGTGACTTGAAGGTAGTTACAAAAACTAAATGCATATTGAATATAAACTTCAAATTCCTTCATTTCTCTTGTACAATCTCGTCAGTAAGCAAAATTTCAAAGACATTTAATGCATGTAAAATATTATATATATGCAAGAGTATGTACCCAGAACTCAATTAAATTGACTGATATTTATTTCATTTACAAAATGATATTGTGTTCTATAATTTATTTCACTTAAAGCACGAATGAGGATTTTGTTGTTAGTTCTTGTTCTTGTTTTAAGTACAGTAAGTTAAAACACTTACCTGAGTTTCATACAAGTGGGCAATATGAAATTGAACTACAAAGGATCATGGAAAAGGATTAATTACAATACAGCTTTAAGGTAAGGTTTAAGGTAATAAATAAAAAATAGAGATATTAGAAAACAAAGAAATGCTAAAACTATAGATTATAACTTTGATTCAGGAGTGCAACTTTTGTTTTTAATAAAATATACAAATAAATCTATTAAAATGAGCATGCTTATTGTAAATCATTATTAAATAAAAATTTAATCCACTTTTAATTCCAAAAAACATTAATATACATTAAAAATGTTAAAAATAAACAGTAAATAAGTATACAAAGTTCGAATCAGCAATATTAAGTAAATATAAACTTTAAAATGTATATATTTGACATGATATTCAAAAACTTTCACCTTAAAAATAGAGTAAAACTACTATTTAATAAAAACATGTTTTTTTAAAAGTACACAAGTTTTCCCTTTACAGTAAACCTCATATAAACAACATCTCCTAAAAAAGTCATAGATCAAGACAACATTAGTAAAAATACAGAGAAGCTGACTTCCTTCTGGTTCTTCAGAATTAGGTGAGTTTTACTTAAAGAAGAGAAAAAAGACAAATCACCTAAAAAGCAAGATTATATTAGGTATATCTGAAAAATCAAATAAAAGCAAAACATTTTTGCTTCTTTTTTTGAAGCTCTTCCTGATACCCAGTTCCCAATGAACAGAGCATGAATGATTCAAAGAAGACCATAAGGATCAACAAAACTTAATCACAATAATTATAACTAAATTCTAGCTATTCGAATTTTATGATTTTTATTCATCTATGTTAATGCTCTTTTCTTGTTTAGTTTTAGGTTTTCACCAGGAGAACTTTTCAAATTTAAATGATAATATTTATGTATAGAGATTTTTTTCAAGAAAAGGTTCACAGCAATCATGAAATTATCATTAAGATAAGTATAAGACATTTCCTTTTCTGGCCTTTCCTTCTCCCTCCCTCCCCATCCCTCTTCTCTTATTCTCTCTCAGTGAATGACATAACGATAAAATTCTTTCTAGGAAGCATTAAAAAAATTAACCAATTCTTAAGCTCAGCTCTTAAAGAATCTGATTCAGTGATCCTGTAGTGTGAAGGCATAGAAGGCTGTCTGAATAAAAAGTTGCCCAGCTTTCTATGAACTTCTCTACATCCAGATTACATCCAGAATGAAGAATACTACACTAGATTTCCACAAATTCCTTTCCATAAAAGAGGAATATTACCCGCATATTTTGTAATTAATTTTCAAATCAAACTACTTTTTGGTACAAAGTTACTGCTCTACGTAAGTGGTTACATATCACAAGTTAACTAATCACACATGAGGGAGAATAAAAATATCTTCTTTAGAAAGGAGAAAAACACTATCACAAGATGATGATAACAAAACAAAACAAGACAACCTCAACTAACAACAAAAAAAAGTCCCATATATACAAAAAACCTCTTTATTTTATAATAAAATAATATATTAAATTAAAAGATTGTCTTCCCTTTGCCAACATAGCTTTCCTTACCATATCAAGTCCAGGTAACAGAAATCTCATTTAACTGCATTATTAGAGGAAACTGGATTATAGATAAAAATGAGGAAAAAGACATGAAAAATCTATATCCCATTTTCCCCATCTTCGTACACATGTAATAAAGATAATAATGAAGAGGAAAACAGCTAACTGGCACCCTAACATCATCTGAACTTCCTCCAGATTCAGTCTCAGGCCCTATGACCTGGCCTCCCAATCCCATCAGATACAGTGTAATCTTCTGTAAGGTGAAAATCTCCTATTTCATTCTTAAATATACTTTGCGAGAGGAGCATAAACATATAACTAGGAAAATGCTCAACAAGGCAATTTTCACTTATGTAGACTGAAATTTTGATAATACTGCAAAAAATTTCTTGAAATTTAATCTTTACTCAAACATTATTTTTGGAATACCAGGATAAATATTATCCCAAAGGACATTCTTATGATGAAAGTTTCGTATTACCTAGTTCTTCTCAAAAATATTAATTGTATACATCCATCTTAGAAGTCCAAAAACAATACTTCTTACTTAATGTAACTGTATATTTATAATTTATTCATGAATAAAAATACACTTTCCGTTCAGTTCTTTTTTACTTTACTTTGAAACTTCTGATCTCCCCCATTTCACAAGCATAAGTAAGAGTTTCAAAGACCAGTAATGACCTGTGGACTATGCAAATTCTCAAAGACATTAAAAAGAAGGAAGAGAAGTTTTCAGTTTAAAAAGACAGACATTATAAGATAATAATAACTACCCAATGATACCTAGCACAAAGTAGGCAATCACTACATGTTAGCGCTCTGCAAGAAACTGGACATTTCTATAGTTGCCAAGTAATCATGTTGATTATCTTTAAAACAAAACAACAAAAACCCACCCGAATTAATTGTCTTAAAGTCTCTGAATCAGATTTGTGCTCTCCCATTCTTATACTCAATAACCAATAGAAACAAAGATATAGTAGATTTGAAAAGGCATTCATGGTCATGATTTGAAATGTCCTATGAATATTCTATTCCTCAAGAAGAAAAAAACAATTATACATAGAAATACTTACTTTCAACACTGGACAAAGTACAGGGATTACAGTCAATCAAAGCTAACTGAAAATGCTGTTAAGAGAAAAGTGAAAATATTAATGCACTAAATTTAAAGTTGCAGAATATCAATTTTATAGTTTAGGTTTTTAAGGTCTAATATAAAATAATGAAACCATGTTATACAACTAAAACATGGTAAAGCAAATAAAATTACTATCATTGAAAATCTATTGTGGAAACTGAAGTGTTATCAAGCTACTTCCATGATATAGGTAAGAAGAGAGAACGTGCGGAGAAACAAACTTATTTAATTATCCTTATTTTTATTAGTTGAAAAGAAAACTTTGAATATTCAGTATTCCAGTAAACAAAAATGTAAGTTATAGAAATGTTTAAACGACATGTGTTTCAATTCATTACACAAAAATCTGAAAAGGTCAATGGTATCTTTTAGAACATCAATAATTATCTTAAAGTGAGACTTGACCTTTAGAAACCAAAAGACAACTCTGAGAATTATCTTGAAGAATAAAAAAATATATCTGCTTTTACTGATTCTTCAGTATCACTGTATTTCAAGACATTTAAAAATTGTAACCATATATATGTTATAATGTATATATAAATAACATACATATATTATAGCTCTACATCTAATCCTATCAGGTAAGTCTAAACAATGTAAATATACTTATAACTCTGTAGACAGATACATGTGTAAGATACATATGTCAGATATATATCTAATATTTATAAGCTAATAGATATATAACAGATATTACTGATAATTACTGTTAGTTAATACATATTAATGTATGATTTATATTATATATCTCTAATCTATATTATAAATATATAACTCATTATCTACAGTGTTATTACTAACACAAATAACATAACACTAATTATTATTAAAAACACTAACATCTGACATCTATTATTTATCAACATAAATATCAGAGGTATAGAAACTATTTAATAGAAGACAACAGGCACTTGAATTTTTTTGAGTTAAATAAAAAATAAGCCCCTTTCAACCATTCTATAAACTATTCCCACAAATGTACATTTAATTTTCAAAGCCTCCATTAACTTTTCAACAATTAAAATAATCAACTATGATAACAATAAGTAATGGTCATTAAAAAAGGCAAAAAAGGCAAATTATTTAAAAAATCAACTACAAAAGGGTCATTACTTTCTACAATGCACATATCTAAAATCGTAAGACATAATGATACTCTATGTTTGAAAGGTCAAGTTGTACATATTGTCCAAACAGTATCTTCTTTGTGAAAAAAAATCTTCAGCAAGTTTTTAAGAACTATGTTTCTATGTAAAAACTATGTTTCTATGTTCGATGTTTCCATGTTCTATGTATGTTTCTATGTAGAATCAATGTGAAACCACTGTGGAACCAAGCCTAACTATGCTTCCTCAACTAGACTCAATTAACAACAGCATTAACATAAATCATAAGCAAAGAACGCTTACAAACAGCATCATTGGTAGGAACACTGTAGGTAGTATACACAGGCCTATTAACGCTAGAACATGGTAAGCAGTCAACCTTTTCAACAAATGGTATTTGAAAAATCAAACATCTCTACATGGAAAAGGATAAATATGGACCCTTACCTTACACCATATGCAAAAATTAACTCAAAACGGATTAGAGATGCAAACATAAGAAAACTAGAAAACTCTTAGAAGAAGACATAAGAGAAAATCTTCATGATACTGATTTGGCAATGATTTCTTGGATATGACAACAAAGGCATAGGCAACAAAAGGAAAAATAAACTTGGATTCTTGAAAGTTTTTAAAAAGTTTTTTGCACCAAAGGAAACTTCAAGAGAGTGAAGAGTGAAAAGAAAGACATCAGACTGCAAGAAAATATTTGTAAATCATAGATCTTACAGGGGATTAATATCCAGAACGTGTAAAGAACCCCAACAACTCAACAACAGGAAAACAAAGAACCCAATTCAAAACAGGCCAAAGAATGTGTGTAGACATTTTTGCAAATAAGATAAAGAAATGGTCAATAAGAACATGAAAAGATTCTCAAAATTAGTCATTAGAGAAATGTAAATTAAAACCACAATATAACTTCAATTCATTCCGATTAGGACAGTTTAATTTAACAAAAAAGAAAGAAAAAGAAGTGTTGGCAAGGATATGGAGATTCTGGAACCCTTGTGCATTGCCAGTAAGAATATAAAACGTGTAGGCATTATGAAAAAGTTTAGCAATCCTCACAAAGTTAAATATACCATACAATTCAGTAATTATACTGCATGGTGTATTTCCAAAAGAATTGAAAAGAAGGGAGTCAAACAGATACTTGTACACCAATGTTCATATTCATAGCAGCATTATTTGAAACCACCAAAAGGTGGAAAAACCCAAATGTCAATCAACAGATGAATGGATAAACAAAATATGTCATATACATAACAATGGAATGCTGTCATTAAAAGGAATAGAATTTCCGGGCCAGCCCAGTGGCATGGTGGTTAAGTTCGCATGCTCTGCTTCTGAAGCCCGGGGGTTCTTGAGTTTGGAACCGTAGCACGGACCTACATGTTGATCATCAAGCCATGCTGTGAAGGCATCCCACATACAAAGTGGAGGAGGTCTGGCACGGATGTTAGCTCAGGGACAATCTTCCTCAAGCAAAAAGAAGAACACTGGCCACAGATGTTAGATCAGTGCCAATCACCTTCACCAAAAAAACAAAAAACGGAATAGAATTCTGATATATGCTAGAACATGGATGAATCCTGAAAATACTATGTTAAGTGAAATAAGCCAGACATAAAAGGACAAACACTGTATAACTCCACTTATATGAAGTACCTAGAACAGTCAAGTTCCCAGAGAGAGAACATGGAGTAGACAGTATCTGGGGAAAAAAGAGAATGGGAAGTTACTGTTTAATGGGTGCAGAATTTTTGTTAGGATGCTGAAAAACTTGAGAAATGGACAGTGGTGATAGCTGTAGAACACTGTGAATATACTTAATGTAACCCAATTGGACACTTCAAATGGTATGCTTCACTGGTTCAAAGAATATTATGTTATGTGTATTTTAGTACAATAAACATAATAAAAGACAATACTTAAAAAAAATTTAGGGGCTGGCCCCGTGGCTTAGCAGTTAAGTGCGTGCGCTCCGCTGCTGGTGGCCAGGGTTCGGATCCCGGGAGCGCACCGACGCACCGCTTCTCCCGCAATGTTGAGGCCGTGTCCCACATACAGCAACTAGGAGGATGTGCAGCTATGACATACAACAATCTACTGGGGCTTTGAGGGGAAAAAACAAATAAATAAAATCTTTAAAAAAAAAATACAATGTGTGATTCCCCTTAAAAAAAAAATTTAGGCTACTCTATATGTAGCACATTTTTAAAAACTTAAGGCTTAAACCATATTTTAAAATGGGTAAATTACAAAATGAATATGGCCCTTAATTAGCAAACACTTTATTCATTCAATAAACATTGACTGAGAGCCAATAACATACAAAATGGTGCAGACACTAAGAATATAACGCTCCAGAAAACAAAAGTGTAGACTTTACCAATGTGCAATCTGGTTGTGATATTATACTATATTTACGCAAGATATATGCAAAATATAGCTATGAAGGAAACTGATGGGTGTATGTGAACTCTCTGTACTATATCTTACAATTGCATGTAAATTTACTATAATTTGAAAATAAAAAGCTAATAATAAGACCAAAACTTGGGGAAAAAACTATTTACTCAGGAAATATCCAATATTTGAACACTTTGAGTACTGCTTTTATTTTCTCTTGTTCTGCCAAGCTAAATGTGTATCCTCACTGTGCTACCAGAACAAGACAAAACTATTTTCAAACCAAGTATCATTAAAAGCAAAGCATATTTAATAACTGCTTTCCTCTACACAGAGAGAGCAGCATAATAGTCACTCTTCATACCACACTACATTCTTAATTAAGTCTAATCTATCTTGAAACCACATATTACAATGTAATGTGAGAACACAGACCTTTCCTAAATGAGTCATCAAAGGAAATAAACTGACCTTAAAAGAAATAATTTCCAAGATGACAGTATTTCAGAAATATTACAGTAAAACCTCCAAAAAAACCAAACAGGTGTGTATAATTTAAATCGCCCAGCCTACAATTAATCTGTCAGTATTCCAGATCCTACAATGAAACCTGCCTGGAGCAGTAAAAATTTTGACAGCAGCAGGAAAATTACTGCTTTACTGTTCCAAACCCAAGACAACATAAAATGTCAAACATTTTCAAACAGGTCAAATCTTGCCAATGTTGACACCAACAGCAAAAATAAACAAGTAGGACCCCATGAAACTAAAAAGTTTCTGCAAAGCCAAGGATACCCTGAACCAACTGAAAAGGCAATGTACCAAATGGGAGAAAATATTTGGAAATCATATATCTGACAAGAGGTTAACACCCAAAATACATAAAGAACTTATACTACTCAACAGCAAAAAGTAAACAATCTGCTTAAAAAACGGGCAAAGGATCTGAAGAGATAATTTTCCAAAGAAGACTTAACAGGTGGCCAACAGGTAAACGAAAAGGTACTCAACATCATAGTTTGTCAGGGAAATGCAAATCAAAACCACAATGAGATACTACCTTAGACTTGTTAGAATGGCTATTACCAAAAGCACAAAAAATAGTAAGTGTTATTAAGGATGTGGAGAAAAGGGGCCCACAGGTCCCCCTTTTGGGTCCACTGCTGTGCACTGTTGGTGGGACTGTAAACTGCTATAGCCACTATCGAAAACAGTATGGAGTTTCCTCAAAAAATTAAAAACAGAACTAGCATATTCAGCAATTCCACTTCCATGTATTTATTAAAAAAAAAATAAAAATACTATCTCGAAGATGTATACACCCTCATGTCATAGCAGCATTATTTATGATAGCCAAGATATGAAGGCAATCTAAGTGTCCATCAATGAATAAACAGATAGAAAATTTGCTATGTATATGAATATGTATACACACACACAAAGGAATATAATTCAGCCATAAAAAAAGAAGGAAATCTTGCCATTTGCAACAATACAGAAGAACCAAAGGGCATTATGCTAAATGAAATAATCAGGCAAAGAGACATATACCCTATGATCTCATATACATGGAATCTAAAAATGAAAATAAATTTTTTAAATTAAAAAAACCAGAAACCCAAGCTCATACATAAAGAGAACAATTGTTGATTGCCAGAGATGAGGGGTCAGGGATGGGTGAATTGAGCAAAGGGGATCAAAAGATACAAACTTCCAGTTGTAAAATAAGTAAGTTCTAGAGTTGTAATGGACAGCATGCTGCCTACAGTTAATAACATTACAAGCAAGGTATCTGAATC
>JABWHU010000930.1:122079085-122092829 GCA_014189135.1 Dicerorhinus sumatrensis harrissoni
ATGTTTCTCAGAAAGTTGTTAAAAAGCTGATGGAGAAGACTTCCTGAGATCATTAGCAAGACAGAAGCAATTATTATACTCTATGTGAAACTCAAAAAAAAAAAAAAAATTAAAAATACAACTACCACATAATCCAGCAATTTCACTTCTAGGTATATATCTAAAGGAAACAAAATTACTATCCAAGGAAATGTCTTTGCCACTGAGAGTTCATTACAGCATTCTTTACAAGAGCCAAGACACAGGAACAACCTAAGTGCCCTTGGACGCATGAATGGATAAACAGAATGTGGCTATACATATATACACATAAATGTGTGTGTATGTGTGTGTGTACAAAAAAAAGAAAATTCTGCCATTTGCTACAACATGGGTGGACCGTGGGGGGATTATGCTAAATCAAATAAGTCAGACAGAGATAGATACATATTGCATAATCTCACTTATATGTGGAATTTCAAAAAACCAAGCTCACAGAAATAGATTACAGATTGGTGTTTGCCAGAGGCCAGGAAGAAAGTAATTGAGTGAAGGTAGTCGAAAGTTACAAACTTCCAGCAATAAGATAAATAAACTCTAGGGGTATAACATACAGCATGATGACTATAATTAACAACATTATATTGTATATTTGAAAGTTGCTAGGAAATTACGTTAAAAATTCTCATAAAAATCTGTAGCAGTACGAGGTGATAGACGTTAGCTAAACTCATTATTGTAATCATTTCATATTTATATATTTGAATTTATATATCGTGAATGTATACCAAATTATGTTGTAGACCTTAAACTGATGCAATGTTATATGTCAATTATATCTCAATAAAACTGGAAAAAAAAATATTCAGTGGTGCCCCTCCCATTTCCATCCCTTGACTGACTGACCCATGAAAGTCTTGGTCATAAAAGAAACAGCACTATACATTAGAAACTGATTCAGAGTATATACCGCCTTCTGGAGAACCTTGCCCTAACACTGCTAACTATCTGGCAAGGTAAATGAGTCTTTAAAGATCATTCCACCAAAATATTAAACCACATATATCACGACAGTGAGGAACAAGGTAAGACCAGTGACATTCTATGATCATACCCCACTGCCACAACTCATTACCTGTGCAGTGAGTCCCTGATTAGAACTAATGCTGTGTGGAATACTATGATGTTAGATAAGGCATTCTCTAAGTCCATGGATGGTAGTATTGGAAGAAGAACTGTATACAGGGAACGCAACTCCACATACAAAGTAAATGTCTAATCTAGCAATAACAAAATACTGTCAGGGGCCGGCCCGGTGGCGCAAGCGGTTAAGTGCGCACGTTCCGCTGCGTCGGCCCAGGGTTCGCCGGTTCGGATTCTGGGCGCGCACCGACGTACCGCTTGTCGAGCCATGCTGTGGCGGCATCCCATATAAAGTGGAGGAAGATGGGCACGGATGTTAGCTCAGGGCCAGTCTTCCTCAGAAAAAAAAAAAAAGGAGGAGGATTGGCATATGTTAGCACAGGGCTGATCTCCTCACACACACAAAAAAAATGCTGTCCCCCTCCAAAAAAATGCTGTCCCCCTCCGTGGTGGAAACTGTCCAAAGGAATAAGCTTACTACCAGGTAGCTCACTGATCTTCCTGGGAAATGGTGCCATATGGGGGACTCACTGTTGGTCTCTACTGTTCACAGATTGGGCACTCAGTGGCAGCAGTAGCCAAAACAGCCCTAGTGAATAGAATCTATGTTGCTGTGACCATGCATAGCCTCTATCCCTGCTACTGTGTCCACACTGTTCATGAACCCACTGGGCGATGACAGGGTGGCTAGGGAAAGAGGCTGACTAGTATTCAAATAACCAGTGATTCCATCCACTTGATTATTAAAATAATCCCCAGTTGAGGTCACTCAACTTTTGGTGAATATTCACATGTAACACAAATATTTTCACCGTTTTTCATCATTCAGAGAGGTATAAATACCTCTTCCCCAAATATGCTTGTCAACAATTTTCTAATGATATTCCTTCTAAGCTCTTGATCATCCAGCCAAAGCACTAGACACAGCCAAAGAATCAGTATATAATTACACATCTGGTCATTTCTTCTCCCAAGGAAAGTGAACAATCAGGTCCACTGCTCAAAGTTCTACCAACTGGGATGATTACTACATAGGTACTCCAGGAATCGCATGAAGTTCATAGAAATCAGTCAACACTGCCACTATCTAGTCATTATCTTAAAATGTTCTATACCTCTGAAATAACTTACATTCCATAGATCAAATGAACTCGCATCAGAACTTTAATCATGGTCATTTTAACTAAATCACTTGCCTTTCACAAATAGTTATCATTTGACTTCGATTCTTCTCTAAAAGTGTTTACGTTTACAATCAGCTACTGGGAGGAATGCTCTGTGATGGCATCACAGGAAAAATTTTGAGACCATGACTCCAGGCTGAGAAAGAATATTCAAAAATAAGAAAGACGATAATGGGAGTCATAAAACTGCTAACCTGAAAAAAGCAGAACACGAATTAATTACATGGCTTTGAATGAATTGATGAGAACCATTACAATTTTGATGAATCTGTTTGAAACATTATTAGTTTTTTAATATTTGTATTCAAGACGTAAGGAAACCTTTCTCTTAAGCTATGTGC
Organism: Dicerorhinus sumatrensis harrissoni; assembly: GCA_014189135.1. NCBI lineage: Eukaryota > Metazoa > Chordata > Mammalia > Perissodactyla > Rhinocerotidae > Dicerorhinus > Dicerorhinus sumatrensis. Next base: position 122,081,733 of record JABWHU010000930.1, read on the forward strand.
AACTTATAATAATTAGGTAAAGTAATCCTTTGTGAATAAAGATACATCACTTACTTTTTCTTCCTATCTGATCTTCTACAATTTAAACACCTTAGTGAGTATTCTTATTTTTCTGGGAATATAATTATTTGCATAAGTTCAGAAAGAATCTCTTCTGCCTGTAAAGGACACTATTGGAAACACTGGTTGTAATACCAAAGCTTTGACTGGACCATCATATTTGAAAACAACATGCATTGATCTGAGGTCACATATAACCTGGGAGCTTTAAAGAACTAAGGAGCCAATGCTTATAAAGACCCCTTTGGAAAAACTGGCCTGAACCTGGCTAACTGTGTTCCCCATCCTACAGGGGAGTAAGAAAGGTCACTTCTTCATAGGCCCAGGGACCTCAGGATACTTTGGGGAACACCAGAAAAAGGAATTCAAGTAAACCTACATATTATAGGCAAAATATGGTAGTAAATTCCTGGCTGGACTTCATAGACTTGAGAGGTTTTTAAAAGTTTAATTTGAGATTCCCTATGAAAAATTCCAGCAAAGCAAATTCAAAAAACTTTTGTGGCCAAAACTATTCTTGCTGCACTGACGTAGTAATCAGGCAAAATTTAATGAAACTACTTATTTTGCAAACAAATTAGTCTGACATTGATTCTCTCTGATGAAAAACATAGTAACTATAGGAAGGAAAATTATGTTACAATGGAAAATTATAATATACCCTTGCAGATTCAGTCTTGCATATTTGCAAGTCCTTGACAAATACTCAATTCCACAAGTCTTCTCCAACATCTGGCTACACCTCTCCAAACTGACATTCCAATTTTTCTCCATTCTGACTTGGAATTGTTGAGAACTAAAAACAGTCGTTTTCCCAAAACCCTGAAAACTGAAGCTGGACAACACGATATAAACTTCAAGAAAATCACCACAAGAAAATCATAAATGGGCCTTTCTGTGGTATGGGCCACTAATAAAGTTCACCAGAACACCTGATGCCATCACCAGACATTCTAACTCAAACCAGTAATACCTGCTGTCCACACTCTACCATCTAATGATGCTTTGGGCCTAACATCTACAAATCTTCTCAACTGACTGCCCTCTGGAACTAGAAACTTGGTTTTTAACATTTATTCCTTGTTGTTCAGTCATTTTCATAGAAACCCTTCCCTCATTAAATATTTGGTGGCTAGCACCAAACAACTTGCCCTCTACTACCAAATCTCAACAGATGATTCAGCTCATCTTTAATGAACAAAAAACTACTGAACAAGGGGCCAGCCCAGTGGCACAAATGGTTAAGTGCGCGCACTCCGCTCAGTTTCCACAGGCAATGCAGGGTTAATCCGTCACACTGAGGTGTAGAAGCAGCTTCCACTGAATCAGTGAAGAGATTTCTTCTACTAGCAAAGATGACTCATAAGAATTTAGGTGCTCAATGTCCCTAGCTTCACCTGGGTGTTCCCACACATTCCCAAACCTACTGTCAGGATTCCATTCCTTCCCAACGAATGTCTCCACTTTAACAACCATGTGTCAAGGCTAGGTATTCAACTTGAAATGTAGTTCAGCCAGTCACAGGAGGAGATTCTGAGTTTGGTTTTCAGCAGTCTCAGCCCTGCAGCTGTGAGATGCAAGTCACCATCAAGACATGCAAAGAAGCTTTTAGGTCATTTAGATAGAGCTTAAATTGAATTCCTCATTCAACATTAACAATCACACAAAAAGCCTTAGAGAATTTAATCATATTAACACAGAAATGTTTTCTGAAGAAAATCACTATGATATTACTAGTAGGAAAAAAAAAGCATTTGACATAATTCAACATCCTTTCACGGAAACTTTCATCAAATTTTAAAAAAGCAGAAATCCCTTAACAGGAAAAAAGCTATTTAGGAAAAACTCCACAATATTGCATGTAAAACTGAAAGATGAATACTCTCCGCCATGAAAAAAAACCAGGTAAACATTTTACTCCACCACTCATAATCATCATCATACTGCAATTACACAGAAATAGAATAAAGGAAAAATATATATATGCATACCTACTGAAAGGAAAAATTAAAACGTCCTCGTTAGAATAAGGCATAACTTTCACAAGGTGAGAGGAGAAAATCTTTGTGACTAGAGTTAAGGAAAGAATTCGTAGATAAAGAATCCAAGATCATCATCCAGAGAAGCAAAAAAATTAAATGTTACTAAAATTAAAAGTTTTTACTGTAAGAAAGTTTCTATGAAAAGAAAAAATTGTCAAGTTGTTGACTAGGTGAGACTATCCAAAAATAACATACGTAACAAAAAGTTTGTCTCAAAGCAGTCTTAAGAAAACGAGGTAACCAGTCAGAAGAAAAACTGGCAAAAGACTTTAATACACATGTAATCAAAGAAGATACAGGAATGGCAAAAGCCTAAGAAGAGCTGTCCATCATCACTAGCTATTAGAGTAAAGCAAATTAAAAGCACAATGATATCAACTACAAACTTATATGAATGGCTGCTATTAAAAACAAAAGTAACATGACTAGGTGCTGTTGAGGATGTGAGGGAAAAGAAACCACACACACTGCTGGTGGTAACAATGCACTCAAGTAGAAAAAAAATGTTTGGAAAGAATTTAATGAAGTATAACCTTATGACTCAGCAAACCCATTGCCAGATATTAACTCTAGGCAACTTAAAACATGTAAAATACAAAAATTTACAGAATGATTTTAGCACATTTTTTTCTTAATTGATAAAAAACTAAGGGATAAAGGATAAATTACACTGTTCTAAACTTATTACACAGATGAGGAAGTAGTATAGTATTTTTTGAAAGTTCAGTATAATAACTTAAAATACATATGAAATATGTGAGCACTGAGTTTCAATCATGGGAAATTTCCCCACCCTGGCACATTACATATGATCTAGAGATGTAGATGACTGTCACAGCTAGTAAAGGGAGGGTGCTACTAATATTTAGACAGCAGAGGCCAGGTATCCTGCCATACATACCACATAGCACAGAATCTACAACAAAGAATTATCTGCCCAAATGTTAATAGCGCCAAAGCTGAAAAATCCCAATCTAGATAATATTATCAAACAAAACAAATGAGAAAGTATAGGTGATAAGCTAATGAAGAAGACAGAAACAGTAAAAATTTTGAGATTTACACACAAAAAAAGGGAGAAAGGAGATGAACACAGGAAGGAAAAAAAGTAAAATAATGTGAGTGGTAATCTTGAACTCAACTTTATCAATAATTATATTAAATAAAAATGGACTAAACATTCCAAGTAAAAAACAGATTATCAGAACAAATTTTTTTAAGGGAAACACCCATGTTTATGCTCAGAAAAAAGAAACATTTTAAATATGAACACACATTCAGGATTACAACAAAAAAGAAACATTAAGACTACATTATATAAACACTACTCATAAATTCTTTTCAAGTGCACCACCTCAACATTCCCCAAGATACATCTTAAGCTAACCCAAAAAACATGTACTGATAAATATAAAAACTATATTTGAAAAACTATAAATGGTAGTTCCATTTCCTGTATGACAATATAAGGAGCTCTATGGACCTACTTCCAGAAAAAATAGTGAATATTATAAAAAGTACAACCAGTTAAAATCTCTTCCAATGGTCTTAAGGCTATACAGCAAATGCAGAAACATTACTGAAAGAAAATCTACTAAACCTCAGAAAGAACAGTCCTTGGAATTTGAACTATGAAACATTCCCTCTACTGCTCTCAGCAACTCCACTCCAGAATGGTGCAAATCAAGAACACAAGGCTCTCTCTGCCCCAGTGCCAAATCAAAGGGCTAAAATAATATATTACATTCCAGGGAGGAGCAGGCAGCTACCAGCTGCAGAGGTTAAGTTCCACGTGAGTGCAGCGAAGAGGCAGGGCTCTCTTATGTCTGCCAAAACACCATTCATGGGGCACAATCTCTATCTTAAGGACAGTACATTAATAATACTGGAGCCCCATCACTTTTTACACCAGCAGGGCTCATACCAGAAAAGACAGGCTGAGACCTGAGGCTTCTGCCCACCACTCCACTAAGCACCATGCTCCTAAAACAAGGGTGTCACTCAGAACGTCGCCACTATTCCAGCTCCCAACTAAAGACTGTGGTTCAGAGATTTTGCCAGGGGAAGAGAGACGGCTCCAAGCTAAAAGCTCTCCCAAAATAATGGACTTAATCACAAAAGAATATGTTGAAATTAAACCTCAATGCACTCTCCAAAGCAGAGGACATTGTGATGAAAAGTAACTTGCAAGAGACTGTTAAGATTTATTATACATATAAGGTAAACACTGTGATATTGTTTTATAACAAGAAACATACATTTGATCTCTGACCCCATTTCTGGCAAAGAGCTTCTAAAATCCTTGGAATTTCCTAAGTGATGAGAGCAATGGAGGTGCCTTTCACTGTGTTACTGAGGTGGCTTCTGGCATCACCCTAGGTCACCTAAGGCCATTAAGCCACTTAAGGCCATAGCCTTAAGACCGTTTGAAGAGATTTTAACTGGGCGCTGATCACCAGGGGAACCAACCATGTAACAAGAAGACTGGAACTTTCAGCCCCACCACCCCTCAAACTCCAAGAAGAGAACAGACGCTGGAGACTGAGTTCAATCTCCAATTATCAATGATTTAACCAACTATGCTTATGTAATAAAGGCTCCTTAAAAACCCAAAAGGCAGGGGTGCCAGCTCCGTGGCCTAGTCATTAACTTCAGCGTGCTCCGCTTTAGTAGCCCAGGTTTAGTTCCCAGGTGCAGACCTATACCACTCAATGGTGGCCATGCTGTGGTGGCAACTCACAAACAAAATAGAGGAAGATTGGCACAGAGGTGTGCTCAGCACTAATCTTCCTCAAGCAAAAAGGGGAAAACTGGCAACAGATGTTAGTTCACGGTGAATCTTCCTCAGCAAAAACAACCAGAAAAATGTCAAAATTAAACAAAATACTCCTAAATAACCAATGATTCAAGGAAGGAATTACAAACACTATAGACACAAAAATAATTTGACCAAATACAACATCTCTTCATGATGAAAAAAACTGAATAAAAGTAGAAGACAGTTTCTTCAACCTGATAAAAGATAGCTACCTATGAATAAATCCCCCCTTTAACACCAAACTTCATGGTGAAAAAAATGCATGTTTTCCCTCTCAAATCGGAAACAAGACAAGAATGTCTGCTCTCAACAATTCTACTTCATCTTTACTAGAGACTGTAATCAGGGCAATTATGGTAGAGAGGAAAGGGCAAGAGGGAAGAAAGGAGGAAACAAACAAAAGGCATCCAGATTGGAAAAGAAATAGTAAAACTCTCTCTTTTGGCAGGCAACATAATCTTATATGTAGGAAATCCAAATAACCCACAAAAAATTATTAGCACTGATAAAGGAGTTCAGCAAAGTTGCAAAATAAAAAATCTATATACAAAAATCAACTGTCTATATATTTACAATGACCATTTGAAAATAATGTGAAATTAAGAAAATAATTCCATGTTTAATAAAATATGATTCGACTGTACGCTGCAATGAGAGAAAATTTGATTCTAAGATACCAATAGATTGAAGGAAATAGGATGCAAAATATTGGCACAGGATAGACATTGAAAAGACCAACGGAATAAAACTGCAAGTCTAGAAATAAACTCAGAATCTATGGCTAAAAGATTTGTGACAATGGTGTCAAGATCATCCAAATTGGGAAAGAATTTTCTTTTCAACCAACAGTTCTTAGACAACTAGATAGTTACATGCCAAAGAATAAAGTTGGAATGTGACCTCACATCACACACAAAAACTAACTCAAAATGATTAAGGACCTAAAAGTAAGAGCTGTAAGTATAAAAATCTTAAAAGAAAAAATAAAGATAAATATGACTTTCGATGAGTAACAAATAAACAGTACCAAAAAGCACAAGAAACCAAAGAAAAAAAATAGATATATGGAACTCATCGTAACTTAAAACTACTATGCTTCAAAAGATTCTATCAAACGTGAAAAAACAAATAGGAGAAAATATTTGTATATTAACTAAATTGTAACTCCTGCAACTCAATAATAAAAACAACTCAACCAAAATGGGCAAAGAATCCGAAGAGACATTTCTCAAAAAGAGATACACAAATGGCCAACAAACAAACAGAAAGATTATGAGTTCAAACATCATTAATTATCAGGGCAATGAAAATGAAAACTACAGAGAGAAACCATTTCACACTCATTAGGAGGTAAAAAAAACTCTGAAAAGACAAATAACAAGTGTGGCAAGATCATGCAGAAACTGGGATCCTCAAACATTGAGTGTGAGAATGTTATCACAGTATGTTCACTTTGGAAATTAAGTCTTACAGATCATCAATAATTTAAAATTACTATCTAGCCCAGCAAAATCGACCGCAGGTATATACTCAAAAGAAATGAAATATGTATTCAAACAAAAACATGTACACAAGAGTATGTAGCAGCATTATTCACTACAGCCAAGAGGTGGAGACAGACAGCAAATGTCCATCAACAGATAATGGAATAAATAAAATTTATATCCATATACTGGAATTTATAGCCATAAAAAGGAATGAAGTACTACTGATAGATGCTACAGCAGAGATGAACCTTGAAAACATTATGGTAAGTGAAAAAAGTGGTCCAGACTCAGCAAATACATAGAAACAGAAAGTAAATTAATGGTTGCTTACAACAGAGTTCATGAGGGATTGGGAGAGAGAATATGCAGTTTCATTTTCATATGATGAAAATATTCTAAAACTGGTGATGGATACACAACTTTGTAAATATATTTTAAAAAACAAAGCAGCCAGCCTTTTGGCATAATAGATAGGTTCAGCACGCTCCACTTCGGCAGCCCAGGTTCGTGGGTTCAGATCCGGGGCACATACATACACCACCTGTCAGCCATGCTGTAGCAGCAACCCACATACAAAATAGAAGAAGACTGGCACAGATGTTAGCTCAGGGATAATCCGCTTCAATCAAAAAAAGGGGAAGATTGGCAATAGATGTTAGCTCAAGGCGAATCTTGCTCAGCAAAAAAAAAAAAAAAAAAAAGAATAAATGATTGTACCCTTCAAATAAGTGAGTTCTATGATAGGTGAATTGTTTTTCCATAATGTTGTTACCAAAAAAATAATAATAATAGATCAAAACAAATTTATGCAGATATTTTTGCATTAAGTAGCCTTCATTTTTAACTGTTTCTTTCCTAAGTAATTCACAAAAGCCAGCAACACTCTTACTTACATTAGGGAGCAACACATGGGCTTTCAATGTCTTTGGGTAAGGTAAAATGTCCACTTCGTGTACACAGCGCTATCTATAAACAACCTTCATAGGAGTTATATCTAAAACTGGTATTATGGGCTATATCCCATTCCAAGATAAATTTATTCTGTGGTACAGAATAATGAGACATAATGCTGAAAAGCAAACTACTGAGCTACCTGTACCACACTTGAAAGTATACATGTAGTGAAAGATTAATCTGCTAGTTTAACTTTACTGCTTAAACTGAGATAACACAGTGGAAAATTCATCCTTACATACAATTCCTTCTTTAGCTGGGCATTCTAAAATGGATAGTTTTAATTCTCTCTAGAGCTCCAATCATAGAAAACCTATAAAAAGTATGGATGCTCTTGAGCCTTCAGCCTGATGCACCCATCTTCAGAATCACCATCATCCATCCCTTACTTATTCCCAGCTATGAACTTAAAAAAGAAATTTTTTTACTTGATTTTGTTTCCTATAAAAGTATCAAACTTAAGACTCTCTTTTACTTGTAAAACATCAGAAAAATACTAATTAAGAACAATTACTTAATTAGGGCAAGATACTTTACTTCACAAAATAGCTAGCACAAAATAATACCTTTCCCCTTTTCACGTCCCCTATTTAGAATTAGTATTTTGCATAATTTTCCCCAAAATAAGAAAACAAAATTGGCATTCAGAGGTGTACTAACCTTCCAGTAGTCAGACTGTAAGCTGTAGTATCTCTGATACGCAGATAATGCTGAAAAAGGGAAAATAATTATTAGTCACATTATGTCTCATTTAAACATCCACAACCTGCCCATCATGCAGGTCTCTCAGCAAATACTGATATAAACACTAAACAATTTAAAGTGTATAGCCTACCAACTTAATCATCTGTGTAGGTAATAAAAATTATAAGGGAAAGAAATGATCTTTCCTTTCAGGAGTTGAGGTATATAAAGTTATTACCAAATCTCATCCTTGCACCTAAATAAATGTAAAATCTTGGCCATTACTTCCATCAGATTGCTCTCCCTCATGGCACAAATCTCATGGAAATTTTCTACGGCTACTATATTCTATGATGAATTTCCAAATTTTTTCTCAAAATGCAGCTCGCTTCCCAGAAAGATAAAACCATAGCTACAACAAACTCCTATTTCTGATGCTTCCCTTCACACAATCAACATTACCTTAGGCTACTAGATTCAATTTAATTTCAAGATGATTATTCTCATGCTTCCTAATCCATCTCAAGGCATAAAAGGCCTGGAATCACATAAATTAGTCCCTGTCAGCCTTAAAAAAGGCACATAAGGCAAAAGTGTAAAAGAGAAATCACATAAACACACTGGAATTAGTGGAAAGATTTTTAAAAATTAAAAAGAAAAAGAATAGGAAATTGCATCATGATTCCAATGGAATCAAGATGTTTTGGAATTTATTTGTTTAAGTTCCTCAGAGAGAACATTTAGAACAAAATACAGTTAGGAATGAACATTGCCTTAAAGTCAAAGTAAAATGAGAATATCAGCAGTATAGCAAAGGAAGAGCAGACTGTACATACTTGAATGTGATGAGGATTTTCATATCTTCATATCTTGAATTTTATGAATTTCAGACATTTGCACAATAGAACTGTAAGCATTATCTAAAATCCTTTCACGAAATTAAATACACAGAGTTAAGGGAAAAAAGGCTTACTGAGGGAAACTGGCTTTTTCAAATATTATCATTAAATGATAGTAATCAGAAACTGAAAATACTCAAACTTATGCTGAAGACACTAGTGTACGTAAGAATCATCTCATACAACACACTACATTTCAAGTCTGAAAACTGATTAAACAACTAAAATATTAATTTTTAAAACAAAAATTTAAAGGAGCAAGGCTAATATAATAACAAGGAGGCAGGGATTACCAGAGCAGACACAAGGCACAGGAAACTGATCCAAGACCCAGTGTCACGGTAGGAACAACTTAATTACAACTGAGGAACTGAGATTTACTTCTAGGAGCCCAATCAGAATCTCACAATATATATCTAAGAAAAATTTCCTAAAGCTTCCAGCAAGGGGAGGGAAAAGGAATCCTAGAGCACTCTGGTCTTCTTAAGAAAGGGAAAACTAATAGTTAACCACAGCCTAACCTGCAGAGGTATAATCAGAGCCTAACTGATGAGGTGAGTAAAAGAAATATACAACTCTAGCCACTCTAGTCAACCTATCTAAGCTAGGGGGGAGAGAAAAAAACTAAAAAACCCATTTTCACTTTCCAAAGGCATAGGCTTGCTAAAAAACTGAGTCCCAATCACAGGACTACTGAACACTTCCCCTCCCCTCCATATCTTGCCACTACATTACTAAAAGCGTACATTACAGCAGTTCTTTTTAACTTTCTAAAGTTAAAAAGACATCAGGAGAAGCTTACAAGGAATACCAAAAGGCAAAAAACACAATTTAAGAACATAGAGCAAGTATCAGAACCAGACATGGCAGTGATGCTGAAATTATTTCAGACCAGGAATTTAAAACAAATACAATTAATATGCTAAAGACATCTAATTTATAAAGTAGACAGCATGCAAGAACAGATGGACAATGAGAGCAGAGAAATGGAAATCCTAACAGAGCATCAGGTAGAAATACTAACAACTAATAACACGAACAAAAATGAAGAAGGCCTTTGATGAGATTATTACTAGACTGGACACAGATGAGGAAAGAATATCTTAGAGAATTTACCAATAAATTCTCAAAAACCAAAAAGTAGAGAAGAAAGACTGAAAAACACCAGAACAGAGTATCTAAAGGTTGTGGGACAACTAGAAAACATGTAAGAAACATAACTGTACTACCAGAAGGTAAAGAAAGAGAGAGAAAAGAACAAAGGAATTACTTGGAACAATAATGACTGAGAATTTCCCCCAAATTAACATCAGACAATAAACCAAAGATCCAGGGAGCTCAGAGAATATTAAGCATGAAAAATTGCAAACAGGAGCCAATCCAGTGGCACAGTGGTTAAGTTCACACACTCTGCTTCAGTGGCCTGGGGTTCACGGCTTCAGATCCCGGGCACAGACACATACACCACTCTCCAGCCATGGAGTGGAGGCATCCTATGTACAAAACAGAGGAAGAGTGGCACAGATGTTAGCTCAGGGCCAATCGTCCTCACCAAAAAAAAAAAAAATTGCCGAAAGCAAAAAATACACTGAGCCATATCACCTTCAAACTGCAGAAAATAAAATATTTTTTTTAATCCAGAAGGAAGCCAGAGAGGAAAAAATTCTTAGCTATAGAAAAACAAAGATAAGCATTATTCAACTTTCCTTCAGAAACCACAAAAGCAAGAAGAAATCGGAGTAGAATACTTAAAGTGTTGAAAGAAAAATACCCACCAACCTAAAATTTTGTACTCTGCAAATTGAAGATTCAAAAGTGAAGGAGAATAAAGACTTTCCCAGAGAAACAAAAATTGAAGGAAATAATGGACAGAAGAGCTGCCTTGCCAAAATGTTAACATTCTTTAGAGAAGAAAACAGTATAGATCAGAAATTCCAATCTACATGAAGAAAGAGCATCAAAAAAGAAAAAAACTACCATAAAAACTTTTTTTAATGGGTTTTTTTCTTTTTTTGCTGAGGAAGATTAGCCCTGAGCTAATAACATGTGTTGCCAATCTTCCTCTTTTTTTGCTTGAGGAAGATTAGCCCTGAGGTAACATCTGTGCCAGTCTTCCTCTATTTTATATGTGGGATGCTGCCACAGCATGGTTG